>JALJCO010011218.1:0-451300 GCA_023101725.1 Atherinomorus stipes | reverse complement strand
GGTGAAGGAGTTTCATGGAATTATCTGATGTGGTTTTAAAGTTATGGCCTTTGAAGTATGTAGTTAGCGTTGGAAAAATGTTCCAATGCGCATAACTCCGCAACGGAACAAAAAGTCAACAATCTCTCCAATCAGTTATTTCGACTTGCTACCTACTTTGTGTGGTACAATTTTCAGTTGGATCGGGCAAAAACTGTACGAGAAATAAAATAAACAATGTTTCGCATATTTTGCACTGTAGCAAAAAAAAATTATAGGCGAATATGGGCGTGGCCTATGTCATAAAATTCGTGAGGTTCCAAGGAATCTGGGGATATAAGGCACTTAAATTTACTCCAAGCCGTGTTTGAGCTAGAGGCCAAAACAAGCTACCCAATGGTATAGCGCCACCTACTGTCTGACATGGGTTTTTTTTCTTTTATAATTTCACAAACATTTTCTTCTACCATCCCTGTAAGTGGCTATATAAATCCACCTTTGGTTTGGCCTCCCTGGCCATTTTTGTTGGGTCAGGGGAAGAAAAATAGCGGTCCAGGGCCCCTCTGGCTGATTTCCGCCCCTGGGTTACAAAATCGCTAATAAAACACGCCCACGTGGTCCAATCCTAACCATCTTTTAGAAATATGGTCAGAGGGTCACTATCTACGTACCATGGGTGCAGCGTGCCGATCCGATAAGCGGTTTTCCCAATATAAAAAAAATCAGAATAACAGCGCCCCCTAGATTCGAAAGATTTCCTCCTTTGGTACATTTGTAGAAAATCAAGTTCCCCACTAGGGTTATGAAGGAATTGTAATTATGTGTTGTCGTTTTTGAATTATGGCCTTTTAAGTTTTTAGCTAGTTTTTCAAAAATGTTTAAACGCGCATAATTTTGTAACCAAGTAAAATTTCAAAAATCTGTTACATAATTTTTTTTGGCTATGGCTCTAGTATATGTGGTCCATTTTTCAGCCTGATCGGGTCAAAACTGTAGGACTAGTTTACGAAAATAGGTTTTGCCTATATCGCCCCCTAGCAAAAAATCTATCTAGGCGCAAATGGGCGTGGCCTATGTCAGGAGATGCGGAAGGGTCCAAGGAATCTGCTCATCAAGGTCCCATAAATTTATTCCAAGCGGTTTGGGAGCTAGAGGCCAAAACGTACTACCCCCTGGTATAGCGCCCCCTAGTGTCTGACATGTGTCATTTTTCTTATTTCTCTACATGAACCACTTTTGTCCAAGCCCATGTATATGCTTTTTATGGTTCTTTTGCGGTTTAGCCTCCCCACGGAGTTTTTGGGGCGGAAGAATAATAATAATAGTGAAAAATAATAATAACGAAGAATAAAAAACGAAGCAAACTCAATAGGGTTCCAGCACGCTGGAGTGCTGGGAACCGCGTTGCACTGCAACGCGGGCCCTGCGCTGCTCCGCGGGCTTGGACCCCTAATAATAATAATAATAAACTAGAACTGCAAGCAGTTATGACGGGGTCCAAGCCCGTCCGTGCACCGCCTCCCCTGGCCCCACCGTACCTGGCCCCGCTTCCCCTGGTCCCGCCCACCTGGTCCCGCCTCCCTTTGTTCAACATAGACAGTGAGTTACAGCCCTCTTGGATTGTAGGTGATTTATTGATCTGCGTGTCAACCTGTTTTCCTCAATTATGGTACATAGGCAGTACTCAAGTTTTTACTCATATAACTGTTTCATGATCAAGAGGTTAAAAAGCAGCATGTCTCCTTTTAAAACACTAGCTTACTTTTCTCAATTGAAATATCTGCGAGAAAAGCTGTAACTGGGATTTTCAACGTGTACTCATTTGATTTAAAAATTCCAACTGGATGGGGTAGTTGGTGTATAAAATAAGAAGTGTAAGGGGTTTAGCAGCAGCATCTGGTCTCCCCTGTGAAACAGCAACTTACTTTCCCCCAGTTGCAATGTCTGCACGTGAAAAGCTTAAACTGGGATTTTCAACTTGTACACCTCTGATCGTAAAAATTCCAACTGGATGGGGTAGCTGGTGTCTAAGACAAGAAGTGAAAGCGGTATGGAGCCAGCTGAGGGTATCTCCTGTAAAGCAGCAAGAATTGCTAAATGCTAAGAATTGGGATTTTGAAGACAGAAACTGTTAAATGAAACATATTTTGCTTAAGGCATGAAGTTCTGGTGGGTAACTGGCATTCCAGACAAGTACCAGTTCTATCATGTATGGCTAGTATTGATCAGGTCTTTGTCAATGTTTGTTGTCAACAAATGATTTTGCTTAAGAGTTTTCTTGTGGCTTTTCAGGCAAATCCTTTGGCGCATAGATTATCACAAATTGCTTGCCATTTTCATTCCAAAATACTCAAAAATAACTGATTGAGTCAAAATCATTTGTCCTTCCCCAAGTTAAAAATCCCATCTTCCCCTGCTTCATGTGGTTGTATTGTTTTACCATTTAGGACTAATGAGGCAACAAAAATAAGTGAATATGTTAGATAAGATTCTTAAGATCAAGGTAGATTAGTGAGAATCTCTTATGAGTTTTTCCATCTGCCATGACACTTTTTTTTACAACTAAAATACTGGGTATAGGATGCGAGTTCTGTGTAGGATTGATTGTGACTGATTTTTCAGGATTACCTGAAATACCTGCAGGATTGTGGCCCTCAAAGACCGGAGGTGGACACCAACAATGTCGACCAACATTCACAGAAAACTATTAGGCACCTTTCCAGATCCTGTTTTTCCAATATTTACCACAGGCATCAATACAAACAGACTTCTGTGTTAAGAGACGTTCCTCAGTTTTCAGACAAACACACATCTTTGAAGATATGCTTGGTCCAGCAGGAATGACAAATCACTCCAGATCCTCTGTCCTCTGCTCTCACCAGCAACATAATTACAACAGGACTCCGGTGTTAAGAGAGGATGTTAAACTTATTCAGTCAGTCATCAATCTGTGAAAATATGTTGGGTAAAGCAGGACTGAGGAAATACGTCATGCAATAAAATAATCAGTGTAATTACCATGTAAAATGAAGACAAACACGCTGCATATGCAGCTGTACACTTCAGACATGAATATTTCAACCAGTGTTCCCTAATCCTGGTCCTCAAGGACCCCAGCCCTGCTGGTATTCAAGATGTTCCTAATTTCACACACCTGACTCAGATGAAAGGCTCGTAAGGAGCTTGCAAAGAACTTGATGGGCAGCTCTGTTGATCTGAATCAGGTTTGGTGGAGTTGAAGACCTGGAATACATGCAGGGCAGGGGTCCCTGAAGACCAGGTTTAGGAAACTTTGACTTAAACATCTAGCTTTTGAAAAGCTGACATCACTTGCTTTAACACAAACATTTTTTTCTACAAGTCCTGTTAGTGGATAGTTTAATGCACCTTCAATCTAGCCTTTTCATACATTTAAGTGGCAGTAGAATAAAAGAAAAGCCAAGAGCTCATGGCTCCACTGCTTGTTTAGGACGTTGCTAATAAAACATGCCCACGTTCTTCAATCCTAACCGTTTTCTAGGAATATGCTCAAAGGGTCTATATCTACATACAGTGGGAGTGGGATGCAGATCTATGTAGTGGTTTTTGCAATATTAAGAAACTGAGGATTATAGCGCCCCCTATATTCATAAAATGTTTTCCTTTGGTACCTAAATAGAGAATTAAGTTTACTACTTGGTTTCCGAATTTGATGCATTTATCTGTTGTTGTTTTGAAGTTATGCCAATTTGAGTTTTTAGCTAGCGTTGTAAAAAAAGTTTGGTCGAGCATAACTTTGTAACGGAACGACCATTTCAAAATCGCTCTGACCAGTTTTTTGCTCTTCATCTGTAGATTATATGGTCCAATTTTCAGCCCAATTGGATGAAATCTATAGGACTAGTTGACAAAAATAGGTTTTGCATATATCGCCCCCTAGCGAAAATTTTTTCCAGGGTGCAAATGGGCGTGGTCTATGTCATAAAATTTGGGAGGGTCCAAGGAATCTAGGGATATAAGGCATTTTAAGATGCGCCAAGCAGTTTTCGAGCTAGAGGCCAAAATGTGTTACACCTTGGTATAGCGCCACCTAGTGTCTGACGTGTGTCATTTCTCTTTTTTATTCACACAAACATTTTTTTGTACAAGCCCTGTTAGTGGCTATATTAATGCACCTTCGGTTTGGCCTCCCCATCCATTTTATTGGCAGCAGAATAAAAAAACCAAGGTCCAGGGCCCCCCAGACTCAAATCCGTTGTTTCGCCCATGGATTAGAAAATTGCTAATAAAACATGCCCACGTGGTCCAATCCTGACCATTTTTTAGGGACATGTTCAAAGGGGTGATATCTACCTGTCTTGGGAGTGGCGTGCAGATCCGATGAGCGGTTTTTGCAATATAAATAATTAAGGATAATAGCGCCCCCTAGATTCAGAAATTTTTTTCCTTCGGTACATCAGTAGTAAATCAAGTTCCCCACTTGGGTTTAGAACGACATTCAATTATGTGTTGTGGTTTTTGAGTTATGGCCTTTTAAGTTTTTAGCTAGGTTTGCAAAAATGCTTAAACGCGCATTATTTTGTAACCGAGCAAAAAATGGAAAATCGCTCTGATCAGTTTTTTTTCCTATTGGTGTAGTATATGTGGTCCAATTTTCAGCCTAATCGGGTCAAAACTGTAGGACGAGTTTACGAAAATAGGTTTCGCATATATCGCCCCCTAGCGAAAAAATTTTCTAGGCGCAAATGGGCGTGGCCTATGTCAGGAGATGCGGAAGGGTCCAAGGAATCTGCTCATCCAGGTCCCATAAATTTATTCCAAGCGGTTTGCAAGCTACAGGCCAAAACGTAATACCCCCTGGTATAGCGCCCCCTAGTGTCTGACATGTGTCATTTCGCTTAAATCTCTACATGAACCACTTTTGTACCAGCCTATATATATGGCTTTTATGGTTCTCTTGCGGTCTAGCCTCCCCATATAGTTTTTGGGGGCGGAAGAATAATACCGAAGCAAAAACAATAGGGTTCCAGCACGCTGGAGTGCTGGGAACCGCGTTGCACTGCAACGCGGGCCCTGCGCTGCTCCGCGGGCTTGGACCCCTAATAATAATAACTAGAACTGCAAGCAGTTATGACGGGGTCCAAGCCCGTCCGTGCACCGCCTCCCCTGGCCCCACCGTACCTGGCCCCGCTTCCCCTGGTCCCGCCCACCTGGTCCCGCCTCCCTTTGTTCAACATAGACAGTGAGTTACAGCCCTCTTGGATTGTAGGTGATTTATTGATCTGCGTGTCAACCTGTTTTCCTCAATTATGGTACATAGGCAGTACTCAAGTTTTTACTCATATAACTGTTTCATGATCAAGAGGTTAAAAAGCAGCATGTCTCCTTTTAAAACACTAGCTTACTTTTCTCAATTGAAATATCTGCGAGAAAAGCTGTAACTGGGATTTTCAACGTGTACTCATTTGATTTAAAAATTCCAACTGGATGGGGTAGTTGGTGTATAAAATAAGAAGTGTAAGGGGTTTAGCAGCAGCATCTGGTCTCCCCTGTGAAACAGCAACTTACTTTCCCCCAGTTGCAATGTCTGCACGTGAAAAGCTTAAACTGGGATTTTCAACTTGTACACCTCTGATCGTAAAAATTCCAACTGGATGGGGTAGCTGGTGTCTAAGACAAGAAGTGAAAGCGGTATGGAGCCAGCTGAGGGTATCTCCTGTAAAGCAGCAAGAATTGCTAAATGCTAAGAATTGGGATTTTGAAGACAGAAACTGTTAAATGAAACATATTTTGCTTAAGGCATGAAGTTCTGGTGGGTAACTGGCATTCCAGACAAGTACCAGTTCTATCATGTATGGCTAGTATTGATCAGGTCTTTGTCAATGTTTGTTGTCAACAAATGATTTTGCTTAAGAGTTTTCTTGTGGCTTTTCAGGCAAATCCTTTGGCGCATAGATTATCACAAATTGCTTGCCATTTTCATTCCAAAATACTCAAAAATAACTGATTGAGTCAAAATCATTTGTCCTTCCCCAAGTTAAAAATCCCATCTTCCCCTGCTTCATGTGGTTGTATTGTTTTACCATTTAGGACTAATGAGGCAACAAAAATAAGTGAATATGTTAGATAAGATTCTTAAGATCAAGGTAGATTAGTGAGAATCTCTTATGAGTTTTTCCATCTGCCATGACACTTTTTTTACAACTAAAATACTGGGTATAGGATGCGAGTTCTGTGTAGGATTGATTGTGACTGATTTTTCAGGATTACCTGAAATACCTGCAGGATTGTGGCCCTCAAAGACCGGAGGTGGACACCAACAATGTCGACCAACATTCACAGAAAACTATTAGGCACCTTTCCAGATCCTGTTTTTCCAATATTTACCACAGGCATCAATACAAACAGACTTCTGTGTTAAGAGACGTTCCTCAGTTTTCAGACAAACACACATCTTTGAAGATATGCTTGGTCCAGCAGGAATGACAAATCACTCCAGATCCTCTGTCCTCTGCTCTCACCAGCAACATAATTACAACAGGACTCCGGTGTTAAGAGAGGATGTTAAACTTATTCAGTCAGTCATCAATCTGTGAAAATATGTTGGGTAAAGCAGGACTGAGGAAATACGTCATGCAATAAAATAATCAGTGTAATTACCATGTAAAATGAAGACAAACACGCTGCATATGCAGCTGTACACTTCAGACATGAATATTTCAACCAGTGTTCCCTAATCCTGGTCCTCAAGGACCCCAGCCCTGCTGGTATTCAAGATGTTCCTAATTTCACACACCTGACTCAGATGAAAGGCTCGTAAGGAGCTTGCAAAGAACTTGATGGGCAGCTCTGTTGATCTGAATCAGGTTTGGTGGAGTTGAAGACCTGGAATACATGCAGGGCAGGGGTCCCTGAAGACCAGGTTTAGGAAACTTTGACTTAAACATCTAGCTTTTGAAAAGCTGACATCACTTGCTTTAACACAAACATTTTTTTCTACAAGTCCTGTTAGTGGATAGTTTAATGCACCTTCAATCTAGCCTTTTCATACATTTAAGTGGCAGTAGAATAAAAGAAAAGCCAAGAGCTCATGGCTCCACTGCTTGTTTAGGACGTTGCTAATAAAACATGCCCACGTTCTTCAATCCTAACCGTTTTCTAGGAATATGCTCAAAGGGTCTATATCTACATACAGTGGGAGTGGGATGCAGATCTATGTAGTGGTTTTTGCAATATTAAGAAACTGAGGATTATAGCGCCCCCTATATTCATAAAATGTTTTCCTTTGGTACCTAAATAGAGAATTAAGTTTACTACTTGGTTTCCGAATTTGATGCATTTATCTGTTGTTGTTTTGAAGTTATGCCAATTTGAGTTTTTAGCTAGCGTTGTAAAAAAGTTTGGTCGAGCATAACTTTGTAACGGAACGACCATTTCAAAATCGCTCTGACCAGTTTTTTGCTCTTCATCTGTAGATTATATGGTCCAATTTTCAGCCCAATTGGATGAAATCTATAGGACTAGTTGACAAAAATAGGTTTTGCATATATCGCCCCCTAGCGAAAATTTTTTCCAGGGTGCAAATGGGCGTGGTCTATGTCATAAAATTTGGGAGGGTCCAAGGAATCTAGGGATATAAGGCATTTTAAGATGCGCCAAGCAGTTTTCGAGCTAGAGGCCAAAATGTGTTACACCTTGGTATAGCGCCACCTAGTGTCTGACGTGTGTCATTTCTCTTTTTTATTCACACAAACATTTTTTTGTACAAGCCCTGTTAGTGGCTATATTAATGCACCTTCGGTTTGGCCTCCCCATCCATTTTATTGGCAGCAGAATAAAAAAACCAAGGTCCAGGGCCCCCCAGACTCAAATCCGTTGTTTCGCCCATGGATTAGAAAATTGCTAATAAAACATGCCCACGTGGTCCAATCCTGACCATTTTTTAGGGACATGTTCAAAGGGGTGATATCTACCTGTCTTGGGAGTGGCGTGCAGATCCGATGAGCGGTTTTTGCAATATAAATAATTAAGGATAATAGCGCCCCCTAGATTCAGAAATTTTTTTCCTTCGGTACATCAGTAGTAAATCAAGTTCCCCACTTGGGTTTAGAACGACATTCAATTATGTGTTGTGGTTTTTGAGTTATGGCCTTTTAAGTTTTTAGCTAGGTTTGCAAAAATGCTTAAACGCGCATTATTTTGTAACCGAGCAAAAAATGGAAAATCGCTCTGATCAGTTTTTTTTCCTATTGGTGTAGTATATGTGGTCCAATTTTCAGCCTAATCGGGTCAAAACTGTAGGACGAGTTTACGAAAATAGGTTTCGCATATATCGCCCCCTAGCGAAAAAATTTTCTAGGCGCAAATGGGCGTGGCCTATGTCAGGAGATGCGGAAGGGTCCAAGGAATCTGCTCATCCAGGTCCCATAAATTTATTCCAAGCGGTTTGCAAGCTACAGGCCAAAACGTAATACCCCCTGGTATAGCGCCCCCTAGTGTCTGACATGTGTCATTTCGCTTAAATCTCTACATGAACCACTTTTGTACCAGCCTATATATATGGCTTTTATGGTTCTCTTGCGGTCTAGCCTCCCCATATAGTTTTTGGGGGCGGAAGAATAATACCGAAGCAAAAACAATAGGGTTCCAGCACGCTGGAGTGCTGGGAACCGCGTTGCACTGCAACGCGGGCCCTGCGCTGCTCCGCGGGCTTGGACCCCTAATAATAATAAAAAACGAAGCAAACTCAATAGGGTTCCAGCACGCTGGAGTGCTGGGAACCGCGTTGCACTGCAACGCGGGCCCTGCGCTGCTCCGCGGGCTTGGACCCCTAACTAGAACTGCAAGCAGTTATCACGGGGTCCAAGCCCGACCGTGCACCGCCTCCCCTGGCGCACCGCCCTCCCTGGCCCCGCCTCCCATTGTTCGACAAACACTTAGATTTGTAGCCCTCCGGAAAAAAAGGATGATTTTTGATTATTTTGCAAAGAAGGTTTGCTCAGCATGAAAACCTGTTGTCTTCAATTACGGTGCAGCATGAAGTTTGTGTGTATGGGTAATGTTGTCTGAGTTTTCAGGAAAATGTCTAACACCTGCAGGATTGTGGCTCTAAAGGACCAGCACTGGACACCCCTGTTGTAGACCAACATTTAAAAAAAAACTAACAGCCACCAACTACTGCAGATCCTCTCTGTCCTCAAACTTCACCACAAGCATTACAGTACCATCGGACTTCTGTTTTAACAGATGTTCCTAAGGTGAATATCAGACATCAATATTCAAACATCCAGCTGGCTGTCCTCCGTGTGTCTGGTCTGCCGAACACGACCAGGATTCTTCCTTCCTGTCCTTTCACTGTTCTCAGTGTCTAAAGACCTGCCATCGCCCACCTCAAACACAGTCTTCCGAGCTGCAGGCACGCGAGTAACTGATCTCGGTCGATGGTTTATATGGAAAACTGACAAGTTTAATTTGTTTTGCACAGGGAAAAAATATGCGTGACACTTTACCAGGTGCCTTTAAGAAAGATGTGCTGTTGAGTTAGAAAATTCATGCCACAATAGTCTTTAGACTGATGAAGAAAAAAGGTCAAATAGTTTTTTGTGACCTGAAAAGTTTCAGAGCATCTGAACTGGGCTTGGAGGGTGACGTGATCCTGCTTTCTCCCACCGCGAGACAGGATTGTGGCTCTGAGGGTCACGATTTTTATTTAAATTCAGGTATTGTTACAGCCCTATATATGAATGATCAATGGCATAACCATGTAAAAATGAAGACAAACACACTACAGATGCAGTTGTTAACTTTAGACAACTTTGATATTTGCAGGATGAAAAATCTTTCCCAAACTGCTTGGGATTCATAAGGAATATCTTGACATTAACTGCAGCAAGATTGGTTTTTATTTGGGATGCACGATAATCATTGGGCCGATAACAGGACATTATGATGTCATTCCGATAAGTCCGATGTCATGACGACATACCCTGATAACCTATGTCCCATAAAGTTAGAATTTTAAAGATTGGACATGCAGAAGTTGAAAATCCCACTTTATGCTTTTCACGCTGAGATATTGCGATTGGGGAAAGAAAGCCGCTGCTTCACAGGGCAGACCCAAAACTGCTTCCAAACCTCTTTCCCTATCTTATATTAGACACTACCTACCTTATACAGTTGGAAATTTTAAGATTGGACATGCACAAGTTAAAAATCCCAGTTAATGCTTTTTTGTGGCTCTCGAGGACCAGCACTGGACACCCCTGTTGTCAACCAACATTCACAGAATACTAACAGCCACCAGCCACTCCAGATCCTCTCTGTCCTCAAACTTCACCACAAGCCTTACAATACAATAGGACTTCTGTTTTAACAGATGTTAATACACATTCGCACATGCACACACATCTGTGGCGATATGTTTGCTCCAGCAGGACTGACCACATACTTCAGTTAGAATAATCAATGTCTTATCCATGTAAAAATGAAGACAAACACACTACGGTGAATATCAGACATCAATATTTAAACATCCAGCTGGACGTCCGTGCGTCTGGCCTGCCAACCACGACCAGGATCTTCTCCTTCTTTCCTTTCACTGTTCTCAGTGTCTGAAGATCTGCCATCGCGCACCTCATTCACACACTCCCCAGCTGCATGCGTGTAAGTGGATCATTCCGATTAAAGGTTTATGTGCCCATGGAAAACTGACAAGTTTCATTTGACTTGCAGGGAAAAAAAAACATGTGTAACACCGTACCTGGTGACTCTAAGACAGATGTGTTGTCTAATTAGTAACTGGATGCTTCCAAGAGTTTGTAGCTTGATGGAGAAAAAAGTGAAACAGTGTGATGTGATCTGAGAAGTTTCAGACCATCTGAACTGGGCTTGGAAGGTGTCACGATCCTGCCTTCTCCCACTGCAAGATGGGCTTGTGGCTCTGAGGATCACAATTTTTATTTCCATTCGGGTATTGTTACAGCCCTATATATAAATGATCAGTGACATAACCATGTAAAAATAAAGACAAACACACTACAGATGCAGTTGTGAACTTTGGACAACATTGATATTTGCAGGATTAAAAATCTTTGCCAAACTGCTTGGGATTCATGAGGACTATCTTGACATTAACTGTAACAAGATTGGTTTTTATAGATTTATCTGTTATGGAAATCCTTGTGTTGAGCAAATTTGCATATTTCAGCCAAAACTTAGGGTGTAAAATCAATATAGAGTGAAGGTTGGATGGATTCAAATGTTCAGTATGATTCAAGGAATATCCATCACATTTTAGCTGTCTAGGACAAACAGCTGATTTTTAATGTAATAAAAATCGGGGTGATGACCTGCTCATAAACCATTCCCACTTTGTCCAATCATAGCCATCCTCTAGGAATCAGCACAGAGTGATGATATGAACATACACAGTGAGTTTCATATATATCTGATCAATTGTTTGTGAAATATAATAAGTGTCATAGCGCCCCCTAGATTTAAAAAATTTCCATTATGCAACATGAGTAGATAATCACGTTCCCCTGTTGGTGTAGGAGTTTCATGGAATTATCTGATGTGGTTTTAAAGTTATGGCCTTTGAAGTACGTAGCTAGCTTTGGAAAAATGTTTCAATGCGCATAACTCCGCAACGAAACAAAAATCCAACAATCGCTCTGATCAGTTTGTTTCCTCTTGCTATGTACTTTGTGTGGTACAATTTTCAGTTGGATCGGACAAAAACTCTAGGAGGAGTAAAAAAAATGATTTTTCGCATATTTTGCACTGTAGCGAAAAAAAAAATTATAGGCGGAAATGGGCGTGGCCTATGTCATAAAATCCGGGAGGTTCCAAGGAATCTGGGGATATAAGGCACTTAAATTTACTCCAAGCCGTTTTCGAGCTAGAGGCCAAAACGTGCTTCCCAATGGTATAGCGCCACCTAGTGTCTGACATGGGATTTTTTTCTTTTATAATTTCACAAAAATTTTCTTCTACCATCCCTGTAAGTGGCTATATAAATCCACCTTTGGTTTGGCCTCCCTGGCCATTTTTGTTGGGTCAGGGCAAGAAAAATAGCGGGCCTGGGCCCCTCTTATGGATGATTTCCGCCCCTGGGATTTCAAAATCGCTAATAAAACACGCCCACGTGGTCCAATCCTAACCATTTTTTAGTATTATGCTCACAGGGGCTCTATCTACATACCATGGGTGCGGCGTGCAGATCGGAACAGCGGTTTTCCCAATATAAAAAAATCAGGATAACAGCGCCCCCTAGATTTGAAAAATTTCCTCCTTTGGTACATTTGTAGAAAATCAAGTTCCCCACTGGGGTTTTGAAGGAATTGTAATTATGTGTTGTCGTTTTTGAGTTATGGCCTTTTAAGTTTTTAGCTAGGTTTTCAAAAATGTTTAAACGCGCATAATTTCGTAACCGAGCAAAAATTCAAAAATCGCTCTGATCAGTTTATTTCTCTATGGCTCTAGTATATGTGGTCCACTTTTCAGCCGGATCGGGTCAAAATTGTAGGACGAGTTCACAAAAATAGGTTTTGCATATATCGCCCCCTAGCAAAAAATCTATCTAGGCGCAAATGGGCGTGGCCTATGTCAGGAGATGCGGAAGGGTCCAAGGAATCTGCTCATCCAGGTCCCATAAATTTATTCCAAGCGGTTCTCCAGCTAGAGCCTGAAAAGTTTGACCCCCTGGTATAGCGCCCCCTAGTGTCTGACATGTGTCATTTTCCTGATTTCTCTACATGAACCACTTTTGTCCAAGCCCATGTATATACTTTTTATATATCTCTTGCGGTTTAGCCTCCCCAGAGAGTTTTTGGGCGGAAGAATAATAATAATAATAATAAACTAGAACTGCAAGCAGTTATCACGGGGTCCAAGCCCGACCGTGCACCGCCTCCCCTGGCGCACCGCCCTCCCTGGCCCCGCCTCCCATTGTTCGACAAACACTTAGATTTGTAGCCCTCCGGAAAAAAGGGATGATTTTTGATTATTTTGCAAAGAAGGTTTGCTCAGCATGAAAACCTGTTGTCTTCAATTACGGTGCAGCATGAAGTTTGTGTGTATGGGTAATGTTGTCTGAGTTTTCAGGAAAATGTCTAACACCTGCAGGATTGTGGCTCTAAAGGACCAGCACTGGACACCCCTGTTGTAGACCAACATTTAAAAAAAAAATAACAGCCACCAACTACTGCAGATCCTCTCTGTCCTCAAACTTCACCACAAGCATTACAGTACCATCGGACTTCTGTTTTAACAGATGTTCCGCAGGTGAATATCAGACATCAATATTCAAACATCCAGCTGGCTGTCCTCCGTGTGTCTGGTCTGCTGAACACGACCAGGATTCTTCCTTCCTGTCCTTTCACTGTTCTCAGTGTCTAAAGACCTGCCATCGCCCAGCTCAAACACAGTCTTCCGAGCTGCAGGCACGCGAGTAACTGATCTCGGTCGATGGTTTATATGGAAAACTGACAAGTTTAATCAGTTTGCACAGGGAAAAAATATGCGCGACACTACCCGGTGCCTTTAAGAAAGATGTGCTGTTGAGTTAGAAAATTCATGCCACAATAGTCTTTAGACTGATGAACAAAAAAGGTCAAATAGTTTTTTGTGACCTGAAAAGTTTCAAAGCATCTGAACTGGGCTTGGAGGGTGACGTGATCCTGCTTTCTCCCACCGCGAACAGGATTGGGCCTGAGTTTTATCAACCCCAACCAAACCACCACACCCTATCCCCAACCCTATTCCAAACCCCCACACACACACCAAAAAACACAAAATCACAAACACACCCCCTAAGAAAATGGCGTGAGAAAATTCATCCACAAAGCTAGCTGATGAAGAAAAAGGCAAAAGTTTTGACCTGAAAAGTTTCAGAGCATCTGAAACTGGGTTTGGAGGGTGACGTGATCCTGCTTTCTCCCACCGCGAGACAGGATTGTGGCTCTGAGGGTTTTTATTTAAATTCAGGTATTGTTACAGCCCTATATATGAACGATCAATGGCATAACCATGTAAAAATGAAGACAAACACACTACAGATGCAGTTGTTAACTTTAGACAACTTTGATATTTGCAGGATTAAAAATCTTTCCCAAACTGCTTGGGATTCATAAGGAATATCTTGACATTAACTGCAGCAAGATTGGTTTTTATTTGGGATGCACGATAATCATTGGGCCGATAACAGGACATTATGATGTCATTCTGATAAGTCCGATGTCATGACGACATACCCCGATAACCTATGTCCCATAAAGTTGGAATTTTAAAGATTGGACATGCAGAAGTTGAAAATCCCACTTTATGCTTTTCACGCTGAGATATTGCGATTGGGGAAAGAAAGCCGCTGCTTCACAGGGCAGACCCAAAACTGCTTCCAAACCTCTTTCCCTATCTTATATTAGACACTACCTACCTTATACAGTTGGAAATTTTAAGATTGGACATGCACAAGTTAAAAATCCCAGTTAATGCTTTTTTGTGGCTCTCGAGGACCAGCACTGGACACCCCTGTTGTCAACCAACATTCACAGAATACTAACAGCCACCAGCCACTCCAGATCCTCTCTGTCCTCAAACTTCACCACAAGCCTTACAATACAATAGGACTTCTGTTTTAACAGATGTTAATACACATTCGCACATGCACACACATCTGTGGCGATATGTTTGCTCCAGCAGGACTGACCACATACTTCAGTTAGAATAATCAATGTCTTATCCATGTAAAAATGAAGACAAACACACTACGGTGAATATCAGACATCAATATTTAAACATCCAGCTGGACGTCCGTGCGTCTGGCCTGCCAACCACGACCAGGATCTTCTCCTTCTTTCCTTTCACTGTTCTCAGTGTCTGAAGATCTGCCATCGCGCACCTCATTCACACACTCCCCAGCTGCATGCGTGTAAGTGGATCATTCCGATTAAAGGTTTATGTGCCCATGGAAAACTGACAAGTTTCATTTGACTTGCAGGGAAAAAAACTTGTGTAACACCGTACCTGGTGACTCTAAGACAGATGTGTTGTCTAATTAGTAACTGGATGCTTCCAAGAGTTTGTAGCTTGATGGAGAAAAAAGTGAAACAGTGTGATGTGATCTGAGAAGTTTCAGACCATCTGAACTGGGCTTGGAAGGTGTCACGATCCTGCCTTCTCCCACTGCAAGATGGGCTTGTGGCTCTGAGGATCACAATTTTTATTTCCATTCGGGTATTGTTACAGCCCTATATATAAATGATCAGTGACATAACCATGTAAAAATAAAGACAAACACACTACAGATGCAGTTGTGAACTTTGGACAACATTGATATTTGCAGGATTAAAAATCTTTGCATAACTGCTTGGGATTCATGAGGACTATCTTGACATTAACTGTAACAAGATTGGTTTTTATAGATTTATCTGTTATGGAAATCCTTGTGTTGAGCAAATATTGTTCCTAAGGTGAATATCAGACATCCATATTCAAACATCCAGTTGGATGTCCTCAGTGTGTCTGGTCTGCCGAACACGACCAGGATTCTTCCTTCCTGTCCTTTTACTGTACTTTGTCTAAAGACCTGCTATCGCCCACCTCAGTCACAGTCTTCTGAGCTGCAGGCATGCGAGTAACTGAGCTCAATTGATGGTTTATATGGAAAAATGACAATTTTCATTTGTTTTGCACAGGGAAAAAACATGCGTGATACTTAAATCAGTGCCTTTAAGACAGATGTGCTGATGAGTTAGAAACTGAATGCTTACAATAGTCTTTAGACTGATGGAGGAAAAAAAAGTCAAATAGTTTTTGTGACCTGAAAAGTTTCAGAGCATCTGAACTGGGCTCGGAGGGTGAGGCGATCCTGCTTTTTCCCATTGCGAGACAGGATTGTGGCTCTGACGTCGCGATTTTTATTTATATTCAGGTATTGTTACAGCCTTATATATGAATGATCAATGACATAACCACAAAAAAAATGAACACAAACACACTACAGATGCAGTTGTGAACTTTAGACAACATTGATATTTGCAGGATTAAAAATCTTTGCAAAACTGCTTGGGATTCATAAGGAATATCTGGACGTTTACTGCAAAAAGATTGGTTTTTATTTGGTCTGGCCCAGTGATAAACCATTCCTGCTTTGTCCAATCATAACCATCCTCTAGGAATCAGCACAGAGTGATGATATGAACATACACAGTGAGTTTCATATAAATTTTTACAATTATTTGTGAAATAAAAAAAATTTGATAGCGCCCCCTAGAATTAAAAAACTTTTCATTATGCAACATGAGTAGATAATCACGTTCCCCTGTTGGTGCAGGAGTTTCATGGAATTATCTCATGTGGTTTTAAAGTTATGGCCTTTGAAGTATGTAGCTAGCTTTGAAAAAATGTTTTCACATGCATAACTCCGCAACGGAAAAAAAATTCCAACAATCGCTCTGATCAGTTGTTTCCTCTTGCTACTTACTTTGTGTGGTACAATTTTCAGTTGGATCGGACAAAAACTCTAGGATGAGTAAAAAAAAATATTTTTCGCATATTTTGCACTGTAGCGAAAAAAAATTATAGGCGGAAATGGGCGTGGCCTATGTCATAAAATCCGGGAGGTTCCAAGGAATCTGGGGATATAAGGTACTTAAATTTACTACAAGCCGTTTTCGAGCTAGAGGCCAAAACGTGCAACCCAATGGTATAGCGCCACCTAGTGTCTGACATGGGATTTTTTTCTTTTATAATTTCACAAAAATTTTCTTCTACCATCCCTGTAAGTGGCTATATAAATCCACCTTTGGTTTGGCCTCCATGGCCATTTTTGTTTGGTCCGGGCAAGAAAAATAGCGGGCCTGGGCCCCTGTTATGGATGAGCACCTGGGATTTGAAAATCGCTAATAAAACACGCCCACTTTGTCCAATCGTAACCATTTTTTAGTATTATGCTCACAGGGGCTCTATCTACGTACCATGGGTGCGGCGTGCAGATCGGAACAGCGGTTTTCCCAATATAAAAAAATCAGGATAACAGCGCCCCCTAGATTTGAAAAATTTCCTCCTTCGGTACATTTGTAGAAAATCAAGTTCCCCACTAGGGTTTTGAAGGAATTGTAATTATGTGTTGTCGTTTTTGAGTTATGGCCTTTTAAATTTTTAGCTAGGTTTTCAAAAATGTTTAAACGCGCATAATTTCGTAACCGAGCCAAATTTCAAAAATCGCTTTGATCAGCTTATTTCTCTATGGCTCTAGTATATGTGGTCCACTTTTCAGCCGGATCGGGTGAAAACTGTAGGATGAGTTCACAAAAATAGGTTTTGCATATATCGCCCCCTAGCAAAAAATCTATCTAGGCGCAAATGGGCGTGGCCTATGTCAGGAGATGCGGAAGGGTCCAAGGAATCTTGTGATCAAGGTCCCATAAATTTATTCCAAGCGGTTCTCAAGCTACAGCCTGAAAAGTTTGACCCCCTGGTATAGCGCCCCCTAGTGTCTGACATGTGTCATTTTCCTGATTTCTCTACATGAACCACTTTTGTCCAAGCCCATGTATATACTTTTTATGGTTCTCTTGCGGTTTAGCCTCCCCAGAGAGTTTTTGGGCGGAAGAATAATAATAATAATAAATAATAATAACTAGAACTGCAAGCAGTTATCACGGGGTCCAAGCCCGACCGTGCACCGCCTCCCCTGGCGCACCGCCCTCCCTGGCCCCGCCTCCCATTGTTCGACAAACACTTAGATTTGTAGCCCTCCGGAAAAAAGGGATGATTTTTGATTATTTTGCAAAGAAGGTTTGCTCAGCATGAAAACCTGTTGTCTTCAATTACGGTGCAGCATGAAGTTTGTGTGTATGGGTAATGTTGTCTGAGTTTTCAGGAAAATGTCTAACACCTGCAGGATTGTGGCTCTAAAGGACCAGCACTGGACACCCCTGTTGTAGACCAACATTTAAAAAAAACTAACAGCCACCAACTACTGCAGATCCTCTCTGTCCTCAAACTTCACCACAAGCATTACAGTACCATCGGACTTCTGTTTTAACAGATGTTCCTAAGGTGAATATCAGACATCAATATTCAAACATCCAGCTGGCTGTCCTCCGTGTGTCTGGTCTGCCGAACACGACCAGGATTCTTCCTTCCTGTCCTTTCACTGTTCTCAGTATCTAAAGACCTGCCATTGCCCACCTCAAACACAGTCTTCCGAGCTGCAGGCACGCGAGTAACTGATCTCGGTCGATGGTTTATATGGAAAAATGACAAGTTTAATTTGTTTTGCACAGGGAAAAAAATATGCGTGACACTTCACCCGGTGCCTTTAAGAAAGATGTGCTGTTGAGTTAGAAAAATTCATGCCACAATAGTCTTTAGACTGATGAAGAAAAAAAGGTCAAATAGTTTTTTGTGACCTGAAAAGTTTCAGAGCATCTGAACTGGGCTTGGAGGGTGATGTGATCCTGCTTTCTCCCACCGCGAGACAGGATTGTGGCTCTGAGGGTCACGATTTTTATTTAAATTCAGGTATTGTTACAGCCCTATATATGAATGATCAATGGCATAACCATGTAAAAATGAAGACAAACACACTACAGATGCAGTTGTTAACTTTAGACAACTTTGATATTTGCAGGATTAAAAATCTTTCCCAAACTGCTTGGGATTCATAAGGAATATCTTGACATTAACTGCAGCAAGATTGGTTTTTATTTGGGATGCACGATAATCATTGGGCCGATAACAGGACATTATGATGTCATTCCGATAAGTCCGATGTCATGACGACATACCCCGATAACCTATGTCCCATAAAGTTGGAATTTTAAAGATTGGACATGCAGAAGTTGAAAATCCCACTTTATGCTTTTCATGCTGAGATATTGCGATTGGGGAAAGAAAGCCGCTGCTTCAGAGGGCAGACCCAAAACTGCTTCCAAACCTCTTTCCCTATCTTATATTAGACACTACCTACCTTATACAGTTGGAAATTTTAAGATTGGACATGCACAAGTTAAAAATCCCAGTTAATGCTTTTTTGTGGCTCTCGAGGACCAGCACTGGACACCCCTGTTGTTGACCAACATTCACAGAATACAAACAGCCACCAGCCACTCCAGATCCTCTCTGTCCTCAAACTTCACGACAAGCCTTACAATACAATAGAGCTTCTGTTTTAACAGATGTTCATACACATTCGCACATGCACACACATCTGTGGCGATATGTTTGCTCCAGCAGGACTGACCACATATTTCAGTTAGAATAATCAATGTCTTATCCATCTAAAATGAAGACAAACACTACGGTTCACTACGGTGAATATCAGACATCAATATTTAAACATCCAGCTGGACGTCCGTGCGTCTGGCCTGCCAACCACGACCAGGATCTTCTCCTTCTTTCCTTTCACTGTTCTCAGTGTCTGAAGATCTGCCATCGCGCACCTCATTCACACACTCCCCAGCTGCATGCGTGTAAGTGGATCATTCCGATTAAAGGTTTATGTGCCCATGGAAAACTGACAAGTTTCATTTGACTTGCAGGAAAAAAAAACATGTGTAACACTGTACCTGGTGACTCTAAGACAGATGTGTTGTCTAATTAGTAACTGGATGCTTCCAAGAGTTTGTAGCTTGATGGAGAAAAAAGTGAAACAGTGTGATGTGATCTGAGAAGTTTCAGACCATCTGAACTGGGCTTGGAAGGTGTCACTATCCTGCCTTCTCCCACTGCAAGATGGGCTTGTGGCTCTGAGGATCACAATTTTTATTTCCATTCGGGTATCGTTACAGCCCTATATATAAATGATCAGTTACATAACCATGTAAAAATAAAGACAAACACACAACAGATGCAGTTGTGAACTTTGGACAACATTGATATTTGCAGGATTAAAAATCTTTGCCAAACTGCTTGGGATTCATGAGGACTATCTTGACATTAACTGTAACAAGATTGGTTTTTATAGATTTATCTGTTATGGAAATCCTTGTGTTGAGCAAATTTGCATATTTCAGCCAAAACTTAGGGTGTAAAAGCAATATAGAGTGAACGTTGGATGGATTCAAATGTTCAGTATGATTCAAGGAATATCCATCACATTTTAGCTGTCTAGGACAAACAGCTGATTTTTAATGTAATAAAAATCGGGGTGTGACCTGCTCATAAACCATTCCCACTTTGTCCAATCATAGCCATCCTCTAGGAATCAGCACAGAGTGATGATATGAACATACACAGTGAGTTTCATATATATCTGATCAATTGTTTGTGAAATATAATAAGTGTCATAGCGCCCCCTAGATTTAAAAAATTTCCATTATGCAACATGAGTAGATAATCACGTTCCCCTGTTGATGTAGGAGTTTCATGGAATTATCTGATGCGGTTTTAAAGTTATGGCCTTTGAACTACGTAGCTAGCTTTGGAAAAATGTTTCAATGCGCATAACTCCGCAACGAAACAAAAATCCAACAATCGCTCTGATCAGTTTTTTCCTCTTGCTATGTACTTTGTGTGGTACAATTTTCAGTTGGATCGGACAAAAACTCTAGGAGGAGTAAAAAAAAATGATTTTTCGCATATTTTGCACTGTAGCGAAAAAAAAATATAGGCGGAAATGGGCGTGGCCTATGTCATAAAATCCGGGAGGTTCCAAGGAATCTGGGGATATAAGGCACTTAAATTTACTCCAAGCCGTTTTTGAGCTAGAGGCCAAAACGTGCTACCCAATGGTATAGCGCCACCTAGTGTCTGACATGGGATTTTTTTTCTTTTATAATTTCACAAAAATTTTCTTCTACCATCCCTGTAAGTGGCTATATAAATCCACCTTTGGTTTGGCCTCCATGGCCATTTTTGTTTGGTCCGGGCAAGAAAAATAGCGGGCCTGGGCCCCTGTTATGGATGATTTCGCACCTGGGATTTGAAAATCGCTAATAAAACACGCCCACTTTGTCCAATCGTAACCATTTTTTAGTATTATGCTCACAGGGGCTCTATCTACATACCATGTGAGTGCGGCGTCCAGATCGGAACAGCGGTTTTCCCAATATAAAAAAATCAGGATAACAGCGCCCCCTAGATTTGAAAAATTTCCTCCTTCGGTACATTTGTAGAAAATCAAGTTCCCCACTGGGGTTTTGAAGGAATTGTAATTATGTGTTGTCGTTTTTGAGTTATGGCCTTTTAAGTTTTTAGCTAGGTTTTCATAAATGTTTAAACGCGCATAATTTCGTAACCGAGCAAAATTTCAAAAATCGCTTTGATCAGCTTATTTCTCTATGGCTCTAGTATATGTGGTCCACTTTTCAGCCGGATCGGGTGAAAACTGTAGGACGAGTTCACAAAAATAGGTTTTGCATATATCGCCCCCTAGCAAAAAATCTATCTAGGCGCAAATGGGCGTGGCCTATGTCAGGAGATGCGGAAGGGTCCAAGGAATCTGCTCATCCAGGTCCCATAAATTTATTCCAAGCGGTTCTCAAGCTACAGCCTGAAAAGTTTGACCCCCTGGTATAGCGCCCCCTAGTGTCTGACATGTGTCATTTTCCTGATTTCTCTACATGAACCACTTTTGTCCAAGCCCATGTATATACTTTTTATGGTTCTCTTGCGGTTTAGCCTCCCCAGAGAGTTTTTGGTCGGAAGAATAATAATAATAATAATAATACTAGAACTGCAAGCAGTTATCACGGGGTCCAAGCCCGACCGTGCACCGCCTCCCCTGGCGCACCGCCCTCCCTGGCCCCGCCTCCCATTGTTCGACAAACACTTAGATTTGTAGCCCTCCGGAAAAAAAGGGATGATTTTTGATTATTTTGCAAAGAAGGTTTGCTCAGCATGAAAACCTGTTGTCTTCAATTACGGTGCAGCATGAAGTGTGTGTGTATGGGTAATGTCTGAGTTTTCAGGAAAATGTCTAACACCTGCAGGATTGTGGCTCTAAAGGACCAGCACTGGACACCCCTGTTGTAGACCAACATTAAAAAAAAAACTAACAGCCACCAACTACTGCAGATCCTCTCTGTCCTCAAACTTCACCACAAGCATTACAGTACCATCGGACTTCTGTTTTAACAGATGTTCCTAAGGTGAATATCAGACATCAATATTCAAACATCCAGCTGGCTGTCCTCCGTGTGTCTGGTCTGCCGAACACGACCAGGATTCTTCCTTCCTGTCCTTTCACTGTTCTCAGTATCTAAAGACCTGCCATCGCCCACCTCAAACACAGTCTTCCGAGCTGCAGGCACGCGAGTAACTGATCTCGGTCGATGGTTTATATGGAAAACTGACAAGTTTAATTTGTTTCACACAGGGAAAAAAACATGCATGACACTTCACCCGGTGCCTTTAAGAAAGATGTGCTGTTGAGTTAAAAAATTCATGCCACAATAGTCTTTAGACTGATGAAGAAAAAAGGTCAAATAGTTTTTTGTGACCTGAAAAGTTTCAGAGCATCTGAACTGGGCTTGGAGGGTGATGTGATCCTGCTTTCTCCCACCGTGAGACAGGATTGTGGCTCTGAGGGTCACGATTTTTATTTAAATTCAGGTATTGTTACAGCCCTATATATGAATGATCAATGGCATAACCATGTAAAAATGAAGACAAACACACTACAGATGCAGTTGTTAACTTTAGACAACTTTGATATTTGCAGGATGAAAAATCTTTCCCAAACTGCTTGGGATTCATAAGGAATATCTTGACATGAACTGCAGCAAGATTGGTTTTTATTTGGGATGCACGATAATCATTGGGCCGATAACAGGACATTATGATGTCATTCCGATAAGTCCGATGTCATGACGACATACCCCGAAAACCTATGTCCCATAAAGTTGGAATTTAAATGATTGGACATGCAGAAGTTGAAAATCCCACTTTATGCTTTTCACGCTGAGATATTGCGATTGGGGAAAGAAAGCCGCTGCTTCACAGGGCAGACCCAAAACTGCTTCCAAACCTCTTTCCCTATCTTATATTAGACACTACCTACCTTATACAGTTGGAAATTTTAAGATTGGACATGCACAAGTTAAAAATCCCAGTTAATGCTTTTTTTGTGGCCCTCGAGGACCAGCACTGGACACCCCTGTTGTCAACCAACATTCACAGAATACTAACAGCCACCAGCCACTCCAGATCCTTTCTGTCCTCAAACTTCACCACAAGCCATACAATACAACAGGACTTCTGTTTTAACAGATGTTAATACACATTCGCACATGCACACACATCTGTGGCGATATGTTTGCTCCAGCAGGACTGACCACATACTTCAGTTAGAATAATCAATGTCTTATCCATCTAAAAATGAAGACAAACACACTACGGTGAATATCAGACATCAATATTTAAACATCCAGCTGGACGTCCGTGCGTCTGGCCTGCCAACCACGACCAGGATCTTCTCCTTCTTTCCTTTCACTGTTCTCAGTGTCTGAAGATCTGCCATCGCGCACCTCATTCACACACTCCCCAGCTGCATGCGTGTAAGTGGATCATTCCGATTAAAGGTTTATGTGCCCATGGAAAACTGACAAGTTTCATTTGACTTGCAGGGAAAAAAAACATGTGTAACACTGTACCTGGTGACTCTAAGACAGATGTGTTGTCTAATTAGTAACTGGATGCTTCCAAGAGTTTGTAGCTTGATGGAGAAAAAAGTGAAACAATGTGATGTGATCTGAGAAGTTTCAGACCATCTGAACTGGGCTTGGAAGGTGTCACGATCCTGCCTTCTCTCACTGCAAGATGGGCTTGTGGCTCTGAGGATCACAATTTTTATTTCCATTCGGGTATCGTTACAGCCCTATATATAAATGATCAGTGACATAACCATGTAAAAATAAAGACAAACACACTACAGATGCAGTTGTGAACTTAGGACAACATTGATATTTGCAGGATTAAGAATCTTTGCCAAACTGCTTGGGATTCATGAGGACTATCTTGACATTAACTGTAACAGGATTGGTTTTTATAGATTTATCTGTTATGGAAATCCTTGTGTTGAGCAAATTTGCATATTTCAGCCAAAACTTAGGGTGTAAAAGCAATATAGAGTGAACGTTGGATGGATTCAAATGTTCAGTATGATTCAAGGAATATCCATCACATTTTAGCTGTCTAGGACAAACAGCTGATTTTTAATGTAATAAAAATCGGGGTGTGACCTGCTCATAAACCATTCCCACTTTGTCCAATCATAGCCATCCTCTAGGAATCAGCACAGAGTGATGATATGAACATACACAGTGAGTTTCATATATATCTGATCAATTGTTTGTGAAATATAATAAGTGTCATAGCGCCCCCTAGATTAAAAAAATTTCCATTATGCAACATGAGTAGATAATCACGTTCCCCTGTTGGTGTAGGAGTTTCATGGAATTATCTGATGCGGTTTTAAAGTTATGGCCTTTGAACTACGTAGCTAGCTTTGGAAAAATGTTTCAATGCGCATAACTCCGCAACGAAACAAAAATCCAACAATCGCTCTGATCAGTTTTTTCCTCTTGCTATGTACTTTGTGTGGTACAATTTTCAGTTGGATCGGACAAAAACTCTAGGAGGAGTAAAAAAAATGATTTTTCGCATATTTTGCACTGTAGCGAAAAAAAATTATAGGCGGAAATGGGCGTGGCCTATGTCATAAAATCCGGGAGGTTCCAAGGAATCTGGGGATATAAGGCACTTAAATTTACTCCAAGCCGTTTTCGAGCTAGAGGCCAAAACGTGCTACCCAATGGTATAGCGCCACCTAGTGTCTGACATGGGATTTTTCTCTTTTATAATTTCACAAAAATTTTCTTCTACCATCCCTGTAAGTGGCTATATAAATCCACCTTTGGTTTGGCCTCCATGGCCATTTTTGTTTGGTCCGGGCAAGAAAAATAGCGGGCCTGGGCCCCTGTTATGGATGACGCACCTGGGATTTGAAAATCGCTAATAAAACACGCCCACTTTGTCCAATCGTAACCATTTTTTAGTATTATGCTCACAGGGGCTCTATCTACATACCTTGTGAGTGTCGTCCAGATTGGTTGAGCGGTTTTCCCAATATAAAAAAATCAGGATAACAGCGCCCCCTAGATTTGAAAAATTTCCTCCTTCGGTACATTTGTAGAAAATCAAGTTCCCCACTAGGGTTTTGAAGGAATTGTAATTATGTGTTGTCGTTTTTGAGTTATGGCCTTTTAAGTTTTTAGCTAGGTTTTCATAAATGTTTAAACGCGCATAATTTCGTAACCGAGTAAAATTTCAAAAATCGCTTTGATCAGCTTATTTCTCTATGGCTCTAGTATATGTGGTCCACTTTTCAGCCGGATCGGGTCAAAATTGTAGGACGAGTTCACAAAAATAGGTTTTGCATATATCGCCCCCTAGCAAAAAATCTATCTAGGCGCAAATGGGCGTGGCCTATGTCAGGAGATGCGGAAGGGTCCAAGGAATCTTGTGATCAAGGTCCCATAAATTTATTCCAAGCGGTTCTCAAGCTACAGCCTGAAAAGTTTGACCCCCTGGTATAGCGCCCCCTAGTGTCTGAGATGTGTCATTTTCCTGACTTCTCTACATGAACCACTTTTGTCCAAGCCCATGTATATACTTTTTATGGTTCTCTTGCGGTTTAGCCTCCCCAGAGAGTTTTTGGGCGGAAGAATAATAATAATAATAATAACTAGAACTGCAAGCAGTTATCACGGGGTCCAAGCCCGACCGTGCACCGCCTCCCCTGGCGCACCGCCCTCCCTGGCCCCGCCTCCCATTGTTCGACAAACACTTAGATTTGTAGCCCTCCGGAAAAAAAGGGATGATTTTTGATTATTTTGCAAAGAAGGTTTGCTCAGCATGAAAACCTGTTGTCTTCAATTACGGTGCAGCATGAAGTTTGTGTGTATGGGTAATGTTGTCTGAGTTTTCAGGAAAATGTCTAACACCTGCAGGATTGTGGCTCTAAAGGACCAGCACTGGACACCCCTGTTGTAGACCAACATTAAAAAAAAACTAACAGCCACCAACTACTGCAGATCCTCTCTGTCCTCAAACTTCACCACAAGCATTACAGTACCATCGGACTTCTGTTTTAACAGATGTTCCTAAGGTGAATATCAGACATCAATATTCAAACATCCAGCTGGCTGTCCTCCGTGTGTCTGGTCTGCCGAACACGACCAGGATTCTTCCTTCCTGTCCTTTCACTGTTCTCAGTATCTAAAGACCTGCCATCGCCCACCTCAAACACAGTCTTCCGAGCTGCAGGCACGCGAGTAACTGATCTCGGTCGATGGTTTATATGGAAAACTGACAAGTTTAATTTGTTTTGCACAGGGAAAAAAATATGCGTGACACTACCCGGTGCCTTAAAGAAAGATGTGCTGTTGAGTTAGAAAATTCATGCCACAATAGTCTTTAGACTGATGAATAAAAAAGGTCAAATAGTTTTTTGTGACCTGAAAAGTTTCAAAGCATCTGAACTGGGCTTGGAGGGTGACGTGATCCTGCTTTCTCCCACCGCGAGACAGGATTGTGGCTCTGAGGGTCACGATTTTTATTTAAATTCAGGTATTGTTACAGCCCTATATATGAATGATCAATGGCATAACCATGTAAAAATGAAGACAAACACACTACAGATGCAGTTGTTAACTTTAGACAACTTAGAAATTTGCAGGATGAAAAATCTTTCCCAAACTGCTTGGGATTCATAAGGAATATCTTGACATTAACTGCAGCAAGATTGTTTTTTATTTGGGATGCACGACAATCATTGGGCCGATAACAGGACATTATGATGTCATTCCGATAAGTCCGATGTCATGACGACATACCCCGATAACCTATGTCCCATAAAGTTGGAATTTTAAAGATTGGACATGCAGAAGTTGAAAATCCCACTTTATGCTTTTCACGCTGAGATATTGCGATTGGGGAAAGAAAGCCGCTGCTTCACAGGGCAGACCCAAAACTGCTTCCAAACCTCTTTCCCTATCTTATATTAGACACTACCTACCTTGTACAGTTGGAAATTTTAAGGTTGGACATGCACCTGTTAAAAATCCTAGTTAATGCTTTTTTGTGGCTCTTGAGGACCAGCACTGGACACCCCTGTTGTCAACCAACATTCACAGAATACTAACAGCCACCAGCCACTCCAGATCCTCTCTGTCCTCAAACTTCACCACAAGCCTTACAATACAATAGGACTTCTGTTTTAACAGATGTTAATACACATTCGCACATGCACACACATCTGTGGCGATATGTTTGCTCCAGCAGGACTGACCACATACTTCAGTTAGAATAATCAATGTCTTATCCATGTAAAAATGAAGACAAACACACTACGGTGAATATCAGACATCAATATTTAAACATCCAGCTGGACGTCCGTGCGTCTGGCCTGCCAACCACGACCAGGATCTTCTCCTTCTTTCCTTTCACTGTTCTCAGTGTCTGAAGATCTGCCATCGCGCACCTCATTCACACACTCCCCAGCTGCATGCGTGTAAGTGGATCATTCCGATTAAAGGTTTATGTGCCCATGGAAAACTGACAAGTTTCATTTGACTTGCAGGGAAAAAAAAACATGTGTAACACCGTACCTGGTGACTCTAAGACAGATGTGTTGTCTAATTAGTAACTGGATGCTTCCAAGAGTTTGTAGCTTGATGGAGAAAAAAGTGAAACAGTGTGATGTGATCTGAGAAGTTTCAGACCATCTGAACTGGGCTTGGAAGGTGTCACGATCCTGCCTTCTCCCACTGCAAGATGGGCTTGTGGCTCTGAGGATCACAATTTTTATTTCCATTCGGGTATCGTTACAGCCCTATATATAAATGATCAGTGACATAACCATGTAAAAATAAAGACAAACACACTACAGATGCAGTTGTGAACTTTGGACAACATTGATATTTGCAGGATTAAAAATCTTTGCCAAACTGCTTGGGATTCATGAGGACTATCTTGACATTAACTGTAACAAGATTGGTTTTTATAGATTTATCTGTTATGGAAATCCTTGTGTTGAGCAAATTTGCATATTTCAGCCAAAACTTAGGGTGTAAAATCAATATAGAGTGAAGGTTGGATGGATTCAAATGTTCAGTATGATTCAAGGAATATCCATCACATTTTAGCTGTCTAGGACAAACAGCTGATTTTTAATGTAATAAAAATCGGGGTGATGGCCTGCTCATAAACCATTCCCACTTTGTCCAATCATAGCCATCCTCTAGGAATCAGCACAGAGTGATGATATGAACATACACAGTGAGTTTCATATATATCTGATCAATTGTTTGTGAAATATAATGTGTCATAGCGCCCCCTAGATTAAAAAAAATTTCCATTATGCAACATGAGTAGATAATCACGTTCCCCTGTTGGTGTAGGAGTTTCATGGAATTATCTGATGCGGTTTTAAAGTTATGGCCTTTGAAGTACGTAGCTAGCTTTGGAAAAATGTTTCAATGCGCATAACTCCGCAACGAAACAAAAATCCAACAATCGCTCTGATCAGTTTGTTCCTCTTGCTATGTACTTTGTGTGGTACAATTTTCAGTTGGATCGGGCAAAAACTCTAGGAGGAGTAAAAAAACAATGTTTTGCATATTTTGCACTGTAGCAAAAAAAAATTATAGGCGGAAATGGGCGTGGCCTATTCATAAAATCCGGGAGGGCCAAGGAACTGGGGATATAAGGCACTTAAATTTACTCCAAGCCGTTTTCGAGCTAAGGCCAAAACGTGCTACCCAATGGTATAGCGCCACCAGTTCTACATGGTTTTTTCTCTTTTATAATTTCACAAAAATTTTCTTCTACCATCCCTTAATGCAATAAACCACCTTTTTTCCTCCCTGCCATTTTTTTGTCAGGGAAGAAAAATACGCCGCCCCTTGACGCCCCTGTAAAAACCAAAAAACACGCCCACTGCCAATCTAACCTTTTAAACTCACCCACACTACCGCTCTCGACCACTTTCCAAAAAAATCAAACAGCGCCCCCAGATTTAAAATTCCCCTCACATTTAAAAATCAAGCCCCACTTTAAAATAATATTCTTTATATGCCTTAATTTTATCAAATTACCCAACTAACCACCATTCACAACTCACCACATACAATAACCCCACACACACCACCCCAGAACAAAACTACAGCCCAAAATACCCCCACAACACCCCACCACCCCCCTCCAACCCAAACTTTCCTACCCTGAAAAAAAAATAATAAAATGCCGCGGGCCGAGAGAAGGGAACTAGAAAAACAAACTGAAACCCATTATTTGGCTGCCATGAAAACCATCCTTCCAACAAACCACCCAACAGCACAAGGAGAAAACAACACAGAGCAAAACAAAGAAAAAAAAAAAGAAAAATCAAGCAACAGAAGAAACACCACAGAACAAAAACCGAAACACAGGAAAATCAACCAAACCAAGAAAAAAAACAAAACCAATTTCCTCTTCAACTTTACAACAACGGCAAACAGAAAAAAAAATTTTTCAATTCACACAAAAAAAAAGGCGGAAACCCAAAAAACGGACCAAGAACGGAACACAAATTAAACCCACAACCAAACCACAACCAATTTCTTCTACCATCCCTTAAGTGGCTATATAAATCCACCTTTGGTTTGGCCTCCCTGGCCATTTTTGTTGGGTCAGGGGAAGAAAAATAGCGGTCCAGGGCCCCTCGGCTGATTTCCGCCCCTGGTTACAAAATCGCTAATAAAACACGCCCACGTGGTCCAATCCTAACCATTTTTTAGTATTATGCTCACAGGGGCTCTATCTACGTACCATGGGTGCGGCGTGCAGATCGGACCAGCGGTTTTCCCAATATAAAAAAATCAGGATAACAGCGCCCCCTAGATTTGAAAAATTTCCTCCTTTGGTACATTTGTAGAAAATCAAGTTCCCCACTGGGGTTTTGAAGGAATTGTAATTATGTGTTGTCGTTTTTGAGTTATGGCCTTTTAAGTTTTTAGCTAGGTTTTCATAAATGTTTAAACGCGCATAATTTCGTAACCGAGTAAAATTTCAAAAATCTGTTACATAACTTTGTTTGTCTATGTCTCTATTATATGTGGTACAATTTTCAGCCTGATCGGGTCAAAATTGTAGGACGAGTTTACGAAAATAGGTTTTGCTTATATCGCCCCCTAGCAAAAAATCTATCTAGGCGCAAATGGGCGTGGCCTATGTCAGGAGATGCGGAAGGGTCCAAGGAATCTGCTCATCCAGGTCCCATAAATTTATTCCAAGCGGTTTGCCCGCTAGAGGCCAAAACGTACTACCCCCTGGTATAGCGCCCCCTAGTGTCTGACATGTGTCATTTTCCTGCTTTCGCTACATTCACCATTTTTGTCCAAGCCCATGTATATACTTTTTATGGTTCTCTTGCGGTTTAGCCTCCCCAAGGAGTTTTTGTGTCGGAAGAATAATAATAATAATAATAACTAGAACTGCAAGCAGTTATCACGGGGTCCAAGCCCGACCGTGCACCGCCTCCCCTGGCGCACCGCCCTCCCTGGCCCCGCCTCCCATTGTTCGACAAACACTTAGATTTGTAGCCCTCCGGAAAAAAAGGGATGATTTTTGATTATTTTGCAAAGAAGGTTTGCTCAGCATGAAAACCTGTTGTCTTCAATTACGGTGCAGCATGAAGTTTGTGTGTATGGGTAATGTTGACTGAGTTTTCAGGAAAATGTCTAACACCTGCAGGATTGTGGCTCTAAAGGACCAGCACTGGACACCCCTGTTGTAGACCAACATTAAAAAAAAAACTAACAGCCACCAACTACTGCAGATCCTCTCTGTCCTCAAACTTCACCACAAGCATTACAGTACCATCGGACTTCTGTTTTAACAGATGTTCCTAAGGTGAATATCAGACATCAATATTCAAACATCCAGCTGGCTGTCCTCCGTGTGTCTGGTCTGCCGAACACGACCAGGATTCTTCCTTCCTGTCCTTTCACTGTTCTCAGTGTCTAAAGACCTGCCATCGCCCACCTCAAACACAGTCTTCCGAGCTGCAGGCACGCGAGTAACTGATCTCGGTCGATGGTTTATATGGAAAACTGACAAGTTTAATTTGTTTTGCACAGGGAAAAAAATATGCGTGACACTACCCGGTGCCTTTAAGAAAGATGTGCTGTTGAGTTAGAAAATTCATGCCACAATAGTCTTTAGACTGATGAAGAAAAAAAGGTCAAATAGTTTTTTGTGACCTGAAAAGTTTCAGAGCATCTGAACTGGGCTTGGAGGGTGACGTGATCCTGCTTTCTACCACCGCGAGACAGGATTGTGGCTCTGAGGGTCACGATTTTTATTTAAATTCAGGTATTGTTACAGCCCTATATATGAATGATCAATGGCATAACCATGTAAAAATGAAGACAAACACACTACAGATGCAGTTGTTAACTTTAGACAACATTGATATTTGCAGGATTAAAAATCTTTCCCAAACTGCTTGGGATTCATAAGGAATATCTTGACATTAACTGCAGCAAGATTGGTTTTTATTTGGGATGCACGATAATCATTGGGCCGATAACAGGACATTATGATGTCATTCCGATAAGTCCGATGTCATGACGACATACCCCGATAACCTATGTCCCATAAAGTTGGAATTTTAAAGATTGGACATGCAGAAGTTGAAAATCCCACTTTATGCTTTTCACGCTGAGATATTGCGATTGGGGAAAGAAAGCCGCTGCTTCACAGGGCAGACCCAAAACTGCTTCCAAACCTCTTTCCCTATCTTATATTAGACACTACCTACCTTATACAGTTGGAAATTTTAAGATTGGACATGCACAAGTTAAAAATCCCAGTTAATGCTTTTTTGTGGCTCTCGAGGACCAGCACTGGACACCCCTGTTGTCAACCAACATTCACAGAATACTAACAGCCACCAGCCACTCCAGATCCTCTCTGTCCTCAAACTTCACCACAAGCCTTACAATACAATAGGACTTCTGTTTTAACAGATGTTAATACACATTCGCACATGCACACACATCTGTGGCGATATGTTTGCTCCAGCAGGACTGACCACATACTTCAGTTAGAATAATCAATGTCTTATCCATGTAAAAATGAAGACAAACACACTACGGTGAATATCAGACATCAATATTTAAACATCCAGCTGGACGTCCGTGCGTCTGGCCTGCCAACCACGACCAGGATCTTCTCCTTCTTTCCTTTCACTGTTCTCAGTGTCTGAAGATCTGCCATCGCGCACCTCATTCACACACTCCCCAGCTGCATGCGTGTAAGTGGATCATTCCGATTAAAGGTTTATGTGCCCATGGAAAACTGACAAGTTTCATTTGACTTGCAGGGAAAAAAAACTTGTGTAACACCGTACCTGGTGACTCTAAGACAGATGTGTTGTCTAATTAGTAACTGGATGCTTCCAAGAGTTTGTAGCTTGATGGAGAAAAAAGTGAAACAGTGTGATGTGATCTGAGAAGTTTCAGACCATCTGAACTGGGCTTGGAAGGTGTCACGATCCTGCCTTCTCCCACTGCAAGATGGGCTTGTGGCTCTGAGGATCACAATTTTTATTTCCATTCGGGTATTGTTACAGCCCTATATATAAATGATCAGTGACATAACCATGTAAAAATAAAGACAAACACACTACAGATGCAGTTGTGAACTTTGGACAACATTGATATTTGCAGGATTAAAAATCTTTGCATAACTGCTTGGGATTCATGAGGACTATCTTGACATTAACTGTAACAAGATTGGTTTTTATAGATTTATCTGTTATGGAAGTCCTTGTGTTGAGCAAATATTGTTCCTAAGGTGAATATCAGACATCCATATTCAAACATCCAGTTGGATGTCCTCAGTGTGTCTGGTCTGCCGAACACGACCAGGATTCTTCCTTCCTGTCCTTTTACTGTACTTTGTCTAAAGACCTGCTATCGCCCACCTCAGTCACAGTCTTCTGAGCTGCAGGCACGCGAGTAACTGAGCTCAGTTGATGGTTTATATGGAAAAATGACAATTTTCATTTGTTTTGCACAGGGAAAAAACATGCGTGATACTTAAATCAGTGCCTTTAAGACAGATGTGCTGATGAGTTAGAAACTGAATGCTTACAATAGTCTTTAGACTGATGGAGGAAAAAAAGTCAAATAGTTTTTGTGACCTGAAAAGTTTCAGAGCATCTGAACTGGGCTTGGAGGGTGAGGCGATCCTGCTTTTTCCCACTGCGAGACAGGATTGTGGCTCTGACGTCGCGATTTTTATTTATATTCAGGTATTGTTACAGCCTTATATATGAATGATCAATGACATAACCACAAAAAAATGAACACAAACACACTACAGATGCAGTTGTGAACTTTAGACAACATTGATATTTGCAGGATTAAAAATCTTTGCAAAACTGCTTGGGATTCATAAGGAATATCTGGACGTTTACTGCAAAAAGATTGGTTTTTATTTGGTCTGGCCCAGTGATAAACCATTCCTGCTTTGTCCAATCATAACCATCCTCTAGGAATCAGCACAGAGTGATGATATGAACATACACAGTGAGTTTCATATAAATTTTTACAATTATTTGTGAAATAAAAAAAATTTGATAGCGCCCCCTAGAATTAAAAAACTTTTCATTATGCAACATGAGTAGATAATCACGTTCCCCTGTTGGTGCAGGAGTTTCATGGAATTATCTCATGTGGTTTTAAAGTTATGGCCTTTGAAGTATGTAGCTAGCTTTGAAAAAATGTTTTCACATGCATAACTCCGCAACGGAAAAAAAATTCCAACAATCGCTCTGATCAGTTGTTTCCTCTTGCTATTTACTTTGTGTGGTACAATTTTCAGTTGGATCGGACAAAAACTCTAGGATGAGTAAAAAAAAAATATTTTTCGCATATTTTGCACTGTAGCGAAAAAAAAATTATAGGCGGAAATGGGCGTGGCCTATGTCATAAAATCCGGGAGGTTCCAAGGAATCTGGGGATATAAGGCACTTAAATTTACTCCAAGCCGTTTTCGAGCTAGAGGCCAAAACGTGCTACCCAATGGTATAGCGCCACCTAGTGTCTGACATGGGATTTTTTTTCTTTTATAATTTCACAAAAATTTTCTTCTACCATCCCTGTAAGTGGCTATATAAATCCACCTTTGTTTTGGCCTCCATGGCCATTTTTGTTTGGTCCAGGCAAGAAAAATAGCGGGCCTGGGCCCCTGTTATGGATGAGCACCTGGGATTTGAAAATCGCTAATAAAACACGCCCACTTTGTCCAATCGTAACCATTTTTTAGTATTATGCTCACAGGGGCTCTATCTACGTACCACGGGTGCGGCGTGCAGATCGGACCAGCGGTTTTCCCAATATAAAAAAAATCAGGATAACAGCGCCCCCTAGATTTGAAAATTTTCCTCCTTCGGTACATTTGTATAAAATCAAGTTCCCCACCGGGGTTTTGAAGGAATTGTAATTATGTGTTGTCGTTTTTGAGTTATGGCCTTTTAAGTTTTTAGCTAGGTTTTCATAAATGTTTAAACGCGCATAATTTCGTAACCGAGTAAAATTTCAAAAATCTGTTACATAACTTTGTTTGGCTATGTCTCTATTATATGTGGTCCAATTTTCAGCCTGATCGGGTCAAAATTGTAGGACGAGTTTACGAAAATAGGTTTTGCTTATATCGCCCCCTAGCAAAAAATCTATCTAGGCGCAAATGGGCGTGGCCTATGTCAGGAGATGCGGAAGGGTCCAAGGAATCTGCTCATCCAGGTCCCATAAATTTATTCCAAGCGGTTCTCAAGCTACAGCCTGAAAAGTTTGACCCCCTGGTATAGCGCCCCCTAGTGTCTGACATGTGTCATTTTCCTGATTTCTCTACATGAACCACTTTTGTCCAAGCCCATGTATATGCTTTTTATGGTTCTCTTGCGGTCTAGCCTCCCCAAGGAGTTTTTGGGCGGAAGAATAATAATAATAACGAATAACTAGAACTGCAAGCAGTTATCACGGGGTCCAAGCCCGACCGTGCACCGCCTCCCCTGGCGCACCGCCCTCCCTGGCCCCGCCTCCCATTGTTCGACAAACACTTAGATTTGTAGCCCTCCGGAAAAAAGGGATGTTTTTTGATTATTTTGCAAAGAAGGTTGCTCAGCATGAAAACCTGTGTCTTCAATTACGTGCAGCAGAAGTTTGTGTGTATGGGAATGTTCTGAGTTTTCAGGAAAATGCAACACCTCAATTGGCTCTAAAACCACACGACACCCCTTTAGACCAACATTAAAAAAAAACAACAGCCACCAACACCAGACCCCGCCCAAACCACCACACAACACCACGACCTAACAGACCAGGGAAACAACACAAATCAAACACCACGCCCCGTTCTCCTGCCAACCACGACCAGGATCTCCTTCCTTCCTTTCACTCTCACACCCCACCCACCCACACCCCACCACAAACCAGGCACAAACAACAACCCAGAAACAACAAACCACGGTATTACCCCAAAAAACAGACAACCAAAAAAAAGCAAACACACAGAGCAGAACAGACACATAATTTCTAATCCACAGACACATAATACAATGTTTTTATAGAGGACCGTCAAACCAGACAGCACCCAGGAGCGAGAGGCAGGGCCCACCCCCAACCCCCAGCAGTCTGCCCATATAAACATTCCCCTCCAACCCCCCCAAACAAATTTGCCCATTCATATCCCCCCCACCCCCTCACACCTTAAAATTCCAACGCCCCGCACCCCACCCCCCCCACGCCGCCCCTCCCCACCTCCCCCCTCGGCCCCCCCCCTTTCCCCCTGGTTTTTTTCTGCCTCCCGCGGCCCCCTACAATCTAGGCCTGGGCGTCCTAGAGATGCGGGGCCGATGCTCCCCTAATGGTTCCTAACCCGTACTACCCCCTTTGCGCCCCCTTTCTATTGTCATTTCCTTTTCCTAATACCATTTTTTCCCCCATATCTTTTTATGTTCTTGCGTCTCCCCCCAGAGTTTTTGAAGAATAATAATATTACCCGGGCCAGCCGCGGGCCGCCCCCACGAACAAACCAAGGGCCAGCACCACGCCAGGGCCCCGCCCGCACCCTAAACAGAACGCACAGTATCCGGGTCCACCCACCCACGCCCCTTCCCTGCCACCCCCTCTCCCCACCCCCTTCTTCACACCCCCTGTGTTTCTTTGCTCCCCCCCACAGAGTTTTATCGACCAGTTTCAGGACAAACCGCAGCGTCTGGACCAGGCGACCCACCTACTTATTTATCCAGTCATCACCCAGCACTATGCCAGCCAGCCCACCCCATTTACCTGGCAGCAACTAACAACACCCCCCCTTAACAACATTATTACCCACTTGACCAGTTTCCCCCTCCATCCTTTTCATTAGCCCTTTCAACACAATTAATCACAGCGAAACGCGTTTTAAAGGTTTTTATTTTTAGTCCAACTAACCCCGGTCCCCCAACCACCCCACCCCCAACACTATTGGAAGAACCACCGGATTTTTTCCACTCTCTTTCATTTTAATTCCCCTCTTTCCACAACCCCTTTTGCATCCACTCCCATGACAGCTTTACGCCCCCTCTTTTTTTTCTACCTCAGCCTTTTTTGACTTTTCTCTCAGCCAACTCACTAGCCCCCCGCACCCTTCGTTTTTGGCAACATCCATTACCCACAGCTTCCGCCTAGCACACACCCCAACCACACACACCACCACATTTCTTCTCCTTTTCTCCTTCTTTACCATAGCCTCCACCTTCCATCCTTTTCTCTCCTTTTCCCATCTTCCATTTTCCCAACCACTTTATTCTTTTTCTCCATTTACTCTTACCCCCCTTTTCCCCCACTTTTTCTATGCAAACCTCCTTAATTACAGGACCTCATCTTGTTTCGGGCTTTTTACCTCTTGGCCTCTCTTTTTTGCACCCCTCCTGGAATCCTTCTTTTCCTTTTAAGCCCTTCTCTGAACAAACTTGAACCTTCCACTAGCCAACCTTTTATATTTTTACTATTTATTTATTTTTTAACCACGCTCCCCAAGCTATAAGGCAACCCACCTAGGCAGAATTAACAAGGAAACAATTTATTTTTAACGGACAACACACAGACCAGATTGATCCCCCTCACAAAACAAACTCATCAAACCATTTCAACTCTACCTACCCACATAATTTTTTAACGACATAACAACGAATGGGGGGCAAAAACTTCACACACTATTGACACGACGACCAACCATTGAAATACAATTCACAACCATTAAAAAAAGACAAACAACCCAAACAGAACTCAGACAAAACAACACCAGCAACATTACACCAGACACACCCAAGCCATCATTTCACACATTTTAATATTTTCCGATATCCAACAGAAGACGGAGACAGACAACCAACACAACCTGCGGAACTTGAAAAACACTTTAACCTTTTATAACAACCACCCCCAAGCACACAATCCAAATCCTCAGCCATAACTCAGACACATAAATTTTTGGCAGCAATCGACCCCTTTTATAATTAACTCAATATAAATTTTTACTTTTTATTTTCCATTCCAGACAGCACACCCCTTTTATGTTCCAACAAAAACACAAAGTCCCAACAACCAAGCGCCAGTTTTAACCAATTGCTTCATCACGACGAAGAATTCACACCACAGAGCCACCCAAACCCACCCACACCGAAGGGGTAACCACCCACAGCCAGCCCCAACCTCAAACCCCTAGGCCAATAACACTATTTCCATCCCTCTATTGCCCAAATATTTTAATGGGACCCTTATTTAAAACTTAGAAATATCATTAAAAAACGACAGCCTTTTTTCTAAGAATTCATTTTTTTTATCTATATTTCGCCACAAACACCACCCCAAACCAACCATGTAAGCCTAAACAAATCTTTTTCATACAATTTAACGCAAAGCAAAAGCAGAAGGAAACCCAAAATTTCACCCGCCTTTAAAATATTTCCTTTTTCTTATCCACCACCCCACTTCCAACACCACTCTACCCAGATTCACACCCCTACCAAAACCTTTTTAGCCAACCCCCAGCTTTTCCTCAACTCCCCACAAACATACCCAAACTTTAAAATTTTAATCCAACCCACCAATAAACCTTTCCTCACCTTCACCCAAACAGCACCTCACTCCCCCACTTTTACAACGCCCAGACAGCCAAGACGGGCCAAGCCCAAATTATTCCCCTTCTCAACACCAATCAACCCCTTCGCCCCACCGACTTTCCTAACACAAACCCTTTCCACCAAGTATAACACAGCCCCCACTTCCAAAAAAAAAATAAGAACTGCAAGCAGTTATCACGGGCCAAGCCCACCACCACCGCCTTCTCTCCCCCCTCCCCCCCCCTCCCTCCCCCCACCTTCCCCCCCCTTCTCCTCTATCCCTACCACCAACCTCTTCTTATTTATAGCCCCTATTTTTCACCCCTCTCAAAAAAACCAAACCATCATAAAAACACAGCCCCCCCTCACCACCGCACTACCCTTTCCCCTGGTCGAACAGCCCCCTCACTCCATCAACCGGGCGCCAGGAGGCCCCCCCCCCGGGGAGAGCAGCAGCCCCCCCCCCCCCCCCCCCCCCCCCACACCCCGTTTAACACAATTCCCCGCCCCCCCCCACCTTTTCACTCACCTTCCAACCAATCCCATTTCCCCACCACGTCTTTCTCCTCAACCCCCCCCCCCCCCCAACCAAGATTCTTAAGCGGAACTCACGCTACCCTTTGTCTTTTTCGACCCCGCCCCCCCCCAGCCCACCACTTGCCCTCCCCTTCCACACACCACACCCCCCCCCCTTTTCCACACACCTCTCCCCCCACCCCTTTCCCCCCCCCCCCTCCCCCTTTGCCGCCCCCCCAACCAACCCTTTAAGCTCCTTCCCCCCCCCCCAAGCCAAAACCCCCCCCCCCCGCCCCCAGCAATCATAAACCATTACGGATATAAAGAAACCGAGTTATAGCGCCCCAAATTTCAAATTTTTTCATTTGCCCATAGAGAAACAAGCCCTTTTGGTGTAAGTTTCATAAATTATCTGTTGTCGTTTTTAATAGTGGCCTTTTAAGTATTTAGCAGTTCAAATGTAGTCGCAAACTTTAACAAAAGTTCAAAAATCGCTTCATACGTTTTTTCTCTCTTCTAAAAACTGGATTCACCTATTGGGAAAACCACGACAAGCACAAAAGGTTTGATATTTTGCATTAGCAAAAAAATTAAGGCGGAAATGGGCGTGGCCTATGTCATAAAATCTGGGAGGGTCCAAGGAATCTGGGGATATAAGGCACTTTAAATGCGCCAAGCCGTTTACGAGCTAGAGGCCAAAACGTAAAAACATTGGTATAGCGCCACCTAGTGTCTGACAAGTGTCTTTTTTTTTCCACACAAATTTTCACAACCCTGTTAGTGCTTTATTATTCACATTTGTTTAGCCTCCCGCCATTTTTGTTAGGCGGGGAAAAAATCAGCGGTCCTGGGCCCCTGCGTAGTTGAGCACCTGGATTAGAAAATCCTAAAAACACGCCCACTTCATCCAATTAACCATATTTAAATTTACTCACAGAGGGTCTATCACATACCCTGGGAGTGGCCAATATCAGCGGTTTTCCCAAATAAAAAATTCAATAAGCGCCCCAATTCTAAAATTTTTCCTTCGGTATCAGTAGAACAGTCCACCTTTCAACATCATTATCTGTTTCGTTTCCAGCCTTCATTTTACAGTTCTTTTGTAAACTTCTAACCAATAAACCCCTTTCTCTTCCCAATCTTCAGCCTATCGGCACTAGCAGAAAATTCAACGCCCCCCAATCTCAGCGCAATGGCGCCTATTCAGATCGAAGGGCCAAGGAATCTGCCATCCAGGTCCCAAAATATTCCAACGTTCAAGCAAGGCCAAACGTACCCCCTGAAGCGCCCCTAGTGCTCTGTGATCTCCTCCACCCACTGACACCAGCACCCCCCCCCTCGCGGCGAAAAAAAATAATAATAAAATAAACTAGAACTGCAAGCAGTTATGACGGGGTCCAAGCCCGTCCGTGCACCGCCTCCCCTGGCCCCACCGTACCTGGCCCCGCTTCCCCTGGTCCCGCCCACCTGGTCCCGCCTCCCTTTGTTCAACATAGACAGTGAGTTACAGCCCTCTTGGATTGTAGGTGATTTATTGATCTGCGTGTCAACCTGTTTTCCTCAATTATGGTACATAGGCAGTACTCAAGTTTTTACTCATATAACTGTTTCATGATCAAGAGGTTAAAAAGCAGCATGTCTCCTTTTAAAACACTAGCTTACTTTTCTCAATTGAAATATCTGCGAGAAAAGCTGTAACTGGGATTTTCAACGTGTACTCATTTGATTTAAAAATTCCAACTGGATGGGGTAGTTGGTGTATAAAATAAGAAGTGTAAGGGGTTTAGCAGCAGCATCTGGTCTCCCCTGTGAAACAGCAACTTACTTTCCCCCAGTTGCAATGTCTGCACGTGAAAAGCTTAAACTGGGATTTTCAACTTGTACACCTCTGATCGTAAAAATTCCAACTGGATGGGGTAGCTGGTGTCTAAGACAAGAAGTGAAAGCGGTATGGAGCCAGCTGAGGGTATCTCCTGTAAAGCAGCAAGAATTGCTAAATGCTAAGAATTGGGATTTTGAAGACAGAAACTGTTAAATGAAACATATTTTGCTTAAGGCATGAAGTTCTGGTGGGTAACTGGCATTCCAGACAAGTACCAGTTCTATCATGTATGGCTAGTATTGATCAGGTCTTTGTCAATGTTTGTTGTCAACAAATGATTTTGCTTAAGAGTTTTCTTGTGGCTTTTCAGGCAAATCCTTTGGCGCATAGATTATCACAAATTGCTTGCCATTTTCATTCCAAAATACTCAAAAATAACTGATTGAGTCAAAATCATTTGTCCTTCCCCAAGTTAAAAATCCCATCTTCCCCTGCTTCATGTGGTTGTATTGTTTTACCATTTAGGACTAATGAGGCAACAAAAATAAGTGAATATGTTAGATAAGATTCTTAAGATCAAGGTAGATTAGTGAGAATCTCTTATGAGTTTTTCCATCTGCCATGACACTTTTTTTACAACTAAAATACTGGGTATAGGATGCGAGTTCTGTGTAGGATTGATTGTGACTGATTTTTCAGGATTACCTGAAATACCTGCAGGATTGTGGCCCTCAAAGACCGGAGGTGGACACCAACAATGTCGACCAACATTCACAGAAAACTATTAGGCACCTTTCCAGATCCTGTTTTTCCAATATTTACCACAGGCATCAATACAAACAGACTTCTGTGTTAAGAGACGTTCCTCAGTTTTCAGACAAACACACATCTTTGAAGATATGCTTGGTCCAGCAGGAATGACAAATCACTCCAGATCCTCTGTCCTCTGCTCTCACCAGCAACATAATTACAACAGGACTCCGGTGTTAAGAGAGGATGTTAAACTTATTCAGTCAGTCATCAATCTGTGAAAATATGTTGGGTAAAGCAGGACTGAGGAAATACGTCATGCAATAAAATAATCAGTGTAATTACCATGTAAAATGAAGACAAACACGCTGCATATGCAGCTGTACACTTCAGACATGAATATTTCAACCAGTGTTCCCTAATCCTGGTCCTCAAGGACCCCAGCCCTGCTGGTATTCAAGATGTTCCTAATTTCACACACCTGACTCAGATGAAAGGCTCGTAAGGAGCTTGCAAAGAACTTGATGGGCAGCTCTGTTGATCTGAATCAGGTTTGGTGGAGTTGAAGACCTGGAATACATGCAGGGCAGGGGTCCCTGAAGACCAGGTTTAGGAAACTTTGACTTAAACATCTAGCTTTTGAAAAGCTGACATCACTTGCTTTAACACAAACATTTTTTTCTACAAGTCCTGTTAGTGGATAGTTTAATGCACCTTCAATCTAGCCTTTTCATACATTTAAGTGGCAGTAGAATAAAAGAAAAGCCAAGAGCTCATGGCTCCACTGCTTGTTTAGGACGTTGCTAATAAAACATGCCCACGTTCTTCAATCCTAACCGTTTTCTAGGAATATGCTCAAAGGGTCTATATCTACATACAGTGGGAGTGGGATGCAGATCTATGTAGTGGTTTTTGCAATATTAAGAAACTGAGGATTATAGCGCCCCCTATATTCATAAAATGTTTTCCTTTGGTACCTAAATAGAGAATTAAGTTTACTACTTGGTTTCCGAATTTGATGCATTTATCTGTTGTTGTTTTGAAGTTATGCCAATTTGAGTTTTTAGCTAGCGTTGTAAAAAAGTTTGGTCGAGCATAACTTTGTAACGGAACGACCATTTCAAAATCGCTCTGACCAGTTTTTTGCTCTTCATCTGTAGATTATATGGTCCAATTTTCAGCCCAATTGGATGAAATCTATAGGACTAGTTGACAAAAATAGGTTTTGCATATATCGCCCCCTAGCGAAAATTTTTTCCAGGGTGCAAATGGGCGTGGTCTATGTCATAAAATTTGGGAGGGTCCAAGGAATCTAGGGATATAAGGCATTTTAAGATGCGCCAAGCAGTTTTCGAGCTAGAGGCCAAAATGTGTTACACCTTGGTATAGCGCCACCTAGTGTCTGACGTGTGTCATTTCTCTTTTTTATTCACACAAACATTTTTTTGTACAAGCCCTGTTAGTGGCTATATTAATGCACCTTCGGTTTGGCCTCCCCATCCATTTTATTGGCAGCAGAATAAAAAAACCAAGGTCCAGGGCCCCCCAGACTCAAATCCGTTGTTTCGCCCATGGATTAGAAAATTGCTAATAAAACATGCCCACGTGGTCCAATCCTGACCATTTTTTAGGGACATGTTCAAAGGGGTGATATCTACCTGTCTTGGGAGTGGCGTGCAGATCCGATGAGCGGTTTTTGCAATATAAATAATTAAGGATAATAGCGCCCCCTAGATTCAGAAATTTTTTTCCTTCGGTACATCAGTAGTAAATCAAGTTCCCCACTTGGGTTTAGAACGACATTCAATTATGTGTTGTGGTTTTTGAGTTATGGCCTTTTAAGTTTTTAGCTAGGTTTGCAAAAATGCTTAAACGCGCATTATTTTGTAACCGAGCAAAAAATGGAAAATCGCTCTGATCAGTTTTTTTTCCTATTGGTGTAGTATATGTGGTCCAATTTTCAGCCTAATCGGGTCAAAACTGTAGGACGAGTTTACGAAAATAGGTTTCGCATATATCGCCCCCTAGCGAAAAAATTTTCTAGGCGCAAATGGGCGTGGCCTATGTCAGGAGATGCGGAAGGGTCCAAGGAATCTGCTCATCCAGGTCCCATAAATTTATTCCAAGCGGTTTGCAAGCTACAGGCCAAAACGTAATACCCCCTGGTATAGCGCCCCCTAGTGTCTGACATGTGTCATTTCGCTTAAATCTCTACATGAACCACTTTTGTACCAGCCTATATATATGGCTTTTATGGTTCTCTTGCGGTCTAGCCTCCCCATATAGTTTTTGGGGGCGGAAGAATAATACCGAAGCAAAAACAATAGGGTTCCAGCACGCTGGAGTGCTGGGAACCGCGTTGCACTGCAACGCGGGCCCTGCGCTGCTCCGCGGGCTTGGACCCCTAAAAACGAAGCAAACTCAATAGGGTTCCAGCACGCTGGAGTGCTGGGAACCGCGTTGCACTTGCAACGCGGGCCCTGCGCTGCTCCGCGGGCTTGGACCCCTAAATAAAAAACCGAACGAAACTCAATAGGGTTCCAGCACGCTGGAGTGCTGGAACCGCGTTGCATGCAACGCGGTTCTGCGCTGCTCCGCGGGGCTTGGAACCCTAAAAACGAAGCAAACTCAATAGGGTTCCAGCACGCTGGAGTGCTGGGAACCGCGTTGCACTGCAACGCGGGCCCTGCGCTGCTCCGCGGGCTTGGACCCCTAATAATAAAAAACGAAGCAAACTCAATAGGGTTCCAGCACGCTGGAGTGCTGGGAACCGCGTTGCACTGCAACGCGGGCCCTGCGCTGCTCCGCGGGCTTGGACCCCTAATAATAATAATAATAAAAAACGAAGCAAACTCAATAGGGTTCCAGCACGCTGGAGTGCTGGGAACCGCGTTGCACTGCAACGCGGGCCCTGCGCTGCTCCGCGGGCTTGGACCCCTAATAATGGGCTGTATGGACAACCTCACTACTTCTTGAACTTAGCAGTGCTTCTTTGTTTCCTGTCTTTCATAAGGGGAGTGGATAGCCCAGTGGTAGCGTCGTGGGTTTGGGCGCAGAGGACCTGGGTTCGATCCCCCGACACGACTCCTGGGTGAACCACTGTGGACCCCTGAGCAAGGTCCTTAACCCCCCCACCAACTGCTCCCCGGGCGCTTTAAGTAGCAGCCCACTGCTCTCTGATACTCACAGTACAGAGATGGGTAAAATGCAGAGCCCTAATTTCCCCTCGGGGATCATACCAGTATAAAAAAAAAAAAAAAAAAAAAAAAAAAAAAAAAAATAACTGGACAAACTGATTAATCCAGGTGCATCTGGCCATTGCCATCATGGTAACTAAGATCAAGCACACCTGGATTTAACAGTTTGTCTAATAATGAAAGACAGGAAACAGAGGAGCATTACTAAGTTCGGGAAGTAGTGGAATTGTACATAAAGCCCATTCAAAACTGTTTCTATTTATGTGTAATCGCTGCACTAGAATAACTGCTATGTGTTAATTTTCTTAGAGTAAGTCATTTATATCTACTTGTTGGGGGGTGCACAAATGGAGGCTGCCATATTTGTTCCACCGTTTTTACTACAGTGTCCCTGAATGGACAAAACAATGTGTGTGAAGTGAGAACCCTCTGAACTTTACAGCTGCTGTACCAGCTTTGTTTAATGGGAGTTAGAGCACTGTTAAAGGGATATTGTGTAAGTTCTCCTGTGTTTTATTCACAAAAACTGATTATTTGGTTCAAAAGTGTTTTTTCATTAATCAGTAATCACTCCCATCAACAAACTGAAGAGCTCCTCTAAGTTCTAAATTTGCCGTTCGTATCATTCATTTACACATTGAGCAGGGCGGCTCGGTGGAGGCTGCCATGTCGTATCGCCATGTTTTTGCGTTCGGGAGAAGCGTGACGGTAGGAAAACACAGAAACTCACCGGACACACCGGAGTTTTCAGCTCAGTTCGAGGTAATGCCTTTGAAAAGTCACCGCGCTGCAGAGGGGGAGAGACTAGCGTCTCACTGACGCTGGGTTCACGTGCAGTCGGGCAGACGGCCGTTGGTAACAAACCAGATGTCATTTTAATCAATGAAGCCGAGCGAAAGACGGTAAAACATGGGTCAGGGAAAACAATACGACATCGCCATGACAACCGAACAGATGTGGACTGATGTCACTGTAACTGACGGACCACGTCTTCACATAGAGGCCGGTGATAACTTTACATGCAGCGGATGTCGTCGGTCTGCCCGGTTTCACGCGAATGCAGCATGAAAAGTACGAGGGAGCTGCTCCCAATTACACAGTGTCCCTTTAAGGATAAGTAATGCCATAAAAGACAGTAAAAATAGTTACTTGTAGTACAGTCATAGCTACACCTGAGACCACAGGATCCACTTACAGATGAGAACATCTTTATGTCTGGGAGAATTTTGGCCACTAACGGCCACCGTACATTCACAACAGTGCTTGGAATATGAAGTCATTTGAAAGAAAACATCTTTTCCTTCCCATACCCATATTTACCAATGGATGTCAATAATTCTTACATACTGCACCTTTAAAAAAAAAAAATTAGTTTGGAAGCCTCATCATGCTTGTTTGCTTGTTTTATTTTTGTTTGTTTATTGTTCATCTTTCTGTTGAACAAAATTCAAAAGCAATGTTATGATTTCCATAACATTTTTATTCATTATTACTTAAAGCAATTTCAGCTTATTTCAGTGACAGCTGATGTCTTTCCTTTTTTAATGGGAGGGTATGAATAATTTCGAGGATGACTTTATATGTATGAATGTATATAAAACACAGTGTCAGTAAAGGAGTAACAGAGTTACTGTTTAGCAGGAGTATGCACCTGACCATTCACCTGGTCTAATTCCCATTTGGATAGTAATCAATAGCTCACTTTAATTTCTGTTTTATTTACTTACATTCTGATTGAACTTGATTAACAAGACACAGGAGACAAGGAGTAGCATCTGCGCCACCATTTCTCCAGGATGTCATCCATTATTGTGAATTAATAAAACACACAACCTTCAGAGCGGCTCTGCTCATAAACTCAGCCTCTTTGTTATGATGGATGTGGAATGATGAAGAAAATGAACGATAGCTTATAGTATCATAATTCAGCTTCACAACCATTTAGCATATTGGACTTACCCTCTGTGATGTTCTTAGCCATCTCCGGGGGTCCACTTAAATTGGAAAAGAACTTTATAGAGCAGTGGTACCTCAAGAGATTTTGTCTACCACCGACATAAGTTTAGGGTAGGACGTCGCTGGGGTTTTGTTTTCATGGCTTCCGATTTCTCTATTTTAAGGATCTGGAGTCATCATGTTGACAGAGCTGCTAATCCTGGGAATATTTCAAAATTGGCTGTCAAGTCAAATGTCTGAGTAGACAGAGGAGCCCCACTCTGCCTTTTATTTTTCACTTTGTGTCTCAGTCAGACATTAAGACACAAATGCTCAGCGCTCAAATGCAAGCAACACAGTGGTCACACACAGAAGGAGGGGGAGAAATGAGATCTCTTTCTACTTCTGTTGCAAAGAGCCATCAAAGGTAATTGCAAAGATAGCACACCCTTTTCTTACTTTTTATCTGTTTCCAACAATGAAGATAATATCCGTCTCTACACTGCAGGGAAGTCACCGAATAGTTATTTGTCCTTCAGGTCAGTGGTAGTTCACCTTATTAGTAAAATAATGTCCACATAGCGTGATCCTGGTGCTGTTTAACTGTTCATAAATGGCAATAAATGGTCTTTCTTGGCTTGTTAAACATCTGTGCCCTACAATGTAGCTATGTACACAATTTGCACATTTACAACAGTATGACCATTGCTGTTTTATATTTGTGAAATAAATCTTTTGAAAGAACAATTCCCTAACAATCAGTCAGTCACGAATAGTTGTCTATTAGTTATCTATTATCATTATTTGTTTAGCAATTTGAAAGAGTTTCTTTTTAAAATGTGCTTAAGAAAAAAAGTGGATTGAAAGTGGATAATAATAAGAGTGACTTCCAGTGCTTATTCTGATTCTGCATTGCAACACCACAGCGGGAAAGTATTTTATTCTGCATTACAGGAGCCTTTCAGATTGTCTAATTTAGGAAACATCAGATCAGATGACTGACAAACATTGTTATGGTGTGGGTCTGCAGAAAGCATTACTGTCCACTAATGTGAAGAGTCTCTTAATGGCGTTCAGTCTGGACTGTGCTGTGAATTTAAGCATTATCATGTTTGTGGGTCTACTGAAAGGCCCTGTAAGACGGAAATTTTGAATCAACCATTTCACATTTGTGGTTACTTTGGAAACTAAGGATCTTTATTCATTATTTCCGAGGGCATGTGTTCCATTGGAGACTGCAAGGCCATTATTGGACAAATGACAGACCTTTCTCAGACCCAGCTTGCTACATTCTGCAGTCTTTATCTTGTTTCTGTCGACTTTTTTCAGACACCTTGCTGGTCTTATTGGCTGAGCACCCGAGCTGGCTCTTTGTCAAAGTCATATCTGAAGGAGAGGTCAGTAACATAAGAGAAAGCCATTTACCACACTACAAAGATAGTGATGAAAGAGGGAGAGGAAGAAGCTCACTCTTTCCAAAGCAAGGGCTTGAGTGCTGCTTTATAAGAGGTGTGTCTCCTCTTCTCATCTTCCTCAGTGGCTAGGCCCTGCACTAGAATGAAGAAAAATAACAGGAAGAGCACTCACCCTTGATGAGAAAACAGCTGGCTTACAGTCAAAGTCTTGTGCATCACGTTAGCGTTTTCTGTAAGTTGAGATGGGATTTTTTTTTTTTTATGCATTCTAATGTTGCTTTCAGTGTTGGTATGCATAAATCAGTTATCAATTACAGAAGCATACCCTGTTCAAAAGCTATAAATGGGTATAAAACAAGACTATTTAAAATAGCTATTTGACTACATGTAGCAAGACACTTGAAGTGATGTTTACCTGTTAGTGTTGCTCATCAGCGGCCATCACCTGTCTGACACTAATACTGTACGTCAAATGTAACCACTCACCTCGTGTAGCTCTGCTGTGTCTGAGTTCGCTAGGGTATTTGATATCTCATCCACCACCCTGCAGCAAAAAAAAAAACCTCCATCTTTAACTCTTTCCTGTCCACAGTTCATTAGAAAGACAACAACTGGGACCAAATGTCAAGGTGTGCTCTACGGTCATGTCACTACTCTTTACTGAGTCTTTTTTATGGATATAATATCAATTAAATTTTGAGGTCAGTTTGTAAAATGTCGGAGTTTGGCCTTGCTTTTTCTTCTTTTTAGAAACTTATCAACATTAGGCAAGGCAAGTTTATTTGTATAGCACATTTCATGTACACAACAATTCAAAATGCTTTACATAAAACATTTAAAGCATTACAGTGGAATGCAGAAGAGAAGTAAGCTCTAAAAAGTAAAACAATAAGAGTATGATTTAAAATTAAAACAAAGAGAGAATATCAAAAAGAGTCTTAAAAGAAGTTGTGCAGATTGGGACTCCTGAATAAAATCTATATAAATGCAGCTGAAAATAGGTGGGTCCTTAACCTGGATTTAATTAAGTGTTTCAGTTATCAAAACAATATTTTACTTGTGGTGTTAAACTGTGCGCTATCTTCTGTTAGTTGTGGTTACTTTTCTAACTCAGCTTCTGTCTGTTACAGTGTAATTCCACAGGTTCACCTGAACAGACCTCAATGTGAGAGCTAGTGTCCCTAATATTGAATACGTTCTGTTTAGCTACCTTGCAGACACAGAAACATCTAAATTGTCAGCATACAGTCAGAATCACTATCTGGATTGTGTCTCTCAGGCAGATCATGCAGAGCAGAATCAACAGTCTTGCAGCGCAGCATGGGCACTGCACAGCTTCTCACTTCGTGTCTTGAAAGGACTCAGATCTAATGGTCTCAGATCTTAAGCGCAGAGAGGGCCCACAGTCCCAGATTTAGCCACACAGTGGTTAAAGATTATCTGGCTAATCCTCTCAGCTCAGGTCATCATCGTACTTTCAGAGCTGGCTTTAGCCAACTAACTCTACGTATTATATTAACAGTATTGTCACACTTATTTATTTATCTGTTTTCTTGCATGTGTTCTTTCCCTCCTCCTCCTTTGTAGCTGCAACAGTCTGTATATGAGCAGTGCAACCGAAATGAAAACAGGTTAGCGTATATAACTGACTTTTATTGGGTACTCCAGCCAACTCAAGACAGTTGCTCTTCACTTTGGCAATTAAATGTCAGTGATTACTGTATATGATTTAACCAGCATCCTTCTGGAAAGAGCAGATCCTAAAATAATCCTGCTTAAATAACAGTGCTAATAGTACAGTGTAATGCATAAAAGACCTGCAGCTTAGCGTACAGCAAGTCCTGGAATGTGGGTATTATTTCTTACCTGTTGACCTAAAGGGATCGGTTTGTTGATGCTATCACCATGTCTATGGCGTCACTAGCTGATTGGTTTACTGAAGGAGTGACACCTTCATGTATTTAGTCAGTACATTATGTCAACTGATTCATTCTATTCTTAAACTGATTTTACAGTGATGACAAACCCCGCTTTGGTTTTATTTTTGTTTTTTTCTTATTTGAATAAAGCTTAGGTCCAAAAACTTAATTCCCATTAAATCCCCATTAGATAGTATATTTTCTTTCTTTTGCAAGGACCTCTTGCCATGTAGTCCTTTTTGGGGCAGGTGTTATGTTGATTAAAAATACTCCTTGGCTATAATTAAGGAACAAATAAAAATCACAATCTGCAATAAATATTGCACTACAAGTTTTTATGCAAATAGAAATTCTTTTATCCAAAAGATGAGTTTTAAGCAAACGGTGATATATAAGCATGCTGTTAATACTCTTCTTTTAACCATCCACATACACTGATTCATCTCCAAGCAAAAACTCTTTTCTACACAGAGTCTATAAAGATGGTAAACGAGCATTTTATGTAAGGAAATTAATCATTGTTTAGGACATGTAATGGAAAACACAATGGAATTTGTTTCAAGTCAGTTCAAGGAAAGCTATGTCAGACAAGTCTGTAGGTCAGCCATGTAATTTAAGGAATAGTTTCCTCATGTTTCTGTTCTTGCTTTTAATTTAAAAAAAAAAAAAAAAAAAAAGAAGAGCTAATTGAGCAGGCTGAATAAATCATACCATAAGCAAACATGCACATTTTTGCTGTTTTAGCTATAAAATCTCTCTAGATGGCGATAGAGATTGCAGAATTAGAGCTCTGAACTTCAAACGCGTTTCTGTGTAAGCCTCTCTCATCACGCAGCAAAATTTCAACAGCCAGTGTTGGAGACTTTTTATTCTTTTTCTCTAATGTGTATGAAGAAGTGTATTTCATTGAGACTGATGCATTTGGGCTGTTCCTTCTAACTTTAAAAACATTATTAAGGTCTCCAAAGTATGTCAGAGATGAGAAGTCTGCAGTGAGCCTAACTGGAGGGCTGGATAAGTGCTTTGGTGATGCTCCTCCCGGAATGTTTGACTGGAACCCCCCAGCATCAACCTTCTTGTGTCCCAACCATGTACCATTGAATACAGATGGAGCTAAATCCTTGGCCTCCTCTGATGGCTTTGGGGCTGTTCTGCGGTGTGGGGTGAGCCAGCAAATATGAGTTGAACCTATCAGGAATGTGCCTGGCACCCTGTCTGCCCTTTTTTTAGTGGGTGGGGTGTTAAGGGTCATAACTAGGGGAATGGGGACTGAGACGAGTGGAGGCTCTAATGAGAACCTGTAATCACTTAACAGAGACCAGGTGCTCAGTGTTTTGCTCCAGACAATCACTTTCAATAAAAAGAAAAAAAGGAGGTGAGAGCATGGTCTAGATTTTGTATGCAAAATCTTTATTAAATGACAATGTTATTGCTTTGACACAAATAAAATAGAACACATTTGCAAATATATAATAATATACCTATAAAACACATATCAAATTACCAGTTTTCAAAGGAATAATGACAAATAGCTACAATGCCCATATATATATTTCTTCCTGTACAAAAATAGCTCTATCTGCATAAGTACTTTAATGTAACTTCTATATAATATTTAAATAAAGGAGTTCATATATACACATACTTGCGATTAAAAAAAATAATAATAAAAGATTGCACGTGTTTTTGTACAGACAATAACATTTTCAAGTATATTTCAATCCATTGTGGACTGGCACATATCTCACAGAATCTAAGGCATTTTCCCTCATACAGTGTCCAAAACTTGATACAAACTGTGAGCATGAAAGCTCTGTAGCCTATCTGTGTGTTTGGCATTTTGGTGATGATGTCTTTTCCTGATGATTCATTATAATTTAAGTCCAAAAGGAAAAGTGCGTACAGTTACTGACAGTTTGATGGAACATGGTGGTATAATCCTTAGAAGATAGCACTTATCAAAGTCTTTGCCTTGAGGAATAAGTGTGTAAAAGTCCCAGAATATTAGAAGAGTGTCCCCTCTCAAATCTAGAGGATGTGTTCACTTTGCCAGGTATTTGCACTCTTCTTTCCCCTCTGCCAAGCAGAGAGCAGCACCTGCAGTTTGCTCCACACTGTGCCGTCCAGTGTCTTTAAGCCAGCTGTGATTGTTTGCACGCTCTACACTGCTGAGCTGCAAGGCTCAGTTTTTAAAGAAACCCAGCTGCAGATAGTCTTGCTCTGACTCAGTCCTCACGCCTGGAGCAAATGTGCTGGAGTATACTTGCCAAGAGTTTGAGGCATTTTAAGGAATTTTAGAACAGAGCAGAAAGGTCACCTGCTCAAAAGAGCAGCTCCCTTTGCGTTTGTTCCCAACGCCTCTCTCAAAGTCCAGCTCATGTCCGTCTAAGGAGAGCCTCGAGCTTGTGAACTTGTGACTCACTGGTGCTCCACGCGGGCCTCAGCCTGCCCTGTTCCAACCTCAGTGTGACTCTGCGCACTGGAAGAGATCGGCGCCTCCGGCCGTATCCCTGAGGGCTGATCTTGTCGACAGGAGCGTTGCTAATCTTCGACTTGTTATTGAGCTGGTGCAGGCGGTGGGCCAGGTCGTGCAATGTGCAGGTGCCCAGTGAACAACCCTGTCTTCTTGACTGGTTGGCTGAGTTTTTAGACCTCTTGGTTCGGACGTTGATGTCAGTGCTAGAGGACAGAAGGAGAAGCCATGAATCCATGTTGCTCGGGATGTTAATTGCAGAGCATGCATTTCCAAAATTTCAATTCCCTTTTAATAAGTATTAAAAGATTTTATGACAAAGTGAAGATAGCTTGCAGCTTTTAGAGTTGCATGATTTATGTCTTACCTGGAATGTGGCAGCAAGGTATCCCTGATATCCTCTGGTCTGACAAAGTGCTCAGACTCTGCTGTCTTCTCTACTGTTACGCTGTCAAGATCCCGTCTCAATCTGCTCCCTAGCCATATGCTTAGTCTGCAAGAGAAGGGGGGATTCCATTAGTTATTTGGCAACTAACTGCTTAAAACAGACTTTTGCAACTTGTATCAAATTGAAACATTTTGATTATTAAATAAATCACTTAAATGAGCTCACCTTTTTTTCAATTCAGGATTCACCTCAAGTTCCACACAATGTGCTACTGTTGCCAACAGACAGCAGTAGAGGAAGGAGTGGAAGATTGTTTTCATTTTGGCTCCTGTGGAAAGTTGAGAAAACAGCAGTTGGTTAGTTTATTGTGTTTTCAATTAATGTTTAGCTGCAAGAATTTCCCTACTGTCCTCTGTGTACTTAAAACTACTTCATACTGTATGGGTGTCACAATTCTTCTATCTTACACAAGAGTCCAAAAACCAAGTTATTTGCACACATCATTCATTTATTTAAAAAGTTAAGCTAAGGTCAGATTTTGCTCGGTTTAGTAAATCTACAACCACACTTTGGGCCCCTGGCCAGCAATGTGAAGGACACAGTCTACCAAGAAGGGGTCCAAAATAGGCTCAGTGCACAACTAGAGCAAAACCTGTTAATTCATAGAAATTTCCCTTGCAGAAACTAAATAGCATGTCATGCACTGCTCCTGTTGGATGCTTAATACCTTAAAGGCAATTCCCTCACAGACGCACACACATTAAGAGCTGAACAGCTTATATAACCAGACAGATAACCTGTTCTTGTTTCTACACTTGTGCCTTGACCTCAAAAAAGCAAGGATAAAGCCATCAGCTGGGAGCAGAGCAATACTTGCTTTAAAGGAAAATGCACATACCTTGTTTGGTAGTTCGGTTGGATGAAAAAGCTCTCCTCGTATAGTCAGCTACGAGACAATACTCCACAAGTTTCTTGAAATGACTTCTGGTTCTGTAAGGCAGCTGTGTCACTCTGCTAATAGCTCCTACACACCAGACAGGGAGCCTTTATACAGAAGGTGGGAGGGGCTGACACAGAGTCTCTCATCCTTTTCCCCACCCCATTCAGCACATTACTGCTGTGCTTGTGCTTGTTAATGTGGTGCTGTGGTTCACAGTGCTGCAGAGTGTTAGGAAATAAAAGAAAATCATGAATGATGACTAAAAATGCTAAACAAAACTGAAAGGAAAAGAGAGCTCATTAAATGAACCATGTGTTACTTTTGTACTGTTTTTATCATTTTACCTGGCCATAACACATTTTAAGTACAAAACACGATAATATGCATTCAGTATATTTATTTTTCCTTTGCAGATTTATTTAATTGGGGGGGGGGGGGAATGAAAATCATCAGTGAAGTAAGACAATACAACAGCTTTTTTCCCAGTACGAATACAAGATGTTTATCTCAGCTGGCTGCTTTCTATGGGGGGTATTAGAAATCTAAACAACCACAAAAGAAAACGTTCAAACATTCATCATGAAATATTTGAGCGTGAGGTCACTTAGGTGTAGTTTTTGTTTAAGCTTCTTTCAGTCTGTCCGGCTAATTGTGGAAAGTAAAATTAAGGAATGTTTCCACAGCCAGTATGAGGGCACTCCCCAACACAGTGAAGTTCCATGTCAGCTTGAAAAAACACACGGTGAAGAATTCAAGACAAGCATTGAGCAACTGATTAAATATAGTACGTTTTCCTTGCTTTAAATACAATATGCCAATGTATTTGTTTGTACAAGGCAAATATTAACTTTGGACATGTGCTGTAATTTATTTTTATAGTTAGATAAATGTGAAATGGAATTTTACAATTATAAATCTTGTCTGAAAAGAAAGTTGAACAACAATCTATGAGATATGAATAATATTATTGGAAGCATTTTAAAATAACTCAGCTCATGTGTCACTCACAGATATAAGTATTTCAAATTTCCTTTTGTCTCAGGAATGGATTCTGGAGAATCTATGGGGTGATAACAGGAGAAAATGATGGTGTAGATTCCCAGTCAGCCAGGTCCTGGTCCTAGATGCTTAAATAAAAGTCAACTGAGATTCCTTTTCTTGCTTGTTAAAAATGATGAATCTCTCATCTATGAAGGCTTTTAGGATAAAGGCAGCACCATCTAGCCCCATATACTTGCATGAAGCATCCCTCACATGATCAAACTCACCATTTATGCATGTATTGAAGCTAAATAATTAAAAGCAATATGAAACGGAAGATATTTCATCAAACAGTATGTTCCAGATGTATGGGTAACCAGATGAAGGGGTGCCAGCTTTGAATCACAGCACTCATCTCATTAACTAACAGCCAGTGAAGCTTTATATCTTTATCAATATTTAAGATTATTATATCTTTCTAAAGAGAACATATAACTCAGAAAAACTGAGTTCATGGATGTGAAAAGATTGAAATCTTACACCCTTGCACTTTATGGGTTTATAAAATCTTGTAAAGACCAGAAGAAAAAAACATCTGGTTTTATCAGCAAAGAAATTCCAGTTTCGAAATTTCCATGAGACACGTTGTAAGGAATACTTTCAGTTTAAATTTCCATTTCAGTTTCAGTGAATGGGAAGGAAAAACTAAATGAATAAAGGTTAATTCGGTGACTGACATTTTACTGTGACAAATTGCAACCCCATAATTCATACTTAATTAATGTCATAAAATCTTCCAGTCTATTTATATCTCATGCGACTCCGTTCCAAGGGTGGTGTTATATTTTAAACTAAAAGAAAAAATACATAAATGACAACCACATGTGCTGTAAACTAGAAAATGTTCTGTAAGCACTTTGTAATGATAATTGGCTCCAGCCGACAAGTAATCCCCCCTTACCAGAGTTTATAACAAGAGATGTTGCAATCATGACAACAAGATTTTGCTGTTGCCTTTTGATTCCTTATATAGCAATCCTTAGTTTGTCTTCTGAGAAGCTGCTGTCAGAGTATGACTGACACTTTTCCTGCAGCTTCCCATTTTTTACATGAGCTGGGTCATGGGGCAAAAATTGTCCCATGTGCCAGTAAAAAGAGGCTGATTCATAATTGTCAGGCTATGATTACCTTAAAAAATGTTGTGTTTCTTGGGGGTCCTATCATCATGAAATTCCCATCATTCTTGTTTAAAGATAAACTTAATAGGAAAACACAGTGTCTGCATTTTTTTGTGTTTTGGCACAAATTCAACTCTTTGACCCCCTCTGTCTTTTACTAGGACACAAAACCAACATGTGGGAAATAGGAGACACTGAAAATACAGATGAAGAGTCGCAGAAAAAACACAGAGGAAATTGCATGCTGTGTTCCTGCTATTGTTGAAAGTGATGGTAGTTTGTGTACTTGTCTCATGCATTTGCGGAGCTCCACGTGCTATACCTTGTGACAGCTTTCCTGTTTCATAAAATTCTGTATTTTGCACTAACCTGTGGAGTTTCTCCTGTCCCTAACATGGAAAATGTAAAATCTGATTTTTTTTAAGGGAATGAGACAACAGCAAGAAATTCCTTTTTGTTGTAGTACTTACAAAAAAAGAGAAAGCATTCAATGGTATTTGGTCGACAAATGTAAGATAAGAATAATAAATTTGTGCATTTCAGTGTTGTTAACAGTAATATGTCAGTTTCAGTGTGTATTTGTCATTTCAGTTACCATTTTTATCAACTCTTAGTAGTATTTTGGTGCAAGTTTTCCCATGAGTTCTTGAAAACTGCCAGGGACCTTTCATAAAATTTTATTTAAGACTGTTTCACACGGACATCACAATTCCCACTGCTGCTCCTTGTAACACTAAGTTTTGTTATAAAGTGGTGGCTGTTTATTAGGCTGTGCTAGATTTTTTTTTTTTTTTTTTTTTTTAAGAAGAAAGAAAAAAAGTGCTTTTTAGGACTGAAACGAGGCTGTGCTGAGACACAGTACAGTATTTGTAAACTCCAGGGCCCACGCCCATGGATGTATCCTGCTCCTCCACGCAGGCGCAGTGACGCTCTTTCTGTCAAACATGGCTGTGCTTTGGAAGGGGGAAAAATGCTGAATTGTGTTGGTATATCTCGGGAAAAGCAGCAGACATGGCTAGATTGGCTGACTATTTTGTTGTCGTTGGATACGATCAAGAGAAAGCCGGTAAGTGTGCTGCGGGGCAGCTCGCAGACCGAACTGCGAAGCTGAGGTTTGTGTGTCCAGGCCGTCAGTCAGTGTGATGATGTTGATGCTACATAGCTGTGCGCCTAGCTTAACGTTAGCCACACGGCTATGCGGGACTGGAAACACTTTCTTCTCTCTCATTAACTTGTCTAATGTTTGATTCCATCTAGAGGCGTGTGTTTACATGGAAAGCACGCGCTTGATGTGAAGCCACCTGTGGATGTTTACTCTCGACGCGTTGTGATAGTTAACTGGGATCAGTTGAGAACTTTACGTGGATTTTTAAAAAAAATCTCACATCCTGTCCCTGTTGATCATATTCCTGTCAGGTTCAGTGTCCAACAGCACTGCTAGCTAATGGGATCACACTTGTACACGACTCACGTTTGGTCATATATGTCCAGATCAGGCTCCTCCCTTATCATATTTGCCTGCTGACTCAAAGCAAGTCGTAATTATTGACATCCATGTCTACATCCAAGTTTTTTGTCGCGTCATGTTAGTGGCGGTGATCCTTCTTTGAAAAAAAAAAAAAAAAAGTCCTGCATGCTTTGTTCTGGATCTATTTTTACCCGCTGCAGCAAACACTTCTTAGTCGTTTTTGTGTCAGATATAGCTTTGCTGAACTTCATCACAATGGGCGTAACGTTATACAGCTGCGATGAAATGCAATCCCTGTGTTAATCCAGAGCCTCGCCTCTCCTCCCGCTCTACACTCTGCTGCTCTGGAGTGGGACAGGAAGCTCCTCATGCTTCCACTTACATGCTTTGCCTTAGGTACAGCCTCACATTCCTTTCATCCAAGACAGGAAACAGCTTTGTGCATATATCTAATCATTCATTGATAAATAGATAAAAACTTTTTGGCACCACTCTGATTTGATAATTGCCAGTTTGTATATGGTTCAGACCTCTGCAGTTTATTACCGCTTGTGCTTTTGAGGATGCAGTAAAAGTGTTACTTAATGAGTACCCTGGAGAAAGCAAAAATATTCAGCTAATCTGCCAAAAGGGAACACATTAAAGTTCCAAGCCTCTTGCAGTGGCATCTATCCAGCGCCATGTGTGTCAAAGAGAGGCCAGAGCAGCTGAATCCTCTTAGTCACCATAGCATGCAATACATAATAGGTAAACAGTGTCTTTCATGAGCTCTGTTCATCCCAGCGCCAAACTGACAAATGAATATTTTGTGCTCGAGGGACAAAATGTTCCTGGCATCACCAGAGGAGTCTGAATGGATTCACATTCAGACATTCTTAGGAGGAGGCAGGGGCAGTGATTTTTCTTTTCTCTGCATTCACCACAGATGATGATGATTTTGAATGATTTCTGTATTAGGCATAGTGATTGGGCACTATGACCAGGCAATCACTCTACATCATTCACACCAAACTATCTCTAGCTATTATGAGAATTTTATTTAAGTCTTATACTGTAATGGTGAATTTCAGTTGCTGGTTTGAGTGACAGCTTTGCAAAAATGCTCTTGATTGTCAGCAGAAGTGATCTTTCTCACTTCCACTGAAAATAGATTTTAGATTTACACAGGGAAATGAAAGCATTCAGTCTAATGCCTTTGCTCAGTGAAATTGGCTTATTGAAGTCAACAAGTCACTGTAAAGCTCAGCTGGTCGTCTAGACAACAGATTTTTCATGTCCACCTTGCTCGTTAACTCAAACCAGGAATCCCTACTGGCTCATCACTGAGCCTCCTGCTCTGCGCTGGCTTTTGCTCCACTGGCCTGACCCACTTCTCATTGTTAGATAGATTACTATGGATGGATCAGTTGGGGAAAAAAAAACACTAAGCATGCAATCTGTTCAGAGCAACCTCAGTCAGAAGAAACAGTTAAGACTATTTGTGGCGATGACTTTTCTCTGGGTGAGGCAAGATGGTGTGGAGGGAAAACAGCAGGCATCTACAGTGCAGTGAACTTCAAGTTGTAAAGATAGTCAATAAAAAAGAGGTTTTGCAGCATTACTTACTGTGTAGAATTGATTTTCACTGACATATGTCAGGATTTCCTTAAAAATGCATGACCCAGTTTCATAGACTTGTTTACGTCCCGTTTTTTTTTTTTTTATAACTTTCTTTGTCCCCTGGGAGTGAATAATAAATCCAGGATTTGTTTCTCAAACAGCAATATTTGTGATATTTTCCTTGTGAGACCACTAAATTATTTTTGAATGAATAAATGAACATGAAGACTAGATAAGTAAACGAATAAAACGCTTAAATAAAAATCTACATGATTGATGCACCAGCCTGAAATGATTCAAAACTAAACGTTTTGGGATGAAGTGTTGCTGCAGAGTGGTGAGCGTGATAATTAGGAACATGGCCTGCCAGATAGATTCCTCCGTTTGAAACTGGACCAGTCTGTTTCTCCGAGGGCCAATGTCATAGGCCACAAACCTTGAAATTATTTTCACGAATAATGTTGGAATGTGAAGATGCTGATTTTGATGGATGCAGTCTGTGCTTGCAGGCTGCATCCAGAATACACATCACATTGTATTTTCTATTGTCCCCCTGCAGTAAGGCACTGCTTGCCTTTACTGGCAAAGCATTATATATAGCTTGGCTCACTTTTAACTATAAACTACAATTTGCCAAGCAAAAACTAAAATAGTGGAAGAAAAAATAAGAAGGAATCTGGTCAGCTGCTTTTCTCACAAAGTTTATGTGATGGATATCATGACTTTTTATGGAATCAAACTTCTATTTGAAATTTATTCCACAGATGCTGTGCAATCTCTACTTTGTGTGAGTTTATGGTTCAGATTTTCAGGGCTGGACACGGTGAATGGCTTATGTAACTTAACACTATCCTGCGTAACAATAAAAAGCATACTTCCATCTGCTGATATTTTTTGACTCCATTCTACTGTAATGAGATTAGAACGGGCTCAGATGCAAGTCTGCAAGCTGTGGCTTTGGGGTCGTTTACTCATTTAACCGCAAATTAACATTACGAAACCCTTTAAAACAATATTTTAAGAGTTTTGTCAAGAACAAGTCCATGAAAGCATTGCGCCCCCCAAAACTTACATGAATTGACATTCTGTTACAGTTTCTCAAAGACTGTTTGTTTTTGTGCTGGTTGTCTTGGCATACCCACAAGGAAAGCGCCTTGGCAAAGAAGTGCCCATTTCTCAAAAAGTTCACAGTTCACGGTTTGTCTGCTACTTCTGCTCACTTATTTAATCTTGTTTGAAACGTGGTGCTTCTGTGGTTTGTGTTAATGTCTGACTCCCAAAACTTGTATAACTTGCACCATTAAAGTGTTACTAGCCTTTTATTCTGCACCATTAAGTGGTGTTCAAGTTTGTGTTGAAGTCCATACTTTCATGTACCGTATCCTTTTTATTAGTTTCAATTAGTTTCAGGTATTGTTTATATCACAATCCAAAGACTTTTGGCTTTTGGGTGTGTTTTTTTTGTTGATGTTGTTGTTACATAAAAAAAAAGAAAGAAAACACAATCATGTGCATATTGCGACATATTCTGACTGCACAATGAAACTATTCTTCCTAGCATCCAGAATAAGATAAGTTAATGCTTTTCCCTTCTTTTGTCAGGAAAATTCAGATCTGAAAGCTCAACAAAGTATTAGCTTTGATAACCAATTGATTATCATAATTCATAGCTGTTTATTTATGATAAAGAGACAGCCAAAAGCCTATGTTAAGTTAATAAGTTCCAAATGCAGTTAAATAATGTCATAAAGTTAACAATGTTTGGATACACTCACTTAGGGGCTCTTGTAACCGCTGGAGAAGTTGATTTATATATTGTCAATGCCAGATCATGAAACACTGCCATGTGTTGTTGTTGGCTTTCTTAATCAATAGTAATTAAAGGCAAGCTGTGTAGTTTGTTTGGTGTTTTCAGTGGTATCATAAACACATGTTTAAATTGTGGCTGGCTCAGGGCTTATGAGTTATGGTTTCTTGATTAAATTTGTGGGAAAAGGTGGGAGTGAAAGTCAACCTGGCGGTGGGGCGGCTTGCAGACTGAACTGTTCTTAACCTGTCCAGTGGTTTCAGCATGTGGACTTTACATGGGCTGGGTGTGCTGGTATATTCGCAGCGAGAATGATTTAAACCTGGGCTGGGGTCTTTCTGTGTGGAGTTCGCATGTTCTCCGTGGGTTCTCCGACTTCCTCCCTCAGTCCAAAAGTTGTTAGGGAGAATTTAGAAACTCTGGTTGACTTGTGATGGACTGGTGATAGTCCAGGACGTATGTTACCTCTTGCCTGATAGCAGCTGGGATAGGCTCCAGCACCCTCCGTGACCCTGTATTGCATTAAGTGGGTATTTAAGATGGGTGGGTGTGTAAATTAGGTAATATTTCATTTTAGAGCGTGTCACATTGACTCAACCACTCTCTCTCAATCTCTCACAAACAGCCTCATAACGCCTTTTCCCATAGGACTTCCAACCCAAGTCTGATGTGCCTTTGCTACACATTGGTGTCATGTGTGAGAGTAGAAAGGTGGATGAAGGAGGTAAGCTAGTAAGGGAGACTGTCACAAAGGTGAAATGGTCTACGGTAACTTTTTTTTAGCTTATAGGTTGCAGGTTTTATAGCACAAAACAAAAAGTTGTAGCACCAGCACAACATTTTTCTAAAATCTCTAGAACCCAAAGTAGTATATATCAGTACTTAGAACACACTGACAAATAACAGCATTGCGTACAATGAGGACACAATAAGAAATATATTGAAAGGTGTTTGTCAGTGAAAATACAAACACAATAACCTGTGTTATTGTTAGGAAGCATCGGTCATGATTCCCGACTGAGACAGCGGTGGTCGTAGAGAGAACAAGGACTCGACCTCTTATTCTGTTTGATTACACAGTTTAAGTGAAAGAAACTGTGTAATTGTCTAAAAGATTTTGCTGTTTGCTGATGTCAGAGAACTTGACAAAGTTGAATTCAAATGTGTGTAGCCATATATGAATAGGTCTACAGTCGTCCTCAAAATTATTCATACCCTCCCATTAAAGAAAAGGCTAAATTGACTGTAGTAATTCAAATAACAGGAAGCATAATTTAATTATAATAATAATAAAAAAAAAATGTTTGTTTTTAGTATTTCTGCTAACCACAATTCAAAATCAGTGTCATGATTTTCATAGATTTTTTTTATTTATTATTACTTTTGTTAATTCAGGATCGATGGAACCTGGCCACCCTACATGCAACTTTGATTTAAGGTTAGCCAGATTAAGCCTAATGATTTAATTTGAGTGATATAATTTAGTAATATAGGCCTACATTGATTTTTAATGCAAATGTTTGTTATTGATATATTTCGCAGGTCACACAACATAATTAGGTATGTATGTGTGTTTCCAGTTATCAGTTATTAGCCTTTTAGGGGGCTGAAATTTATCAGTACCCCTGGGCCTGAAAAAAGTTCTTGGGGAAACACTGTATCGTATCGCTGGTCAGGTATCGTGATACATATCGTATCACCAGATTCTTGCCATTACAGACCCAGAATAGTTACACACCACACCTTTGGATTTCAGTATTTTTTCTCATTAAATTGAATTAGAAAATTTGGTTGTTTTAAGACGGCCTAGAATAAACTTATACCATTATTTTTAATTATGAATGAAATGATGTCATAGGCCTGGTCATCGATTCTGGCTTTGAAATGCACTTTACATTTGATAAGATCATCACATTAGACTGCCATGCTTTCATACGTGACAAACTCTAGGAATTAATCCTGCCAACTTGTGGAATTGCATTGCAGTGAATAAGGCTACCAATCTGAAACAAGATGTTTCTATAAGTAGTATATTCATTGTTTAATTTGTATCCTACCCATTATGAGGTTCAGTTCACTGATCAGAAAAGTTGCAGGATAGAGAATAAAATAAGGAGTTTTCACTACTTGGAAAATCCCATTGATTTTGGTTTTGGGGAGGTGGAATGTTCCCTGTTTATATGCAGTGTATATTACCAACTCAGAAAATGCAGCTGTTTTGTGCTGGAGAAGAAGTGCTGGCACCGTCCCAGCCAGTGAGAAAAGAGGATGCTGTATGTGTCTTCTTTATGATGTGAAGCACAGCACAAGTATGTGAACATCAGTAGTGACAGTAGGTGTATCTGCAAAGTTTACTTGTACAGTTCATTGAATTCAGATCTCCTGATTTGAGCTTTTCCTCCCTATTGCTCTCTGTCCCTCAGTGGATGTTTTGTTATTTGGCTGCACCACAACTAGCCACGTGCTGTGTGTGCCTTCCTTTAAGTAGGGCAAACCATCTTTGTGTGGTGCAAGGCATGGAAAATAATGGGTTTTAGAGCACAACGGTGCTATTGTTGGACTATGACTTAAAGGGCCATTAGCCATTTAAGTCATTCAGGGATTCTTTTCTTGAAAAGAATAAATTAATATAAATGCTTTTCTTTAGTAAAACTGAGGTTTTAAAGGTGCACCTTTGGCATTGCAGGTACTACACAAATTTAGAATATTGTGAAAAAGTTCATGTATTTCTATAATTCAACTTAAAAGGTGCAATTTACATATTGTATAGACAAATAACTTGCAAATCAATATATTTCAAGCTTTTATTTGTTTGAATGTTGCTGGTTAGGACTTGCAGCTTAAAGGGATATTGTGTAAGTTCTCCTGTGTTTTATTCACAAAAACTGATTATTTGGTTCAAAAGTGTTTTTTCATTAATCACTAATCACTCCCATCAACAAACTGAAGTGCTCCTCTAAGTTCTAAATTTGCCGTTCGTATCATTCATTTACACATCGAGCGGGTCGGTTCGGTGAAGGCTGCCATGTCGTATCGCCATGTTTTTGCGTTCGGGAGAAGCGTGACAGTAGGAAAACACAGAAACTCACCGGACACACCGGAGTTTTCAGCTCAGTTCGAGGTAATGCCTTTGAAAAGTCACCGCGCTGCTGTGGGGAGAAACCAGCGTCTCACTGATGCTGCGTTCACGTGCAGTCGAGCAGACGGCCGTTGGTAACAAACCAGATGTCATTTTAATCAATGATGCCGAGCGAAAGACGGTGAAACATGGGTCAGGGAAAACAATACGACATCGCCATGACAACAAATCAGATGTGGACTGATGTCACTGTAACTGACGGACCACATCTTCACATAGAGGCCGGTGATAACTTTACATGCATCGGCTAGGGCTGGACAATTAATCGAATTTTAATCGTGATTTCAATTTTGCCTTTTCACTATCATAAAAACACTGTAATCAAAGAAAAACGATTAATCCTGAAGTGAACAGACTGGTGGAGTTATAGGAGGCAAACTACAGGGAGTATAGAACAGGAGTGCATTTAGACTGAATATTCAGTTTTATTGCAATTTTTATCTTAAATAATATTCTTATTTTACTCCTTTACTTGTTTCTAATTTATTTCCGGTTTTATTTTTTTTTAAGTTATATTTGAAGTTGAGTTTTGGTGGTTCAATAAACACTTTTTATAAAATCAATGAATAATTGTGTATATTAATCGTGATTTCAATATCAGTCAAAATAATCGTGATTATTATTTTTTCCATAATCGTCCAGCCCTAGCATCGGCTGTCGTCGGTCTGCCCGGTTTCACGCAAATGCAGCATGAAAAGTACGAGGGAGCTGCTCCCGATTACACAGTGTCCCTTTAAGAAAACCTCAAATTCTAAAACTAAAAAAATTTAAATATTGCATGAAATCCATTTAAAAAGGACTTTCAATACAAAAAAGTCAGGCCTCCTGAAGTAAAATCTTGCATCTGTTCTTAGTACTTGGTTGGGGCCCCTTTTGCTTGAATGACTGCCGTAACCCGGCGTGGCATGGATACAACCAGCGTCTGGCATATCTCAGGTGTTATGGAAGAAAAAACATGCTTCAATCACAGCCCTGAGCTCTTCTTTATTGTTTGGTCCCCTTCCCGTTCAGCTTTCTCTTGACAATGCCCCACATGTTTTCGATGGGGTTCAGGTCAGGTGAGTTTGCGGTAGTGTTATCAAAAAAATTGATTCTCAGATACTAATCGATTCTAAAAATTAGTATCTAGTTAGATATCAATTACCTCGGGTATCGATATTTAAATGCCACTTCGGCGTCTGCTGAGTATTGGAAAGCAGGCACCGCTGGGGGCAGCCCCTCCCATACAGCATCTCCCTGGAGGACCCATTGTTTACAGTGTGGCTAACTTAGCGACTTTAGACCCCTCTGTTAACTTTTTTTGTTTCAGCAAGTGACTAGCGATAAATCCCGTGTTATTGGAGACTCACGCAGACTGACGTGAAAACGCGTATCGTTTACTTTTCTCAATGAGCCGCAGCTGCTACCGCAGACCCCGCCCCCTTGTAGAAGCACGAGCTTCATGCTGCATCAGCATCTCACGCAGCTTCACCCCAACTAGTTTGTCTGTTCTATTGTTTACTTGATTTGGTCTCAAGTATTGTGAAGAAAGGGTAAATAAGTACACTAACTGGTGGTTGAAGTTTTTAATTTGTCTCTTCTGAATCACAGTGAGCAGTTGGAGACTGCATCTCTGCACAAACAAGATCTTAAAAATAATTTATAGCACATCTGCCTGGCACAACACAGCAGTAAGATCCACATTCTGCTGCTATGATGCTGGACAGGACATGTTTAAAAAAAAAAAAAAAAAAAAAAAAAATATATATATATATATATATATATATATATATACATATATATTTTCCATTTTTAAGGTCTTTTCTCATATACATATATTTTTGTTGTTTGAAATGTTATTTTGCTTTTATTTATTTATTCATGTTGGGGTGGGGTTTCCCCTTCAGTATTGAAAATACTATCGAGTATTGACCACCATCTTTAGTATCTGTATCGAGAATTAAATTTTAGTATTGTGACAACCCTAGTTTGCGGGCCAATCAAGCATGGTTGTTGAACCAAGATCTTGTACTTTTGGCAATGTGGGCAGGTGCCAAGTCTTGCTGGAAGATGAAGTCTGCATCCCCATACAGCTGGTCTGCTGAAGCAAGCATTTTTTCTTTTTCTTTTTAAGCCTCTCCCACACTGCACCGGATGCCGGTGGATACCCTTAGTGATAAAACTTGTCCTGTCCAGAAAGATTTAACAGTATTTCCTACTTTCTCTGCGACCTGTCGGCACTCGCAGGATTTTTACCTGTGAAAGGTGGAAACCAAACCGCCGCAGGACTCTTGTTGGAGCAGCAACAGAACACACGGCAGCCTGCTAGCTGCTAGCAGCTAACAGCTGCGACGCTGGCCTTGTAAACAAACAGCCTCCACGTGCTGCGTCGGCAAAGTGTGATGTCACTTAAAGGGGAAGCATAGAAATACATTGAATAGATCTGCACCAACGGATCGAGCCGTGGATCGGCTTATGTTTACCCTTATCGATATTTACCGATCTAGGATTTTTTCTCTATATCGGAACCGATCCCGATCTGAAGATTGGATCGGTGCATCCCTAATCAGCAGTCTTCCCCATGATTGGGAAGTCTTCTAAACCAAGACAGGGACTTTTTTAAAGGCTCAGGGCACTTATGGAGGTGTTTTGGATCACCTACCTGATTAGAATGTGACACTCTGAGCCTACAATACTGGAGCTTTTCACAGTATTTTAATTTTTTTGCTTTGCTATAAAATGGCCGTTGGGTTTAATCAGAAAAGGAGGATCTCATTTCAGCCTAAATGCCAATCCTGACATCATTTCACCACTGGCTAGCTGCTGATGGCAGATGAAGAGTTGTTTTACTTCTGCTTTGCATATTGGATCTACTGCCTCCATCAATTGTTTTCTTTTTAGTTCCAGCTTCTTGTTTGGATTCCAACTTTGTGGTGAGAGGCGTTCTAATCACAGAAGAGTTCCTTCCTTCCTCTCTGCTTTAGTTAAAACTTGATATGAAGGGAAAGTCCACTGGCTACTGTTGCGCTAGTCACATTTGTTATTTGAGTAACGAGCTAATCTTTTCATTAATCTGATGACCTGTGGTGTCTGTGTGGCTACAATATGTGCATCCTATCCTAAATGATTGAATCTACATTGGATGTGTGACTAGTGTAAAAACTAAAAGTGGATATATGTCGGCATGGTACCAGATAAAATGAGCTGGATCTGATTGCTTTCTGAACACTGGAATAATATATTCTGATGAACAGTCACCATATTTACACACCAAAAGATGTCAGAAATGTTCAGACATTTTCAAGCTAAATAGTTTTTGAAATTCCTGAGAAATGTTGACAATGTTTCGAACAACCCACTCCCACCTTGGCAGGTGTTGTACTGAGGACGGGCCTTTAAAGGGATTTTTGAAGTTAACTAATCAAACCAAATAAAATCAATCAATGGTAACATCATCATTAATGTGTGGCCCCCACCCACACTTTTTTTGTGAGGGTTTTTAGTGGCCTTTATTGTACAACAGGTAGACAGGAAAAAGATCAGAGATACTGTAGAGGGGGGTTGACATGCAACAAACCTGTGCCAGGTGCATCAAGGAGCTTCTCCCTATGGGGCAGCTGGTCAGGTGAGCTTAACACACCATTGCCACAAATCATTCTTTTGTTGTCTTCCCTCCTAGTGTTTTTTCTCATAAAGCACAACATCGTTGTGACGGTTTAGTCCTCATCATGTTAAGTTGTTTATCCCACATATTGTGCACTTGCCTTTATTATGCAGTTGCTTCTCTGATCTGTTGCCTCTGGTATAGATGCTAACTCCAGCAGAAACAGTGCTGCAAACATTAGTTCTGCTTAGCGAAACCTACTCTCCTTCTGCCCCCATCAAAAATGAGTCGACTCAGAAATTGTTGTCTATCTGTGTATCATTCTGATGAAGCAACTAATTGATTAGTTGTGCACATCCCTATTATGTACACATGCCATTATTTTGCCATTTAGTCCTCAGTATTCAGAAGCCATGGAAAGCATGTTTGCAAGGTTTTCAGCTATATGCTGCTCTGACATGGCTTTGGTCTGCAGAGCAGTTTGACTGAGTAATCACATATGATGGATACATATAATTTCATTGTAAGCACCATCTATAAATCTGTGGTAAGAAACAGCTTTTCAGTGCTAAGTGCACAGCTCACCTACAGAATCATCATCCCATTTCTTCAGTCTTGTGAGGATGGTTTTTCTGTAAACTCGGCCTCAAACCATTCTCTCAAACTTAGAAAGCCTTCATCTTTAACAAAACTGCGAAAGCATGTCATTTGTCATTGTTTTTATGAACAAGTCCAGAATTTGCTTTTCATGCCCACCATCAAATGTGCAGCACCAGGTAGCAAACTAGCCTTTGACTGCTGATTTGTGGATGGACTTTTCATTGGATGCTTCAGTTTCAAATGACTGTTGCAGACATTTGCTCTCTAGAAGACTTTTATATGCAGTATAAAATTATTTAGCCATGCAAACCACATCTCAAACCACTTACTGATTATTATGATGCTATCATTGAGCTCCACAGACTAGATTTTGCAAGAAATGAGAGGAAGAATCAGGAATAAAAAGAGTCGTTTCTTTTTTGAAGTTGATATGCTTGTGGTTTCACCATTTGTCTAAAAAGGAAAACAAAGCTGTATATTAATTATTAGAAAAGGTTAACCTTTGAAGAAGAAAAAAAAGTATGTCGTGTGAGTGGATGGTAAATTTTTAAGCCCCTTTGCCACTCGGATCATTTTCCTTTCTCCCACATTTTGACCAGGATATGACCTTATAATAGTGTTTTGGTTTTTTCATATTTGAGGCTGGGAAGCTTCCTGAATTTGATATTTCTGACATCATCAGTTAATCTCTGGTACCCTTTTTCCATGCAAACTACTGTACCACTGTACAGTACTGTATCATCCTTTGCATATCATCCACAGAGAACATTCAGAACAGTTTTTTTTTTTTCCTGATGATCATCACTCATTAGAGCAAACTGGGTTTCCCCCATGCTTCAGCAGTGATTCTAAAGAAAGAGGTGACATACTCAACCAAATCTGAGTCTAACTTGAAACTGTCCTTGAGTCAAGCTGTGAGTGAGGGGTTAAATTGACAATCCTGCTGCTCCATAGTGATTGAATCTGTTACAATGAAGAGGCACACACAGTGAAATACAAGGAAGCTCATGTGATTCTATAGAACTAGTCACAAATTCATTGCCACATAACAGCAGTTCTTTTTTGAGTGGAATTTCACTTTTCACACAAGTTTTGACATTGTGGAGTTGAAGAAAGGGAAGAAGTGATACCTGTGAGCTTGTTCCAGAATAGTCCACCTTTATGCACGATCAGGCCAAAATCACTTTAGAGACTGACGTGAATGTTACGTAAACTGGCAGAGTCTACTGGTGGCCTGTCCATACATGGCGAAGAGAAATCGTTTGGCTGATTTAATCAAGAGCAACAGCAGTAAGATAAATCAGGAAGATAAACTCTGCTTTTTTTCCAGGAGATGAAACATCTGCTCTAATCAAGAAAGACTAACAATTTTTCCTCTGTGGTTTTTCCCTTGTTATTGAGACTGTGCTAAATCACGCTATTTGGCAATAAATTATGAGGTTCATTTATTCTAAGACAGATATATCACTATGTCCATATAATTGCATGTGCGTGTATAAACTTGCAGTAATGGTTTAAGTCTTAAAAGAGTATTTGGGAAAGGGAACACTGATTCTGTTGAGCTTCTGTAAATGTTTTAAGAAGCGTTAACATTTAATAAACGGTCCATGTTCATTATGATATTCATTTATGAAATGGTTTTAATAAAAATTAGTTTGGTTCCGGAGAGAAGAGTGAGCAGCAGCATCCATGAATGGGATCTTTATGCACACGTGCAGTGTAGCTCATGAGGCTTGCAACCCAGTGCGAAATAAGAAAGACATTGTGTCTCTTCTGATTTACTCTCCGAGTTAAAAAATCACTTGGAGAGAAAAAAAAGCACTTGTTTTGAAAATTTGTGAATGAGGATTTTGTCAGATAGCAACACAGTTGTCATTAAACCAACACTGTCCCGTGCTGTCATATATCAGGGAGTGAACACTGTGGGTCTGGGGGTTGTTCTTGGTTCAGCCAAGTTGCCAGCAGCCTTTGGGTCCTACAGGTTGCACTGGGTGAGGGTTATTATCGGGCATGGATGCCAGCCTAGACTGATATCTGAAGCGTTTTGAAGTCAGATGAATAATTTTTTCCTTGAACCACTTTTTTCCCCCCTGTGTGGTGGGGGGCTGCTAGAGCAGGCTGCTTCTATTGAGGAGTTTTTAACTATTAAGTCTTGTGCAACAATGTTGCGCTGGGCTCGTATGTGTCAAACTTCCGTCGGCATAAATGACAGGATCCAAGGTTTTACTGAGATTATCACCGGTATTCACTTCACGAGTAAGTGAACCTCCTGGATAATGTTAGCAAACTGATATGATTTTGATAAAACATGTTTGTATATCATGTTAAAAACCACTAATGCAATTGAAGTATTTGATACACATTTCTCACTGGTTGTGTTTAATAAGCTGTTTTGTGGTCTGGGTCTTGCCACAAACCTCCAGCAAGAATTTGTGGGCATATTATCAGTTTATGAGTGGCCCTGACCACTCGTAAAATCTGTTTTCTCATTTTCTTGTAAATGTATACGGAAGAGAAAACAAACAAAAAAGAGGAGCCCTTTGATTAATCCTACAAGATGTATACATCTTTTTTTGTATGTGAAAGATCTCTACATTGAAGTGTTTTGGAAAAAGAGGCCCAGTGTTTATACTGGAATGTGAAGATCTCCTACAGCACTCACTTACTCTGATAATTATTATCTGATTATGTTGCTAAAGCAAGCAGTTTTTTTGTTTGTTTTTCCAGTGAAATGCAAATATGTAGATGTGAATAATTTTTCATAAGATAATTGAAAAGTGTTTTGCTGTTGTTTCCAGTTGACCATGCATGCTGCATCAACCTGGAAATAAGCCACACACTTAAAACTTCTACGCTGTGGCCTTGGACAAGTTAGATTCTTGCTCTTTCATCAGCTTCTGCCAAAAATGAGTGAATAAACTGTTTTTTGGACTTCATCCCCTTGTGTCGTGCAGGCGGATGTGCAAATTAGCGTGGTCTTTTTCAGGCCTGGGTTCTATTATCCTCCCTGATGGGGGTTCTTTATAGTTATCAGGGGGGTAGTGTTTGAAAGCGCGGCTTGTTTTAATACAAGAGTGCTGCCTTGTGGAATGTGAGGAATTTTGTCATTTATTTTCATCTGTGGTTGAAAATTAGAACTCGGAGCACTTGAGGCATGTGATTTCAATTAGAGGAGCTGTAAAGACCTGAAGACACGTAATGGTCAGACAGACTGGTGTCCGTCCAGCGCTGGGCTGTGTCTGGACATGCTCCACACCACTCTGCAGGTGAACGAAGACAAAAGAATAAGCAGAATCCAGCTTTTTCTCTTTTTAACATCATGCTCAGCCTTGGTAAAAGTTTACATATATGATGCGAGAAAGCCTTTAAGGGTAATGCTATGAAACATTATTGTCTACTGATTTTAGATTTGTATTTTCTGTCAGCATCCTTTCCACTCATTTCTTGTGTTTTCCTCATTCTAACTCACACATGCAGCCTTGAGGGTGTTTTCTGCAGTCCTTGCCCAGCACAATTGAAGTTTTTCTTTAATCTTGGAGAACTCACCATGTTGTTTTGTGCACAAAGGCTGTTCGTGTTGCTTTGTTGTCTTTTTTGTCTTTTTTGTTTTCAACATAATCCCATACTGTCTCAATGATGTTATCATCAGAGCTACATAAAGACCGCACCATCCTTTGCAGGACTCTGTGCTTTTTGTTACTAGGAATTAGGGCTGGGCGATATGACCTCAAATCAAAATCACGATTAATTGAACATGTTAATTCAGTTACGATTAATTGTCAATTATTTCAGTATTGTTTTGTTTTTAGTCATCCTAGCTTACTGAAAGTATTTGTTAGAAATATCCTCATAATAGAAGAGCAGCAGATATTGATTTTAAAGGAAAGGAAGCACATACAGTTTAACTATATATGGTCATCTAACGAATATTTCTAAATATGCTAAGAGAAATAATTTAGATGGACACGACCATGATTATGACCATGATTGATTAATTGTCCTGAATGTCTGTTTTGATTAAGATTGATTAATTGCCTAGCCCAACTAAGGATAGTTGTAATATTTTTGTATGAATCCTAATATTGAAGTCTAGCCTGCAGTCTCATCTTGACTGATGAGTTGCTGGCTTTTCTAGGGATTTACATTTCCAGGAATTGATAACAACAGGCCTGAGGTACCGAATGGTTGCAGTTGCATGACTTGTCATTTCGATGTGTAGCTCCTCTACCTGTTTGCTGAAGCAGCTTTGCCTCCTTTGTTAATAATCACTAATTCTTGTTCAGAGTTTGACTTGGTGGGTGCCTCATAAGCAGTCTGTTGAGGAGTTCGCTGGAACATGGCTTGCACTAAGTTATGATTGCACAACTGTAGTTGATGGCGAAACATTTTTGAAAAGCCTTTTTACAATTGATAGTGCAGAACAAGTGCTGATAATTGAGCTATATTGGAAGCATCACCAGATATTACAGATAGGGATGCAGGATATAATCGGCCCCCTATTGGTATTGGCCTATATCAGCCTTAAAATTGAGTATCAGACATTGGCCACCCCACCGATATTTAACCAATATTTAACCAATATTTAACCAATAAGCCCGCTGTTTCTAAAGTCTAAAAAAAAACCAAAAAAAACATTTTCTTCTTTTTCAAGAACTTCAAAAATGCCATTTGTCTATTTTACTAATGAAATCTCGCAGTATTTCATTGTTCCGTTATCAAATCTGGTGAAAATTCACGAAAACTTTGTGATATTTTCATATGCTGATATCATATTGACGTTTTCAAATGTGGTATCGATGTATTTTACTGACAAAGTCTCACAATATTTCATCATTCTGTTATGAAATCTCATGAGAATTTATGAAATATCATGAGATTTTGTAACAGAATGATGAAATCTAGAGATTTTTAAAGTAAAATAGATTGATACCGCATTTTAAATATTGATTTGATATCGGCATATGAAAATATCTCGATATTTGAGTGTATCGATATTTTTTCCCACCCCTACTTTTCAAAGTGTCAGAAACGAATAACAGAACTGCTATTTGAAATGACTGCTTATTTTTTTCAGCTTTAACATCGATATCTATATTGGTTATCGGCCACATGACTTTTAAAATATCGGCATATCGGGTATCAGCCAAAATTCCAATATCGTGCATCCCTAATTACACAGGTTGGTCTGCCTCTAGTGTAACACAACACAGATATTATACAGGTACCTTTACACAAACTCACTCTATAGTGCCATACCGTCTTTCCACTGGGAATGTGAAGCACATTTCAGTTGCATGGTGTGTAAGCTCCGACTACCAGCACTTTCAGAATGCACATATCACTTTTCATGATATAACTGTTTTTTTTTTTTCTGCATTCAGCATATGACTTTATAGATTTATGGCTGCAAAGTGCTTACATTATGTTGGCTGATTACAGTAATTCTGCTGTGCTGTAGAGTTGTTCATTGGAGTAGATTATAAATGTGTACTTTGAGGTAAAAAGATGATTAAAAATGTGATAACAAATGTAGTATTTTTCCAGAACACTTTGAGGTTGATGATTTTGTGGTTTTTATATTAATTGCACAAACAAAACACCAATATAGGTCTGTTTATCCACATTAATCCAATTAATTATTCTCTAGTTAAGAGACTATTTTCCTCGGGCTGATAAATAGAGAAGTGTGTCCGAGCTGTCAAAGAGTGAGTAAGAGTTTAAGATAACATTAAGATGAAGTCATTGGGTCAGAGGATACATTGTGACAAAGTGCTTATTGTGAAAGAGACTTGAACATGCTGTTTTTGGCATGTTGGCGGAGGAATTTTTCCCTTAATTAGATAAAACTCCTTAACTTTCAAGATTACTGAATAAAAATGCTGGTCATGTATGAATATGAATATATATTGCATTTGCCCTCACTTTGACCTGAGTTATTACTTCTATTTTGAATTTGAGTTTAGCAAGCCCCCGCCATACGGAGTCCTGTGGGAATCTATGAGTGAGGTGATTCAGCTTTCAGAGGTCGACCCTGCAAATCTGTGTAGCTAAATAAGAAGTTCACTACACCTGCTAAAGATCAGTATCCATCTGTCCTCAGCTCCAACTAAATACTCTACACATGTATGAGTTTGTTTGGTACATTAGGTTATGACAGTTTGCCTCAAGGTGTTAGGAAAAATGAGTAACAAGCTCTGTTTTAAGTTATTAAGTTAATTTAATTTTGTAACTTCAAAATCTTACAGTGGTGTAAATTTAACATTATTGATGTGAGTTTGTTGTGTAGATTTGTGCATAATTAGTCAAACACACCTGTTTGCTTGACAGGTGTGTTTTATTAAAGATTTTTAAACGTAGCAAAGAATTGAAGTTTTTTCTTTAGTCTTCGGTTTCAAAGTCAGTGAAGGTCATGGTTGGATTTCTGATTAAACAAGAAGGAATAAAGACATTCCTGCTTCCCGTTGGAACTCCAAGTATTTCTCATGATCTGTTTTGTATTTGTTCCATGTTTCAGTTAATAGAAATCTTTCCTTCTTAAACATCTTGACATCTTCAGTCACACCAAGATCTGTCAATTACTCTGACCTAAATAAAACTTTCATCGGCTTTGTTTCAATGCATGTTGCTTGGTATTTGATTGTAATTAAATATATATTGTGTTATTGAAAATTGCAAAGGCCTTTTTTCTTATTTATTATTTTTTTTAATTCCAAATAGAATACCTAACAAAGCTTAATTGTTTGTTAATCCCCTGGTGGATTTCTGACTGAACTAAAAGAGAAAATAAATGACATTTTTAATTCTATGTGTTTGAACTTTTCTTCATGTCTACCCATTCAGTCATCATGTGATGCCTGTCTTGGTTAATTTGGCATTTTTAAGCAAAAAATTTTTTTTTTTTAGACTTACGTTTGATGTTTCACTTGAGCTCATACTTGTCACTCTTAAATCTACTTTTTAAATCACTGCCATGATTAAAACACCTTTTCAGCTCTGTTACACAAGTTATAGACAAACACTCAAGTGCCTTATTTCATCCAACCCTATGCTGCAGAAGTCACAATTGTGAGATTTTATGGACAATTCCCCAGTCCAAACCTTTGTTTAGAACAGTTTAATCATAATAAGTGCATGTTTTGTGATTAATTAATTTAAATTAAAAGTATACTTTATATAACTATGCGCATGAGTCATACAAGGATGTCAGGAAGACAAAGGGCACCTCCATTTCTTTTAATGTTTTACTCATTGTTTCAAGAGAGTTGGTTTCATTTTGCTCTTTCAACTGATTTAAACTTTCCTTAATTTCTTTTCAGCATTACACAGTTCCTCTTTATAGCATCAGAAAATATTTTTGTAAGAACTCTCTTCAGTATTCAAATCAAACTTTATTTATCTAGCGCCTTTCATGCCAAGGGCAACACAAAGTGCTTTACATGATAATAAAAACAAATGCAAATTAAGACAAAAACTAGCCTTCACACGCCCAAGTACATAACACAGCAGCACACATTACCTACAAACACACACACATTTACCCCACCACCACCTCATTCTACACATGACAGCGACCCCTAATTTCTGTCTCTTAAATAAAAACACAATACATAATACACAAACATAATAATCTGGTACATCTGGTAGCTACAAACAAAGTAACATCAGTTTGACTTTTCAGTCACTTGACCAGTCTCAGAAGTCAGTGGATGGCTTTTACAAAACCATGCGTATCTATGAAGTATAAGGAAATTTACAGACTGCAGCTCCGACACAGGCTGGCCCGCAGACTCCCTGCTTAATTATATATTTGAAGATGTGATTGTTTTATTTAGATATTGCTGTGTAAAGTGGAATTTTTTTACAGCAGGTTTTGTGTTGTGGCTGAAAACATAGTTATTAAACTTCATACTGTGTTAAAAATTGCACTGCTGTATAATGATTTTGAACTATTTTAGTTCAGCTATTCACATGTGGAAGTCTAGTAATTGTTGGGGGTTATTGTATAAAAAAATTCTTTTACACTGTATGAACACTTTCACCAGAACCACAGGTGTATGGATGCAATGTTTGGCCAGGCTGACCAAACATCCTGTTTTTAGACTTGCATCAATAAAAACACAATGCATTGTTGTATTAAAAAAAACAATAATAAAACAACAATAAAAGACAATACTAATCATAAATATTGATGAGAAACATTAAATATCCATACATTTGATTTGTATATTTAGTTCATTAATGTGGAATAATAATGAATAAAATATAGATTGTTTTTAATGAGTAAATGTACAATTGCTTTGTAATAGACATGACTGTGGTTATCAACACAATGTATATGATGGGGGAAAAAAAAAAGATTTATTGGACACTGAACTGTAATATATAACTTATAAAGATGAAAATAACCTTTGGAAATGGCTTCAGCCATGATCCCCAACTGACATGATCTACATTAATGGCTAATTGTGTTCGGAGTTATCAATATATATTTTCTAATCAGCAGGTTCAGGCGAAGGATGTGGGAAGATCATTCAGCGGTTCCCCAAGAAAGACTGGGAGGGAACAGCCTTTCCTCAGGGGGTGGAGATGGTGAGTGACACAGTAACCTTCAAAGAAGAAAACATATTGTTTTCTTATTTGGCTTTTATTGATTTAAGAGGTTGAATCAAAAATGTGACATTAAGTATAAATGATGATTTGATATGTGGTCACATAATAGTGACTGGGTGCTTTGGTGTCCGTAAAGCAACATCACATGTCCAAGGATCATCCTGAAAATGAAAGTGTGTTTTCTATATGACAAGGCTCCTTGTTCTAACACGTACTCATTTATTAGTGTCCTAATTAGATTAAATTTTTAAAAATCATTTTAGTAAATTTCTCTCATATTATCTGGGTCACAAAATGACTGATTTACAACCCATGCAATTTTCATGTTTTACCAGCATTTTCGCCCTTTGGAGCTTGTGTTGTAGATATCGCCATTTCCTGTTCCAGTTAAACTGATGATTGTTTACACAAGTTTTTGCAGCCCTTTTCTCAGTTACTAATTAAGAAATCTCTTTCTCTTATTCCCAGCTTGCTATCTGTTTTACTTTGCTACATCTTCCTCTTTATTATTGTTAAGGACACAAATGCATCTTATGCATCTCATGCAGTTTTTATCCCCTTCTGCTTGGTGACTTCAAGAGGTCTTTGACAGGAGTTCTGTTTTCCTTATAAGTACAATCCAGTAGATAGGGAAATATTTTCTTATCAGAGCTGGAAAAGACTGTTAGTTTCAAGGGTAGCATTAGCGGTTAACAGAATCATAGTGCCCAGAACACTAGCGCCTGTGTTACATCTGTTTTTGTTCATTTATACAGTACTTGCCACTACTGATAATCTTTTAATGACTAAGCAGAATAATTTAGCAGTTGAGGAAGAAAGAAAGTGAAAATTGACTTTACAGTACATCCCAACACTGCACTTTGTCCAAATACTATTTAGACCATACTGCGGTAGATCTCATGACACATCACCACACACAGCTGCCTTCATGCTTACTTGATATTGTATAGAATAAACTGAATTCAGTTTTACTGCTTCTTTCACTGTCACCTTTAGAATCAGTATGAGTAAACAGGGAGCAGCATAAAGAACAACAATAAAAAAAAAGAACAAGCATTTGAATGGATTTTTAATCAAATTGGGACTGTCAAAATGAAATTATGTGATATCTTAAGACTTACAATCCTACAAATGAGCAATGAAGACTGTAGCAAAAAAATGTTTGCACAAATTCTATGAGCTGTGTAAAAATCCCATCACTCAGCTGTACAAGTCAGTGGAAACTAAAACCAGCAGAATCTCAGAATCTGATAGCCTCTATCTTTATGTGTTTTCCATCATATATTCACTTGCCTGGTGTTATGCAGGGGAACAACTGAATCAGTCAGTTTGCAATGCGTATTTTTTTGTATTTTTTAAAAAGCTTTGTTTGAACTAATCTAAAATGAATTCATCTCATTACAGTACATTGGAAAGATGAGAGTTTTTGCCCTTTTCAGGCATGTTCACAGTCAGGCTCCATGTGTTTGTTCAGACGTATAAGCCTGTTTTATACTCTGCAAGAAGCAACAACTTTCTTCTTGTTCTTGAGGCAACAAGAACAGAATGATTTCTGCTGATGCGAGGTTAAAGGGATAGTTATAACAAACTGCTGATTGAGGTGGTTGCAAAATACAAAAATGTATACAACACACGAAGCAATTAAATAGACTGATACCACCATGTCCACAAGCCCGTCCTGCCACGGACGAAATTTGTCATGAAGTGTAGAATGGCCGAGTCATTTCACATAAAAACACAGACACACCTGCAATAATCCCCACCCTGTCACGGATGAAGCTTCTTGAAGAGTATTTATTTACCAGAGTAGAACTGGCTTATTCTTGTTCATGCAGCCTCGAAAACAAACTTCTTGCTTCTCACAGAATATGTAACAAGCAAGGTCAAGAAAATCAGTATCTTGCCTCGTATGACTTTCTGCTGGTCTCTTCAGTGGCCATAATAAAAAAATAAATGACACACAAATGTCCATACTTGTGATAAATGGTCATTTAAGGCATCGCTAAGAGAGTGTGCTGCGTGTGGTTGCCAGATGTCGTCATCCAATTTTTATGAATCAAGAGTCACTTAGATGTGCCTCCATAAAGAAGTAGTAGTGAAAACATATGTTTTCAATCACATTTAATATAGATTATTAGAGGTAAATGCAATAATATTAGATGAATGATGCATTTAAGACAATCTCACACCTTCCACAGTAATTTTGAATTGGCAGGTTTATGCCTTGCCAGTGCAAGTGCTTTGCATAAAACATTAAAGGTATTTTACTGTAGCAGGGTGCAGAGAAAGCAAGAAAAAGAAAACGAAAGTAAAGACAATGATAAGGAGTACGATTTAAGATTTAAAAAACAAAGGAAATTGATTTAAAAACTTTAACTAAAGCTTACGAGAAACAGTGCACATCTGAACTTATGAATAAGAATTTTTTCAAATGCAGCTGACAACAGGTGGGTCTTGAACCTGGTGGATAATATCTGCATAAAACAAAGGGGAAAAGTGATGTAACAATGCGTACATTTTTCCTTTTAATCATTGCCGTTGATAGAAAGTTTTATATAATCAATTGCTGTACAGGGAATTCTTTTATGTCCAGTGGAGGTTGTGGCCAGAGATCACAGCTATAGTTGTTTCATTTTGGAGCCTAGTGATCAGAGCATACAACTGCAGGTGTAGAGTCCAAAAGTTGCATAATATCAGTCAAATATCTAGGCCAAGACAGATATAGAGAGCTGCTGTAAAATTAATATTAAGACTTCTTAATGAACTCTTATTTGAATTATGTATTTTTTAAACTTAAACAATAATAATGATTAAAAATAAAACAAAAAAAAAAACTTGGGTCATATTTAAGAACAAAACTCTAAGAAAGTAGATTTGTTTGCCCTTGTTTGAATAATGAAGTAATGGTCAAGAGTTACAGCTGCAGCTGAAGTCCTTGGATCTGTGCAGACAAAATCAAAAAGAGATACTGTTATTCCAAAAATCTTGTTTATGCAGCGGTATTTATAAGGCAGTTGAGGACAAGTAAGGCTGTTATTTCGGCACGAATAGACATATTGTGAGTGGGTGATTTGAATGACATGCAGTCATCTTCCTGTGCTACTCACTTGATGCTGTGGGTGGCCGTTAAGAATGTCTACTTGTGAATAAGTGCTTAGAGACTAGCACTGATGTATCACAATGCAAAACATACTCCCTTTCTAAAAGTGGGTAAATTCCTTACTGTGAAATGTTTTGTCATTTTGGCAGCTAGATGTTTTTTAAATTAGACTGAAACCCTTTTTTAGCGACTCCCTTGGGATGAGCCAGGGTGGCGCCATTTGTTCGGTGTCATCCCTAAAGTATCGTGTCACGGTCTCCGTCTAAATTTAGATGCACTGCAGCAAATTTAGCTAAATCTATTAGCTTAGTGCTTCCAGATGTCATCGAGGACCGTTGCATACCAGTTTGGGTGTGTGTGAATGTTTTTGCATTTCCTCAGTCTGAAGAGGTCCCACCAATGCTTTTTCATTATGTGTCACTTTGGACTCAAATTGAGACATACTGTGATCCCAAATGGGCAAGAACCGTCAAAGAAATGTTCTCATTGAAGTCACTGATGTCAGCCTAAGGATCCTTCAGATGCGAGGCCTTTCTTTGCAAATAGCCACATGCTTGCAGAAACTCTGCTTGAGAGCAGTTGAGATGCACTGTTTAAAGTATATTTAGACTACTGAGGGTAACATTCTTGTATGTCATACACAGAAATCTTCCATGCTTTGTCAGAAAAAGCATCCAGAGGATTAAGCAAAAACAGGAAAAAGAAGAAATTTGCTTTCCTGCTACGTGGTGTGTGACAAACGTTGGTCAAGGGCCAAATGACTGAAATTCCGACTTTGAAGCTTTAATGAGAATACACCATAGTATTTAACGGACCCACTTAGCAATTTGCATTTTGGCTCTACTTTGCGGTGGTATGTAAACCATTATTATTTGCAGATTTTCTCTACCCCATGAAAAAGAAAATGACTCTTTTACAAACACATCTGTAGAAAACAGTGGATCAAGCTGAGCACGAAAAGCATTTTGCGGTCACAACAGGCCCCCAGCAAACTAAATAACCACAGATGAGGAATGCACCAAGAAAAAGCGTTTACAACTTGTGCTTGGAAAAATGTGTTTCTAATCTTTCCAGTCAAGTGATGATGATAGGAACCAGCTCGAATCCTCATCTGTTATGGATGAGCAAGGCCTGTTGATGGAGGTCAGTACTTTGTGCACCTAGTAAATTTCCATCACCTTGCCCTCCAGCATCAAGTCAGGGGTTCAGCTTGTACTGTAAATGGTCAGAGGTTCAGAATGCAGCACCATTGTAGGGTCATGTGGGAGGTTTTAGTGTACAAGTTCCACCAGATATCAGAAAGTAAAATGGTTCAACTAGTTATTACTGTAGTCATTATCAGCTTCTTATGCCGTGGGCACTTTTTTTTTTCTTTTTGCCAGTAAAGTGATGAAATATAATAATCACTCCACAATCACTTTCTCCCCCCCTTTTTTCCATCAAATGTTTACTCAGAAGCACTTCTCTGAAACTGATGCGCATCATGTGGCATGCAAGTAGATGAACTATGGTTTTTAAATATGATTAAAACTGTCAAATGATTCTCTTGAAGGGAAAATGTGGCTAACTGTGCTGGATGTGATTATTTAGTTCAGCTTTTGTGAATTAATATACAGTAGTGATCTTATGCCGTATCTTCCTTAGTCTCTCACGTTTCTAAATCAGTTAGTACTGAATCTGTTTGTGAAGCTTGCACGTGACAAGCCCATCATGCTTGCTGAAGCACTGGGTTATTTTGTTTTCCTGGATAACTTAAAAGTTTATATAAAACTGGAGAGATTGATTGCATGCAAATCCCTGGATACAGCTGTTATTTATTATTTGTGTACACTTTTAAGGTCAGTGGCTGGATAGAGTAGTTGTAAAATTCTGTTTTTAAATGCTCTTGTTTCAAGAGTCCGCTGTGTGGGGTTATTTTGAGACGGTGATTGGATCGTGCGTGGAAAAAAAACAGCATCATTCATGTCCAAACCCTTTGGCGATGAAAGCAGATGGTGCAAATATGATGCCGGTTGAGACTGACAACTTTTTACTCCACTGTAGTCTGATTTTTGTTCTGTTTTTATCAAAGCTACATGCTGAAACAAAAAAATGTTTGTACCTCTATTAACTCCAAGAAAGACAACCTTTGATAAGTGTGAAATGGATTATCTTCTGCAGCACACTTTTGAAGGTTTTCATACTAAAACAAAACTAAGGAAACTTGTCTTGATGCCAGAGCGCTGTGTTAATAAACAGATCGTGGCTTTAACATGGAGTAATTCTCAAGGAAATAAACAAGTGTGCTCAGTCAGATAATCACCCATATTTAGTCATGTAGACATTGTTTCACAGGACATGAGGTCAAATGACACAAAATTATCTTTTAAGCATGCATCCGTCTAAAGTAGTAAGTGCTTCATCATTTTCCTCAAAAAACTACAAACAGTTATTGTATTTGTTCAATCAGGACAACATTTTATATCTGTATTTTTATGTTGGACTGAAGGTTGCAATTCTGTACTTCAGTTTTTCTAACATATAGTTTTGGGTGCAGAAATGAAATAGGTTGTACAAGTAAAGAATGACATATCTCTGAGTTTGCAGTGTTTCATCAGCTGTGTTTGCCTGTTTAATTACAAGCACTATTATTTTGATGCATGATGCATCCTAACATTCATATCTAGAGATGCACCGATCCAGTTTTTTCCGGTCCAATCCGATACCGATTCCTGGGCTGAGTGTATCGGCTGATACCGATCCGATACTGTTCGAATAAATGAAACGTATACCTTGCCATGTGAGGAAAGGCATCAGGCTTAACATAAACATTTAGCCTTGTTAAAAAAAGTTAACAAATTAACACAGATATGAATGTACTTTATATTATTTGTAAACAAATAAAGAGTACATTAGCAGTAAAAAGAAATAACACTTCTCTGCTCTGGGTGATGACATTACTGCTGTTGCAAACGAGAATTGAAGTGACTAGATCACTGTAACTGTATTACTGTGTACAATGTTTTTATAAAAACAAATGATTGGATCGGAATGCTGGATCGGTTTCATCCATCCGATATCCGATCCAGCTAATTAGTCAGTATCGGAGCCAATATCTGATCCGGTATCGGATCGTTGCATCTCTATTCATAAATTTTCCCCAGTTATGACTTCATATTTTCTCTCATGCTAAACAAGCTGTTACCTTTATTCTTTCAGAAACTTGGTAGTATACTCCTTAAATACACCAGCAAATGATTAGTGTCATGGTTTAGATATAGGTAAGTATGAATGCAGGAGGAATACACAGAATAGCTGCAAGATGGATCAACTTTTGTCCTGATTGACATGCATAGCCTCCATATATGGACAGGGTTTTGAGCTCTTGCTGCTATTTCAGCATCACTTCATAACAAATGTTCAGACAGCTTTGGCAGATATTAACTTGAAGTTATCAGATGTTCACTACCAGGCCATCATAGACTAACTTTACCTTGCACATGTGTTGTTTGCACACTGTGACAAAGAGAGAGAGCAAATTCAGTTGGTGATAGCTAGACTGTGTCGTGCATACAAAGGCATCGAGGTGCAAGAGAGGCAGGACGAGGTGGAGGACAAGTTGTTTCCAGTTTCTCTAGCAACAGATGAGACACTAAGGTGTTACTGCTGCTGCAGAGTATTTAAAGTAAAAGGCAGCTGCATATCTGTTTTGGTCTTGAAGACATTTCACCTCTCATCTGAAAAGCTTCCTCAGTTCTGACTGGTGGAGAGAGCAAAGCATTTGAATTTCTAGAGGAAAAATAACATGTGAGAGCTCCAGAGATGGTTGTTAGTCATCCATCCTCTGAGTCCTCTGAGACCTTGACTCATGTCGCTTTCCTGTGTCAGATGAGTCTAGGTGAGAATGGTTTTGGGAACGCCTGGTGAGGATTGTCAGGGCGCAATTGTGCTGTTGATAGGTGATATCTGAGGCCATCGCCTCAGTGCAACAAGGACCTTTCAAGTCCTACACAAATGGCTTCTTTTACTCTCCAAACCATCAAATCAAAATCCAGTTCACTTTCTAAACAGACTGAAGAATTATAGCAGCTTTTGTGTCACTGTTATGAACAAACTGAATATGATGACACTTTTTCCACTTGTTTTCTTCTGCTCTCCCAGCCCATCTGATGCCAACCCCCGCTACAGTAACTTTTTCCCATGAAGCAATACCAATATCAAGTTATAAGTATTATTCACAGAACATTTTAGGAGTTTTACTCCATTTCTTCTGTGAGCTGTAACATTTCCAAAGTACTGTTGAAATACTAAGGGAGAAGTTATATCTACCACTTTAGGAGTCACATTTTATCATTAATGACTGTATTGATGTAACCTTTATTCAAAGTCTGGATTTCATTTCTTCGTATCAGTATCAGCTCCAAAAATAAGCTTTAACAGAGCAAACCATAGCAAAAGCAGCCTGTGATCAGATGACATGACAGCATCATATCATTTTAGTTGAAGGGAAAGAATTCAGAGAATTACGTTTTTCATGCTGCGTGTAACTGAAATAACTAACGAGAATAATATGCTGGTGTCAATCCTCGATCTGGAGTCCAGCTTGTGTATGTGAGCGATGAGTGAAGAGGAGCGCTTTGACAGTTTCGCCCGAGAGGTCAAACACATTCCAAAGCACGACAGAGTTCAGTGTTGAACATGAAGGTCAAACCATTACATGTACCCTGCAGACAACGTTCTGTCAACACACTCATTCCTGCCGTCTCCTCTGAAGTCATAATTCCCGGCAGAAAAACAAAGTGTCTCCTCTGAAGATATAGCCTCATATCGTTCTTGTTTGATCATATGTCAAAGACTAAAGCACCGTGTACTGTAATAAGACCTCTGCCTGCGCTGGAAGTTAAAGATGGAAACGTTTATCTTTAATAACACAAACCGCAGTGCACTGAGTGCATTTTTATTTGAAAGGTCAAAGTGGGATGCAAGTTGCTGCTGAAACAATTAGTCAGCCAGTTAATTATCCAATTAAAGCACAATTGATCACCAGTAGTTGTGATAGCTGATGCCTTACTGTACCTTTAAATCATGTGGGACAAGTATTTGCTACTTCCAGCTCTTTAAGTGAAAACGTGCTTGTCGACATATTCTTGAATATTTGAGGGGTTTTAATGAGCTGATTGGTAAAACCTCATAATTTTGTGCTGAGCTGCTCTCTGTGTGTGCTTACTGTCTCATGAGACAGCATATGGATGGGTTAAATGCTGAGGTCAAATTCCTGAATGTTTAAAAAAGAGACTGGTAAATGAAATGCTTCTTCCACTGTCACAACACTCATTCTTTGGTTAGGTTCAATTTCTAAATGGTAAGCAAATACTTTAGATTTAAATTACTATGGCTGTATTGGACAGACAGTTTCCAGAAACACCTTGGTCAGTAGTTCAGGTCAGAAATCAACATTGTAGCTGAATCCTCCACATTAGATTGTAAACCTTCCATTTGTCATATGCGGTCATGCTGTGATGTCTTGTCTTTGTTTTGCAGTGTGTAGGTGACCTTTCCACACCTTTTTAAGCCTTGTATCATGTAGCTTCAGGTATGTGACAGTGAAAACACCCTCAACCTGATCCTTTGATTGAGGTTCCACTTAACAGTCATTCAGGGCTGTGGGTTTTCCATCCCATTACTTGTTTCTCCCTCTACACACCCTGAGGTAACTCACATATATGTTTTAGTTGCTGTAATTGTTTGAGGGTGATATATTTTAACAAGTGGCCCTCAATGATGCCCCCAAAACTGAGGTAACAAAGAAGTGCCTTAAGATCCAGCTCCTTATAATGGCTCTTATTCTTAAGTCTGGTTCTGCAAGGCATTATGGTTGTTGGCTGTGTATTCAGCTTTCTGCTAATGTGTGTGTGTGTGTGTTTTCATAAAGCTCTGAGATGAAGTGCTCCCCAGTGTCCTTTGTTCCCCTCTCCTCTTCTTTCCAGAGAAAATGATTATATAGGCACACCCAATGATGTCTGTGGGTTCTGGTTTTATAAACTTTGGATTATAACAACCAGGTTCAACCTTTGAGTTAGGGATTAGGGATGTTCGACATTGGCTTTTTTACCGATATCCGATATTGTCCAATTCTTAATTTCCGATATCAACTGACACCGATATATGCAGAAAACTATGAGGTTGTATCTCTTATATTTTGAGATCTACAACTATTTTCTGCTCTGAGAGCAAAGATCCCAAAGTAGCCTCAACTCTGCCAGGGGGTTTATTTTGGCTGCATATATCAGACACTGATATCAGTGTTTCAGAAACAGGTATTAGCCAGCATGTTGTTGTAATGTAATTGTAATGTATTTTGGCAACTTGGCAACTTAACCAACAACTTAAACCCAGACATATTATAAGCAGTTTCAAAGCAAGTCAGTCTGTAGCAGCTGCAGCTGCACCGTAGTCACATCACTCTAAAAGGAATCCTGGGATATGAAGTTCTCCCAGGATAACAAGGACTTTTCTACATGCTGAAGCGGTGCTGGTGGAACAAAATCTTGCGAGATCTCGTTCCGTTACAAACATTTTTTAGGAAAATCTGTCTGAAAAAAACTATACCCTATATATATAATTGCGCGGGTGGGGGGGTGTGTGCGCGCGTGCTGGTGTGTGTGGGGGTCCATATATATATGTATATATGTATATATATATATATATATATATTATATATATATATACGTACACACGTACCGGCCACTTTATTAGGTACACCTGTCCAACTGCTCGTTAGCACAAATTTCTAATCAGCCAATCACATGGCAGCAACTCAATGCATTTAGGCATGTAGACATGGTCAAGACAATCTGTTGCAGTTGAAACTAAGCATCAGAATGGGGAAGAAAGGGGATTTAAGTCACTTTGAACGTGGCATGGTTGTTGGTGCCAGACGGGCTCGTCTGAGTATTTCAGAAACTGCTGATCTACACGGATTTTCACACTCAACCATCTTTAGGGTTTACAGAGAATGGTCCGAAAAAGAGAAAATATCCAGTGAGCAGCAGTTCTGTGGGCGCAAATGCCTTGTTGATGCCAGAGGTCGAGGAGAATGGCCAGACTGGTTCAAGCTGATAGAAAGGCAACAGTATCTCAAATAACCACTCATTACAACCGAAGTATGCAGAAGAGCATCTCTGACTGCGCAACACATCCAACCTGGAAGCAGATGGGCTACAGCAGCAGAAAACCACACCGGGTGCCGCTCCTGTCAGTTAAGAACAGGAAACTGAGGCTACAATTCGCACAGACTCACCAACATTGGACAATAGAAGATGAAGAAATGTTGTCTTGTCTGATGAGTCTCGATATCTGCTACGAAATTCGGGGGGTAGGCTCAGAATTTGGTGAAAACAACATGAAAGCATGGAACCACTCTGCCTTGTATCAACGATTCAGGTTGGTGGTGGTGGTGTAATGGTGTGGAAGAGATTTTCTTGGCACACTTTGGGCCCCTTAGTACCAACATGGCATGGTTTAACCACCACAGCCTGCCTGAGTATTGTTGCTGACCATGTCCATCCCTTTTTGACCACAGTGTAGCGTCCTCTGATGGCCACTTCCAGCATGATAACGCACCACGTCATAAAGCGTGAATCATCTAAGACTGTTTTTTTGAACATGATAATGAGTTCATTGTACTTAAATGGCCTCCATAGTCACCGGATCTCAATCCAATGTAGCACCTTTTGGATGTGGTGGAACAGGAGGTTCACATTATGGATGTGCAGCCGACAAATCTGCAGCAACTACGTGATGCTGTCATGTCAATATGGAGCAAAATCTCTGAGGAATGTTTCCAGTACCTTGCTGAGTCTAAGCCACAAAGGATTAAGGCAGTTCTGAAGGCAAAAGGGGGTCCAACCCGGTACTAGCAAGGTGTACCTAATAAAGTGGCCGGTGAGTGTATATCACAACAAGTACAGAAGTATGCATTAATGAAAGAAAACAGTTACTTTATCTCAAACATAATGCCTTCTGCAGTTTAAATTAGTGTGCTCTTTGGTTTCTTACCCCTTTATCAAAACACAAAGGGGAGTCACATGCAATGGAGTTAATTTATTTAAGATTGAATTAATTGTAAAACCCTACTGCATTTCAACAGACTTTTTTTTATATGTGGCAATGACCTTGGACTGTTAAACTCTAAATACATTTTTGTCTAATAAAAATTTTCATTCATGACGTTTAGAATAACTCCTTCAAGGCCAAACTATGTCTTTTAAAGGAATGTGACCTGCCCAGACTGTATGCTAAACATTTGTGTCATTTCACAATTGTGTGTTGTCTAGATCACTGACTCCTACAACTCCTCCCTTTCCCCTCAAATCCCCACTGTGAGGATGTTCAGGCTAATTAGATAATGTGGCTGGTGTCATGAGCTAATTTGGGATCTTGGCAGGAGAAAGAATTGAGAAACATTAAGAAAAAAAATGGAAGAATTCATTTTGTTTAAGAAAGGGGATTACTTCAGGACCTTACTCCAGACCTTTTGCGCTAAGGTCAGGTTCATTTAACTTGAAAGAGGATTTACCATTTATTCTGCAAGGAGGTGTCTGTGGCCTTGTTCTTGCGGTACATTGGATAAGTGAGTCATGACCAAGCTTAAATACATGCTCACCATCAGCAGGTTTCGGCTCTGTGCCAAACCACAGACTGACAAAAGAATGCACTCTTTAATTGTATCATTTAGTAGATTGACTCAAGTGACCATAACTTGACGTGTCACACAGCACGTCAGTCTTTTAGCTGTTTGTAAAACTGTGAGAGAAAAACTAAACAGTGCATTCCAGATAGCAGGAAACCGTCTCAGCCAGGGAAAGAATGGGATCATGTGTTTGTCAGGAAGATCCACAGATGAGTAATCAATGCTTTATGTGCCAGTGAAACTAAACACAAAAGGAAACAAAGCTGGAGCTGTCAAGCAAGTTGGAATTTTCTTGCTGAAAAGCACTATGAGCTAATCAGGAAACGGGAATACACAGGATGGATTCGAGCCACAGTACATAAGAGAATACACATCCTCAAAATTTCTGCAGAAAAGTAGTACAAGTAGTAAATGTTTTGTCCTGACAGACATTAGACTTGATAAATTTGAAAAAAAAAGAAAAGAAATTGAAATACAGCCAATTCTGTAGCCAGTGGAAGCTGGAAAAAAACAAGTAGTTGTGAAGTGGTGGTGTGTGAACAGGTCCAAGAGCAAAGTTTTGAGATACCCTAAATATCCTGTACATTTCCTCCCTATCATTCAAAGAACTGGCTGCCCCCAAATATCACTCTACATGGTCAGTGAGTGGTGAATCCCACTGTTGCTAGTAAACATGCTCTGACTGCTGCCAACACAGGCCACTGTCTGATAACATTGTCTCTCTATGTAGTCATTGATTGGTTCATTTGTCTTTAAACTAATTAATCGCCTCCAATTTTTAAAATTTGTCATGAAAATAAAACGGCACTGTGATGTATATTTTCAGGCAATGTTGATTCATTAAGTAAGGTGTTCAAAGTCTATCCTAGAAGGGCGCTGTCCTGCAGGTATTGAATGTTTTCTCTGGCAGCACACCTGAACCAGATTAATGGGTCAATATGTTTGGTCAGAACTTGACAACAAGCTGTTGAGAGCCTTTTCATTTGAATCAGATTTGTTAAAGCATCTGCAGGACTGTGGCCCTTGGGGGCTGGGGCTGGACCCCACTGCATTAAGCTATTTAGTCCCATTTCTTCCAGCGAGTCCTGATTGGGATGGGTCAATCTGTGTTTTTTTTTTTGCGTTTCCACAGGCAAAAACTGGGGTGGGTACCCTTATATCCAATCCAAACGACTTTGTAATTACTCCCTAACAGAGTTTTGCTGTAGTGATTAATGCTTGTGCTTTCATGGTAAGGAAAAGATACAAACTGCTAAATACTGAGCCACTTGAATTTCTTCTGAGGTTACATATTGGCCTTGAAGAGCTGGAAGTTTGAATTTTCAAGTGTATAGTACTGAGATTTATTTGGCACAGTGTTGGGCGCTGACAGAATGATAATATGTTGCAATAATACATTACATTGCTGTTATTCATTGACATTTTAGTCATGCTAGTAAGAGTGTGGGCCTCTCAAGATGGTGCTTGCCAAATCCTGTTAGTCTCTGCGTTGAAATAGCAGGTTGTTTTGTTAAAGCAACAATGTTTTTTTTTATTTGTTTTTGTTTTTTTAAGACCAATTCTTAAAATATTTCTAGGGAAAGTCTGTTGTCTTATGTGCTCAGTTATCTTGTTAAAACCTCTTGAAAGGTAACTGAGCTGAATATTACTACAACAAAACCAAAAATGAAATATGGACTTGTACAGAAGTTTCACCACTAAGTTGTCTCATATGGCCTATTGCAACTGTGTGGGATTGCATTTCTCAGTCTTGGCATTTTTGGGCGGTAATGTTTGGTAGGTGTGTACCCACTGGCCAATGACAAGGCTGTAGGCTGTGAGGGGGTAATGACGAAGAAAAATGTGGTTGTCCTTCAACGTATAGTTTTACTCATAAAAATCACAAATAGTAACTTAAAGATTTACTTCCATCGTCCTTTCATTAATATTGCTGTGTTCGCCATTGTTATTGAATGCATTATGCGTCGTTTCTGTTTAAAAAAGCCTGCTGGTTGCCATGTTTCCAGCTGTATTTGTATGCTAGAAGAGTGGCTTATGGTCCAACGACAGGCTTTTCCGGTCCTTCTCATGAATATCTGTGACGCGAAAAATGAGGCGTCTCTGATTGGCTCCCTCCCATGAATGTATGAAGGAACCTCCTCCCCCCACTCTGAGCACACGAACGAGTTTGTTCCGCCATGCTAGCAAACAGTTAGCTAACTTAGCTTCTCAACTCCACGGCTACAGTCGCGCCGTCTTCACTTCTAGTGCGGAGGGGAGAGGGTTACATGCCTTCCCATGGGCGGTTATAAACCCACGTGGGTGACGCCCTTTTCAATGTGCCGTGGAAGCGAAAGGCTTTTCCTGATTCGCTCCCTTCTCCGTATTGTTTCTATGAATAGGAAACACAGCCAGTGGAGGTGACGCACCACTTGCAAGCGCAGAATATGTATGTAACTAGGGGTGACCCTCCATATTTCAAAAGGAGCAAGTTAAACTGGTTTTCAGTGGAAGATCTTTAAAGCTTCGTGTACCATAATTACTTCAAATAAGTACAATTCAAAAGAAAATTCCCTTTTTCAAAGCCAGTAAGACACATCCCTTCACTTCTGTGGCAACGTTTTCAATAGTTCATAATCATTTGGCGTTCATTCACTTATAATTGTCCATTAAAGTCCCCCATAGATTACATCCTTGGCTGTTTTACAATGTCATACATAAAGCCTCTATTGTACATGTAGGGCCAAGGTGGCTCCTACCAGTTTTTTTTACCGTTTAAATATTAACTGTACAGAGGAGAGACATTTGCTGTAGCTACTGCAAGAGAAATGTTTTCCATGAGTAAGAAATGTCACCAACTAGTGGGTTATTGTGTGGAAATCTCATTTTGAGCTAAAAAAAAAAAAAACAAACAAAAAACACTGTTTTAAACATGCTATATCTAAAACAATCCAGGGTTTTTTTTTTTTATGTGAAACTTAATGTGAAAGAAGCTCTTCTTAATAAGTGTACATTCACATTTACTCCTCACACTAAATTAACACGTGCAAAAGGAGCAAAGCTTGTTGTGGTTTCAGCTGAGCCTACCGAGGGCAGAAGTGAAACCAAGATTTGCGGTGAGTACTGTAACTTGGCCCAGGCCCTCACAAGGCGGTGGAGGAAGCACCTGTTCCATACTCATTATCTTACTTTGCTGTGAAGGGCTCAGCAGTCTGACACATGACAGCCATTGTGCTGATATGCAACCTCAGGACAAAGCTGTTTACCTTTGCTCTTTCATGCATCCCTCCATGTGCTCAGAAATGTGTTTTGATGTTTGGTGTTTGCTTTTTATAGACTAAATGAAACATCTACCATGGGTGGGGGGGGGGGCTGTATAGTTTGGTTGGTTACCAAAACGTAGAAAAGAGTTAGCATAAATAAGAAATGATGGTTTAACAAAAAGCCTGATCTGCCTTTGGTGTCTGATTATGACATTAAAAAAAGACAAAACAAAACAGGAATGCACACAGCCAGTTCCCCAAAGATCTGACCTGAGGACAATAGGGGGGGCTGATATGTTTACTGTAAAGTACAGATCCTTCACCTGTTATGAAAGGTGAGGTTCACAGAGGTTAAATGCAGGCTTTCGCCTCTCAGGCTGTAGAAGCCAGATGTGACCCTGCAGGTCCTGGGGACCCATTATGGTTCACGGTGGAGGGATTAAATCAGCCCTGTTTAACTGTGAGTTTGCTACACATGTTGTCCTGAAAGTCTCTGCTTGTAAAAGAGTTAACCACAAAGGATGCTCATTTATGTGTTTTCAAAGGTCATTGTCACAGGATGATTGGCGGAAATCAAACATGGACCATAACTGTTGGATTTAATTGACTGCTGGCTGGAATTTTTTAATTTTGCATGTGCCATGTTGAAAGTTTCAGAACCTCCTTCATAAATGCAACGCAATGTGTTGAAAGCAATCACTATTTTCTGCCAGAGCTTAAGCTGAATATTGCGTTCACCATCAGTTGGACTCTTTACTGTGCATGGCAGTGTCAAGTCATTTGTGTTTAATATAAGAGCTTACATGAATTGTGAAACCAGTTATGTCAACGCTCTGGTATGAATTTAATATTGTATTAAAAAAGTGTTGACAAACTATCTGACTGAAATTAACTGCCTTTTATAAGAATGGTAAATGGACTGTACTTATATAGCGCTTTTCCAGTCATACTAACCGCTCAAAGCGCTTTACACTACATATCACATTCACCCAGTCACACACACATTCATACCCCGATAGGCACATCGGGAGGCAACTTGGGGTTCAGTGTCTTGCCCAAGGACACTTCGGCATGTAGTCTGGGGAAGCCTGGAATCGATCCCACAACCCTCCGGTTGAAAGACGACTGCTCTTCCACCTGAGCTACAGCCGCCTCAGCCGAATGGAAGCTGATACATGACAGACAACACTGGGTTGTTTTTGTTTTTCAGCCCTCCACAAGTAATCTTTAAGTTTTTTTGCTTGAATTTAACAGCATCCATGATGGTGTTGAAAGAAATGTTTTTGATTATGATTGGTTTTCTACTTCTGAACTGGTTTCAATATCAGCTTAACACTAAAACCTACCATTAAGTAATTCAGGAAAATCCACGAACTTTCCCTGGATTCTTGGAGAGAATACTTTGTTCTCCTGTTTATATCTCACTGAAGATTTTTCCCTTTACTATATCCCATCTAATTTATGTTTAGATGATGTGGTGTTTTACTAACCTACTTTTAAAAACCAACATATAATAAAGTGTGTTTAAGGTTTGAGACCCCCATGCCAACAGCTAGCCTCACCATGAGTTTTGAGGTTTTGCGAAGTTCTGAAATAGGACGGATTCTTTTAGCAGTAATTGATTTGAACATAGGAATGTCTAATCCTCCAGTGGGTCCTTTTTTCATTTGCTTTTTGTCTATCAGTTTCATGCAGTAAGATGACCGCATGTTTTTAATTTATGCTCCGTTTTTGCAATAAAGTATTTGCCCTGAAGTGAACAAAATTGTTCTGAGGTATGTTTGAGAATCAGGGGGGTCATTGAAGTTGTTGATCTGAGCTTTTTGGTGAACTGTGTGGCTAAAATAGAGTACCCTTTCCATTTTTAATAAAAAAAAAGACATGTTGTAGTAGGTTCTTTTTCCGGTATTACATTTCCTACACATATGGTATTTATGAAGCTTGAAATTTTGTGTACAGTGCTGTTTGCAATTCAAGATGAATCTTCACCGCCAGAATTTTTTTTTATGTGGTCGTCCATCACAGACATCTAAAAATATCCTTAAATAGAAGCATATGTGCATTGTGTTGCGTAACAGATCTACAGTGAACAAAAAAAGCAAAGAATTGGTGATAACAGGGAAGCAGACCTGGAATCAATGAGAAGACGAGAGATGAGACGGCATCTTAGATCCTTATGTGCTGGTTCTAAGAAATATTGCAATAAAGTAAATTGCTGCAGCCACTGAATAGTATTTGGATAACTGTGCTATTATGGTCATGCTGTTGACAGTTTGGTTTCATATAATCATCATGCTGACCTTGGGCAAAGGAGCCAAGTTTAAGGGAAACAAGCACTCGGCCAGAGCAGAAGTCTCTGCTTGTTTTGTCCGTTGCTCATCCTGCAGACCTGATAAAGCAGGAGTGTCGGGCAGGCAGCACACCATTGACCTTCTCACCCCTGGCCAGTCCCTCTCCAGCCCCCCCGACACCTTGCACTTCACTTTCCGTCATTGTGTTGTCTTCCTGGCATGCGACTCTTCCATATGAATGGGGAAAGAACAAGGTAGAGGAAGGAGAATGATGGGAGTACACATTGTAGCGCACATCTGTTGCTAGGTTTTCCTGACCACGGTGCCTTGGCAGTCACTCAACACGCAGCCTCCATCTGCAGCTCACTATTCTTCTCAGAAAGTTAGGAAGTTTTCACCTTTTTTTTTCAGATTCTCCCTTTCAAAAACACCTGTTAATAGATTTGAGATTATATTTAATGATTTTACATTCCCTGTTGTTTGTATGTTTGTATTTTATAAAGGCTGATTATATTTTCCATGAATTCTCTGTCTTATCAAAATGTTGTGCGTTTGACCCAGAGGAGTGTGGAAGAAAATATTTTTCTTTTTTTAGAATTTAGTCTCTGTCATTCTTGTTTGTACTCAGATCAGAGAAGGCATCCCGGCTTCGCTTAAAATTGCAACTTAACTGAATTATGAAATAAGACCCACTCTATAAGGATTTGCCGGACTGACCTCCTTTGTTGTAACGGGAACTCTCTAGAAGTTTTATGATCACTCAGAGTCTGTTTGTATCCCCCAAGTACATGACTCTCACATGTTGTGTTCATAACAAAAACACTGTAAACCTTTTCCCGGTCTTGTGTTATACCATAAACAACAAAGCTGACCTTTTTAGAAGGGAGATTCTGTACCGTTTTCCCCGTCTCTTTGTCCTGAGTCATCTTTAGTAATGGCTGCTGTCCTGGTTGTAGCCAGTCTGCACCAGTCTGATTGGACATTAAAGCCTCATCACATTGTAAGAATGTCAGCCTGTCCTGTTCAGACAAAGCCCCCATGTTGCCTTTCTTTTTTTTCTTCTTCTTCTTCTTTTTTATTAGGGCTTCTCCTTATGCTTTGCAGGTCAGACTGCATATCTGGTGTCATTTGCCAAGTTGGTGAATAGTGTGGTCGGGAGTCAGTCATGCTGGACCGCAGCACATGATGCAGTGCGGAGGGTTTAGCCGGAGGGCAGCAGTTTAGTCTGCTATGACGTGAATACAGCAAGTGCGTCTCTGAGTTCCTTTGTCATTTGACTCGGGTCTAATTTGGGAACAGGAGATGTCCTTTCTCTCTGCTGAGTGTGTTTGTGTGTATGTGCTGTTTAAAGGCTAGGTTTTCCCATATGTTGACCTTTGCATTGGTTGCACTGCAGTGAATATGGACGTCATGTTATAGGTGAATGTACAACATAACTCGAATCCGATGCTGTTACTTTGCACTTTCACTTGTTCGTTAAGCACTGTGGAGTGTCATCCACCTTTTTTTGTTGAAGTGTTCAGCACAGGGCACAAGCAAACAGCAATGTATTTACTTTGGCCATTTGACATTTTTTGTTCAAAATGACTTTGTTGGACAGTAAAGTAAAAAAGAAAAGTACTTTTTTTTTTTTTTTTTTGCCCTTGAGAACCAGCCTTGAAACTGAGCTGGCATCATCATTTCCAGTCATCTGATGCTCAATTTTGGGTATTTCTAGATTAGCTTTGCACCCATCATAACTGCAAATAGTTTTGGGGAAGTGTTCTCTGATAGTTTGGGGAGAGGAAGATGAGGGTGACTCCTGAAAATGCAGTACTCCCTTTGCCAGTCAACAAGCTACCCCAAGTCTTTGATTCTGGAAAATTTTGACAGATATGCTTGATCCCCAATCTTATTACAGGATATGAATGAGAACAGCATGATGAACTGGAGTAGTAAATATTAGAGTTGCATGTTTGTCATTTTTCAGTTCCTGACCACATGTATCAGCAGTGAAAAAACTCCACTTTTAAAATGATCATAGTAGACATTAACACAGATGCTCCAACAGTAGAGAATTTGACTATACAAGGAAATCTGGAAACTATGATTTGATAGTGGACACTTTAAAAATTAATTTATTTTTTTTTTTTTTTAGGGGGAGGCCACCAAAGTTAACCCCCCCTCCAATAGGGGGGGGGGGGGGGATAAACTAACAGTACTAAACTCACTTACTCAATTAGCATTAGCAACATTACAAAAACTGGCTAACCATTAATTAGCATTTACAGATTTTAGATTTACAGGTTTAACTTTCATTGTCCAGGAGGAAAGAGGCACCCTCCAAGGGGCTTTTGAGTCCCTTTGCTCCCTTCACCCTCATCCTGCTTTATTTTTTCTCTGCTTGAATTTGAGAAGTAAAACAAGGAAGATGCTTTTTCAACACATAGCAATCAGGCTAGCAACACCAGAATCCAAACATTGGCATGGTAATCAGATGTAAATATTTATTTGTTAGGGCCCGTCAAAATGGATAAAACTATTCATATATAAAAAATCTTTGGGTAAACTTAATACTTTTATTCTGCACCCCTCTAGATGTTCTGTGGATGTTTTTTTTTTTATTGTTATTGTTTAAAAAGTTGTAGCTATCACCTGAATCAATATATTTCAAGCTTTTGTTTGTTTGGATGTTGCTGATTAGAACTTGCAGCTTTAGAAAACCTCAAATTCAAAAATTCAAAAAATTTGAATACTATGAAAAGCTCCAGTATTGTAGGCTCAGAGTGTCACATTCTCATCAGGTAAGTAATCCAAAATACCTCCATAAGTGCCCCAAGCCTTTAAAAAAGTCCCTGTCTTGGTTTAGAAGACTTCACAATCACGGGGAAAACTGCTGATCTGACAGTTGTGCAGAAAACCATCATTGACTCCCTGCACAAGGTGGGAAAGACACAAAAAGTGATAGCAAAAGAAGCTGGTTGTTCTCTGAGTGCTGCTAAGGAATGGACCTGTGAGCTTCATTAAGTCCTGCATAAACACAGCCGTCTACCCGGACATTTTGGAGCACTTCATGCTTGCTTCAGCAGACCAGCTGTATGGGGATGTAGACTTCATCTTCCAGCAAGACTTGGCAACTGCCCACACTGCCAAAAGTACAAAATCCTGGTTCAACAACTATGCTTGATTGGCCAGCAAACTCACCTGACCTGAACCCCGTCAAAAACATGTGGGGCATTGTCAAGAGAAAGCTGAACGGGAAGAGACCAAACAATAAAGAAGAGTTCAAGGCTGTGATTGAAGCATGTTCTTTCTTCCATAACACCTGAGATATGCCAGAAGCTGGTTGCATCCATGCCAGGTCAAGGCAGTCATTCCCAGTGCAGTAGTCCAGTGTAGTTTTCACCACTTGAGGCTTATTAGCAAAATTAAGCTTTATATACCTCTGAATGTCCTTGAAAGGGTCATTCACGTGTTTATCTTTTCTAGACTGGACTACTGCAACTCCCTCTATGGTGGGATTGATCAGTCTCTCCTCCGCCGTCTTCAGCTGGTCCAAACCTCAGCTGCCTGCTTGTTAACGGGGACAAGACGATGGGAGCACATCACCCCAGTACTGCGTTCTCTTCACTAGCTGCCCGTGTCTTTTAGAGTTGTTTTTAAAATTTTACTCCTGGCTTTTAAATATTTAAATGGTTTGGTGCCTTCGTATCTCTCTGAGCTCCTGAATGTGCATCGTCCGTCTAGAGCTCTGAGATCGGAGGACCAGATGCTGCTGGTTGTTCCCCGTACTCGTCTTGTTACTCGAGGAGACAGAGCCTTTGCTGTTGTAGCCCCCAACCTCTGGAATGGTCTCGCTCTTTCTGTGAGGTCTGCTAGCACCGTTAATGAATTTAAATCCTTTTTAAAAACTCATCTTTTTACTCTGGCTTTTGATTCCAGAGAAGCACCATCATTAAGCCAGAATCAGTATGTTGATTTTATTGTTTCTTTCTTCACTGCTTTTATTATTGTTATTATTGTGATTATTTTTATATGATTTTACTTTTTTATTTTCACTCACCTGTACAGCACTTTGTTACCTTTGGTATTTAAAAGCGCTTTATAAATAATGCTTTGATTGATTGATTGATTGATTCAAGCAAAAGGGGCTCCAACCAAGTACCAAGTACAGATGCAAGAATTTACTTTAGGAGGCCTGACTTTTTTGTCTTTAAAGTCCTTTTTAAATTGATTTCATGCAATATTCTAACTTTTTGAGTTTTAGAATTTGAGGTCCTAATCAGCAACATTCAAACAAATAAAAGCTTGAACTATATTGATTTGCATATTATTTGTCTATACAATATGTAAATTGCATCTTTTTAGTTGAATTACGGAAATACATGAACTTTTTCAGGATATTCAAATTTTTTGGGTAGTACCTGTATACTTGAATTAAAATAACATTTCCCGTTGGGGGCTATAATGAGATCATAAAAGCTGTATTAAACCAGGACTGACAGAGATTATGTAGATGCTAGACTTGTTTTAAGTTGCATATTCACAAGGAAACTAATAACACCATTCAGTGTGTGAACACTTGTAAAGGATGCACGCTCTGTTGTTGCAGATGCTAAAACTCACATGAATCATAAACCGATACTGAAGCCCACTTGTAGCCCATTCTTCTTATAAGATTGCCTCAGTTCATTGAGGTTTGCAGGCAAATGATTGTTTTGTCTGACTGTTTAATGTAAATGGGATCCTGGTCTTGTTAAATGACCCAGTTTGATTTAGGACAGGTGGCCCTTGCATCAGTCTTAGAATACTTTTGTATAACAAGGAGTCTATGGTTGATTCTAAAATGGCAGAGTATCCAGATGCTGTGGCTGCAAAACAAGTTCAAATCATCAGCCCTCCATCACTGTGCTTGTGTAACAGTTTTTTTTTTCTGACTTTTTCCACATATGGTGCTGCGCATTATGATGAGTCGTCTCCTTTGTCATCTCTTCTGTCCAAGAAACATTGTTCCAAAAGTCTTGTGTTATATTCAGATGTGTCTTTGCAAGCCTACACTGCACAGATTTTGCTAGGCGACCGTTTCAAACGAGCTTAGCTTGTTAAGTCTTTTTCTAACCGAACTGTCATATGGTTAACATGCTAACCGAGGCCTGCGAACTTGCTGAGAGATCCTCTTTTGGAAAGATTGGCTTCTGTCTTAAATGTTTTCCACTTGTGAATAATCTTTCTCACAACAGAATGATTAGTAGTACTCTCACACTATGGACACACAGAACTATAACACACACACACAGGATGTTATATCTCCTGTGATCTTCCTAGCTATGCAGTCTCAAATGTGTTTATCTCTTTTATGACAACAATGAATAGCATTGTTGGAATAGTTTAAGACAGGCTCACAGTTATCCGCACTTGTCCTTGGATCCTGTCTAGCCTCAGTGCGCATGCACACACACACACACACACACACCCACTACAATGTAAGTTTAGCAGATTTCCTGAAGACTATTGTATCCGTTGGGAGATGGTGGCATCCTGGTCTAAACCTCCAGGCTGAGCAAGCTCTCTCCGTCTTTCCTCACTTCCTTTCTTAATTTCCCTTTTCCTGCTCTCCTTCTCCTCTTCAGCTCCCTTCTCCTTCTCTATTCCTCTTGTTTTTCTGCCCAGGAGGCAAACCCTGTTGATCCATCTACCCATTAATCAATCTGTTTTTGCTCTCGCCCACTCTGCCTTGACCCAGCCTCCTCCTCCTCCCGTGTAGCCTCTGAGGAACAGTCTTAACACCATTTTCAGAGCCAGCTGGGCCTCCAGCAATAACAGAGAAACCAGACACAAACATGGGACTCTCTCACCAAATACCTGTCTGCCTGCCTTCTGTATTTTACCCCTCATGAATATGCCCCTTTCATTTTTAAAGTTTGTATCTTAAGTGATAAAGTAATTGATATTGGCTCAAATATTTGCAAATACACGAGTAAAAGCAACAAGTTGTAAACTGTATTTCCCAGCTAAAACTATTCCACTGCAAAAGTGATAACACCAAATTAGAAAATGTATTTTTTTTCCTTCCAAACACAACATATGTTTTGTGTCACGTTGCTTTGAGACCCTAATCATTAAAAGATCATTTTTGTTTTGTAAGACTGTTCTTTGATTTTCTTAAAATAACTAAGTCTTGCAAAATTATTGATTTGTGTGATTCTTAAATCGTTGATAAATGGAGTGTTTGGAAATGAAAGTGATGTATTGTTCCAGAAAGATTATGTAAAAGGTTGATTTACTGACTTTTGTCCAAAACTGAGCCAGGTTGGCTTTGAATCATTAACTCGGCCCATAAGATTATAGGAAACTTACAAATGGAAAGAACAAACTTTTGTTTTGCTTATATAATTGATGACAAATCCAGCCACAGTTCGATATTAGGATAAATACAGTATGTCTTCTAGATCTCTCTTTTAACATTCTTTTAATGCACTGAGTTAAACTAAAAACTGATATTTTGCTGGTGTATTGCTGGGTATTTTTCTACTAATCCTATTTAAGATGTTTTATGTCCAGACACTTAAATACATCGAGCAGCTTTGCTGATGACTTTCAAGGAAAATGAATTTCAATTCATGCAATTAGTCTGAATACCCACATAATTTCAAGACTGGAAGTAGACTTCTGTGTGTTCTCTGTGAGGGAAATGAGGACCAGCTTGGATCAACTACACTAATGTGCTAATACCCTTTTCATTAAAACTTTGATAGATTCTCCAACAAACAACACTGAACACATCCACAAAAATTCTTTGTCTAATAGAGTGTTAAAACCAAAGAATAAACCATGTTGTCTGTATTGTAGCTTTAAATTTGAACTGACTCTTTGGTTTTTAATGTAACAGTGTTTTACTTGAATTTCTTTTCAGTTCTGCCAGCCTGGAGGTTGGAGGCTGTCCAGGGAAAGGAAGGCACCCACTTTCTTCACTGTTGTGTTGACAGACATCGATTCAGACAGACACTTCTGCTCCTGCCTCACTTTCTTTGAGGCTGAGGTCAATCTACAAGTAAGACTGGAACACTCACCCCCACTACGGCATTAGTTTTCATTTATTATCAAAGTGTTTCACAGTTCAGGTCTTCAGGACCCACTGCCCTACATGTCTTAAAAGGTAATCCTACTTTCACACACCTGAATCAAATGAATGGCTCGTTAACAAGCTTGCAAAGAACTTGATGAGGGAGTTTATTAATCTAAATCAGGTGTGGAACACATCTAGTGGCCAATTCACACCGGATCCATGTGCACCACGTTCCAGCTGTAGAGTGGCTTCATTCTGACCTCCAAGGTGCATCAACTCACACCAGGAGTGTGTCAGACACGGAGCGCCCGCAGCTGCAGTCTGTGTAGGTGGGTCCGCGAGATAACAAAATCACAGGAGAATAGCAGGATCTCTTGATAACAATATTAAGGAGGGCTGGATAAACATTCAGTGGTCCATGGATAAAAAAAAACACACAAGACACTCTTGACTGATCGACTTCTAACCTGGTGTCACTGGTAATGACATTCTGTTAATATAGTTCAGGCAATCACAAATCTGGGGGGGCGCTTTTATTTTGAAATTTACTAGATGCTTTCACTGCTCCTGTCTGCTCGTATCTGAACTTCACACATTCTGGGAGCACACGCCATCAGAAATAGCCCCGATGCCTGCATTTAGTGGAGAGCTGCGTTGAGCCGCATCTGGGACAGACCTGGGAGGCATCTGACACGCATCTGGTGTGAACTACAACAGTGACTAAAACAGCTGCGATTTGCTCCAGAGGCTGCGCCACACACAGATCTGGTGTGAATTGGCCTAATTAAGACATGCAGAGCCGTGGGTCCTCAGGACCACAATTGAGAATCACTGCATTACAGCAACATACAAATATCATGTAGCATGTAGAGCAGAAGGGTCACAATCCTGCAGGTTTTCAGTGTCTCCATGCTCCAACACACCTGCCTCAAGTTATTGAGTAATTGTACAGATCTTGATAGGCTATTGGATCTATTTGATTTGAGTCAGGTGTGTGAGAACAGGAAGAGATTGAAAACCTGCAGGATTGTGGCCCTCATAGGACCGAATTGAGTAGCCCTGGTGTAGAGAGCGAGAACAGTCACATGATGAGGTTGCAGTTGCTGTTTGCCGTGTTTCCTTCATGACTTTTAGAAATCAGTTTCACCAATATCCATGTTGAGCAGAGGGTAGCCAGTTGCTGTCTGCCTTTTCAGACAAATTATTTTGCTTTTTGAAAGTTTTTTGTTTAGCTTCCAGGAATTCTCATTGCGTGATGTCTTGCAGAATTTCAGTCAATAGAAAACAAAAGTTTGCTTTTATCCAAACTAATAAATTGTGAGTTAGTTGAAGGATTGTCCTATAAAGGAGAGGGCGAACCAGTGCCTGCCTCCAACACTTTTAGCTTGATATACTGATGCATACAAAATTATGTTTGACTACAGATTAGTGGTCACGGCACAAATAAAAAGTCCGCCATTACTGATTACAACACATTTGTTTAGATGACAACATTTTTATTCTCAAGATCCATCTTGTTAACCACTCCTTTTCTACCGAAATCCCACAGAATACCAAGGTAATTGTTTCAGTCTGTTAGCCTTTGTTGAAATCCTTAAATGACTCCTGTCCCTTTGCCCACTGTGACTTCACATCCTTCCACATGTGGACGGCAGTCGTCAATCACATTCCAGATGGATCAGCAAAACATTTTCAACTTAAAACAGAAAGGCGGTCGTGTGCGAGGGTTGTGTCAACTTTTAAATATGCTCGGGTCATTTTGGTTAGACTTTCCAAATCAGCTCTTTAGTTTTCTGTTGTTTCCACATTATTTGACCATTTTAAGCTTTTGTTTATCAGAACACGGACACACTGTTACCATCTTACGCATCAAATAAAGGAAAGGTTTGGTTTGGTAATTTTATATATCAAGAGCAGAAATAAAAGCTAAATTAACCCTGGTGTTAGCTGTTTTCAAGTAGAAACTTAACCAGGAAAAACATGTTATAGACGGTAAAACTAGTTCTTGAAAAGTATTTTGATGATTTTATAGATTTTTCATTGTAAATAGATTTTCATTTTATTAATTTGCCTGATATTTACTAGACATACTGTAATAGAAAAGGATCTTTATTCGACATCAACGTGTGGTGTGATGGGTATAAAGTACTGACCATAAGGCAGCTGATTATTTCAAATTTGCTATAATATAAATTTTTCGGCGTACTTTGTTTTTTAAAATGTAACTTTTAGATAAAGTTTACAGGTTTATGAGAAGATACACTGATGTACGCAAAAGAGAGGGACCATTATGTGAATAAAGTCAACACATTTTTTTTTTTTTTTTTTTACTTTTGTCTTTTAATTTTCACCCATTGAGGTGATGTTCACGTGGAAACAATCATAGTGTTTGACCAGATATATTTTGTGTATACTCTAAAGACATTTACCTAACCTTTTTAGAGTTTAGACATCTCCCCACCCACAGCACCACCTTAATTTGTGTCAGACTCATGTTAATTGTTTGATCTGGCTTCATTTGGCCTCATCTAGATATCAGGTTCCTGCAGCAAGTGCACATTCCAATACTGAATTTATAGCACTGAAGATCCTTCTTGAAACGTGAGGATGTTTAGACGATCTTTACTTTCTAAACTGACAACCTTATCTGCTCTGATGGATCCCAGGGAGCGTCCTGACAAGCAGCCAGGAATGTGTTTTGTTTATTAAAAAAATTGAACTAAATTCTAAGAATAATGGAGAAATGTGACCGCCATCTGATTGGATTATTTTGATCCTTTGCTCCTTAGTCCTGAGATACTTAAGCACTCTTGGCATGTTTTCACTGTTTGGAGAAATATAGCAGATTGTGATAAGGGCTTTAGTTAGGAATGAGCACCAGGATGTGTCCATGTTGTAACACCACCTAAAGGATCCTTAAAAGACAATGAAAACCAGACTGAAACTGTAAATTACAGATCTAGCTAACAAATGCAAGGTACTGGGAATTTGTTCACACTCATGTACTGTACCCATGTTTTGCTTTTGTGTTGCAATATGAATTATGATAACATAAAAAAGTGAATTATAGTGCACCTTGAGTGTCTAGTTGTGGGCTTTTGCTTAGTTTATGATTTTTGTCCCTCTAAATGATTTTAATAAGTTGATCAAAACCAAAGAATTTGCTGTGTTCATTCAATGGTTCTACTGGGATTAGAAAGTGGGTTAAATCAGAACAGATTGGGAAGTAGGATCATTATAGCCCAGTCTTTTATAAATGTGTCTCCTCCTTTCTGCCCTTTTTAAAACAAGTTTTTTTTGGGGGGGGTGCATCTATATCTGCTGCTAGAAACCAATTGTCATCTGCATTTACTTTTAAGCTAATTTTCTGACATGCTCCTCAAGTGAAAATAAAGGATGAAGGGTTAAGTGTTCAGCAACAAACCTCAGCATATCACTCTATATTTTAATTCGTAAATGATTTTTTTCCTAGAAGATGTGCAACATGCACCGTGATGTGGAATAAATGCTCGATAAGTACAGGGCAGTGTGTTGAGTTTAAGGCACCCTGTGTATCCACAAGCTAAACCCAGAGCTCAGTCCTTCCCAGCGGTGCCGGCATGCTCTACACTCAAGTTCAAGCTTTAAAGTCTGTGGCACTGTCTTGAACTCCTTTACTGAAATAGATTTTTTTTTCTTAATGTTTCAGGGATCAAAGAATATTGAGGCTGATGGAGATGAAGATGAGGAAGAAGAGGAGGATGGTCTGATCCAGCCAGCTCAAGTGTTTGCACCAAAGAGCCTCATTCTCGTGTCCAGGCTGGATTATCCTGAAATATTTCGGGTAATAAGACACCATATGATTAAATCTTGATTAAAAATATTATTCTGTTTATTCAAAAGAAATTCCCCAAATTTTTGTCAAATCATGCTTTTATCTAGCAATCCTGAGATGATTATGATCTACTTTGTACTGTCTGCAACATGGGTCAAGTTAGCTTAAGTGTAAGCATACACATCAGTTGAGTAAATTAGATATATAAGCTGAAGAACCTCTAATCTTTTTATTACAAACTTTCATTACGCTCAGTGTTTTTGTACACCCAGAGTTAGTCATGCTATCCATGGTACTTGCTTATGTGCTCCTGTAAAGTGTACAGTCAAATTCAGTCAAACTTTATTGATGCCTGTAATATGTTCAGAGTATTTAGCATATTTTAGTCTTCTGTTTTCATTTCTTAGTTGTGTCTTGCATGTTATCCTTACAGGGATGCTTGGGTCTGATCTACACAGTGCACATCGATAGCCTGACTTTCCCTTTAGAGGGCCTGGTTGCCAACCTCTTTACATTCCAGGTTCCTGTTGCTGGTGGATCTCAGGTAAGTTTGACTGGAAGCCCAGCATGCCCTTGTTCTGCAGAAAACCTCCCAGTTCTGCTATGGTGTTACTCAGAGGGGTGCCTAAAGTCCAGACCACCAGCGGCTTGAGGTGATCAGTGTCAGCCACTGAGTCTGTTATTGTAAAAAGCGATGGCGGAGGCTCAGAGGTGTACTTACTAAAATGATTTATTTTTTCTGTGCAGCCAGTAAGGAACATCATGTTTATGTGGTGCCAGAATATGCTGACCAGCTGTAGGTTGTCCAGCTGTGCTACATACAGTATATGGTCGAATTGTTTTATGCCATTGTGCAGAGAAAACACCTCAGTTTAAAGTAGGGTAAGATGCCGGAGTTCTTAAACTGGGATTAAAGACACTTAGATGAATCTCTTAAAAAATGTGGCAACTTTAAAATCCCTTCTTGTGTGAGGAAGGTGTTTTGTTTGCAGCAACATGGTGATCAATAGTTAGAGGGCGACAACATGAATGCAGTAAAAAAGGCACTGTAGATAACATACAACGTGTTAAGAAAAGTGAAAGTGATGTAAAAATATGTCCTTTTCTTGTTTGAGAATCAAAGATTTTCATTGGTCATGGATGATCACCACTGAGGTAAAAAATCAGTGATAGCTGATGTGCTGTTAAAAGAATAGATTTAAGCTGTTTGCAACTCCTCTGCAAGATGTTTTTTTAAACTAATATGTCCAATTTGCCTGTTAAAATTTACTCAAATTAACCAATTAAAGTAGATTCAGCAGATTTGGGCTATGAAAACTAGAATATGCAAGAAAATTAGCAAAAGATGCTGCAACATTCTTGCAACTGTTTGCTGTGGTCGTAATTTTAAGAACATCAAATTAAGGTTGTTTTTGGTCAAGTGAAGGAATTAAGATGGTTAATTTGATCCAGCAGCTGTGGTGTGTTTAGTTCTTATTTGATGCAGCCACAGCACGCTCAGCTATAAATCTGAATGGATGACTGTCAGTTGCTTTTCTGTTTATCCTGGAAGTTTACCATGACCATTCTATGACCTTTTTCTGCTTTTGTTTTTCTATACAGAAGCTGTTTAGCCTGGGAGCAGGAGATCGGCAGCTCATTCAAACACCTCTAAATGACAATCTGCCCATCACATACAAGAGTGTTGCCCTGCTCTTCCAGCAGCTGGGTGGGTCAAAATGACAAAACTGAATGGCTAAATGTCCTGCAGTTTATTTTATTAACCTGAATCATGCTGCTACATCGATTACACTACAATTGTATAAGCTTCCTGCTGCAATTTAAATGCACTAAATTGAGTCTATAATCAAATCACGTTTTATTTATATAGCACTTTCACAAAAAAAGCAACACAAAGTGCTTTATGTAATTAAAAACAACCATTCATCCTTTTTCTGTACCCCCTATTTATAAAAACAACCAGTTTTACAAATTAAAAACACACAAGCCTTCACATACCCAATTATGTGGACTAACAAATGTAAGATTTGAAGACATTTAGGGTTTAAGGCATTTTGTAGAGTTTTTTTCATAAGATCTGACTCAGAAAATATAACTGACAATGTTTTGGTTGGTTTACAAAGCAGCTTATTCTGTCTGACATGTTTTATGTTGACATTCATCCAAGGATTGATTCTACTTTGTTGATCACATGATGGAAAACTTAAACTCTGTAAGACTCCATAAGACCTTACAGTCAGGAGGCTTGCATTGAGCCATCAAGAGTCATATTAATTCTGCATTGTGTGTGAGGCAAGATTATGCGTCTTTTGCTGCGATCCATCAGTCTTTCAGTAATTTGTGTGGACTAAAATGAGCACATGATAAAGATTTGATTCAGTGTTCAGGTTTCACGTTCCAGTGTTTCCTGAGAATGTTGATAGTTCGGGATTAAACGATTTGCACAGGCAGTACGTGCTTTGTTGACTGCATTTCATACCTGAGTCATGGTTGCTTGTTAAAGTTCACGTCAGCCATTTTTTGAAGACGATATAGATGAGTGTCCTCACCCATGATAATTTGGCATGAATCATAAACTACGCTATTGCGCAAAAATTTCAGATCATTTCAGATTATTAAGGCTTATGTCTCTTTTTGTAGCATGTGTTCGTTAGCGGGGAGTAAAATTTAATGTAATTCACCTGAATTTTCTATTGTAATGGAAAGTTGGCTTCTTTTTAGCTTCATTTAATCAGAAGAATGTGCTTGAAATCAGTGTGGTTTCTGTTTCCTGAGTGTATTAACACCATCCCCTTTTTGTTTAGACAGAATGGCGAGCTCGCACATGGGGGGTACTTGCACGATACATCTGATTTGGGTTATATGGAGGTTATTCGTTTGTGGCCAATCTGGATATGCAAAACAATGTGGACCTAATATCCTTCTGTGGCCTGTCAGTTTTCATAAGCCTGCTTCCATTAATCAGCACAGTTCAGCATGCAGTGCTGTTTGTTCAGATAGGAGTGAACGAGTCACAATACATGAGCGGCAAAAGCTCTCAGTATGTGCTTTCCTTGCTCTCGGAGCAGTATATGATTAAAGAAGTAGCTAAATTTTTTAGGAAATGCACTCTTTCATGTTTTGCCAGATGTTGAATGAGGAAGCTGTACCCTATGAGATTTAAATTAATTCTAATGGATTGCACAAACAACTACGTGCTTGTCATCAGATTTCTGCTCAACTTTTTCAGCCTTCACAGCAGGCTTGTATTTTGCATGTGGTAATCTTTCACTACTGCGTTCAGCAAGATACTTTAGAAAGTGAATGATTATATTCCCAAAACGTTAGACTATCTTTTTATCATTCTTTTTTGCTGTTATGCTCAACGCATATTTCTAAATGTTGTTGTTATATAATGTTATTACAACACAAGGAAACTGTGCGAAGTTACCACCAGTGCATATTTCTCTTCCTGTTGATAGACAGACAACTATCTCATGTCAACTGATAACTTACACGTAGGCAGAAGGAGCAAGTGTCTCATCTTCACTTGTTAGGTCATCCTTATGTCCATATAAGGATGGCTTTGCAGGGGGGCAGGTCGGCATATCAGCCTGTGTGCGCAGGTCACAGAGTCACCGCAGAGGCATGTTAAACATGTCACACTGCACAGGAAGTACATCCCCCCCGGAGCTGAGACACAACCGGCCATCAACAGCCCTTCTGTTTGTTGTTTGCTGCCTTTGTTTCTTCTTCTGCCTGGGGCTGCTGCCGTCACTTCTTATTTACGGCTCGGAAATGTGCTGGTGTTTCCATAAGACAAGTAAACACCTGAACCTAAGGTGTACACCTGAAAACCGAGTCTCAGCACTTTGGTCTTTATTGAATAAGCCACCAAAATCACGTCATTCGGGCCTGCTATCTCTACTTAAGACGAGTCTATTCACTTTCAAAAGACAGATTTTGTTGACGCTTTCGTTTCCTGTTTACCACTGAAGCGCTTCACTCAGGGAGCCAAACGTCCAGACCCAGCGCCCCCAGTGGCGCAGACATGTCTGCCAGGGTTCCTCTCTCCTTATCACTCCAATGTGTGATGGATTAGTCTGTCAGTTGCTCGATAGGAAACAATAACAGGAACTGTAAACTTAGAAGTCTTCCGGATTGTAACATTGGTATTTGAAATATTATTTATATTGTATGAGACTGTGTAATTTCCTTTGTTTTTCAGAGATGACTTTTCCCTCAGAGCTTACGCTCAGAGTTTAACACAAACTGTCTCATTTGGTTTTGGAAATTTCTTGTTTCTTGCCATCAGGTTAGAAACAGTAACAGATTGTGTGCAGTGCAGTGCAGTGATTAGCTCTTATTTCTGTGGCTGCAGGGATCAAGCGCTCATATTTTTCCTTTCTTTCTTTGGGATGGCTACACCAACATAACAGCTAACTGTGATGGTTGGCTTTAAGAGCAAAACAAATGCTACACAGCACTTCGTATTTAGAATTGCAGCAATTAGTCTTAAAGCTGTCATGAAAATCCATAAAACCTCCCAAAATGCATGTTGTTTGTTGCCATTTGTCTCCTACAAATAGCTGTAAATGTTTGATGAATGATCTGGAGCTGTGTGAATGTCACATTCCAGCAAATGACTCATTGGTTTTGCTTTTTCTTGTTTTCCTCATTTCAGGAATCCAAAATGTTCTGAGCCTGTTTTGTGCGGTTCTGACAGAGCACAAGGTTTTGTTCCACTCCACCAGCTACCAGAGGCTCGGGGAGGCGTGTCGCGCCCTGGAAGCCCTCATGTTTCCTCTCAAATACAGGTGAATACGTGTTTGACCCTGCTGGTTGGGCGGTCATGTGACTTTCCGCCAACACTTTGACCGTGATGACTTCTGTCTTGTGGTCTTACTGATAATTAACTCCACTTTTTACTGTATTCTTTACAGCTAACTTCACTATACTGTACAAGTTCTCCCCTCTAAGACTCAATGCAACGTTCCCAGTTTGTCCACTCACCTTCTTTCAATATGTTTATCTTCCCTAGAAACTTGTGACTTGCCATTATCCCTCTTTCTGTCTTATAATTATAATTAATTGATAACTACTAATACATCATGACTATGTAAAACACAACAAAAACATAAAGGTGGATTAATAAAGGTCAACAAAATATCAGTATACATAGTTTAGAGTGAGACAGAAGGTCTTTTTTCATTTTTGACCAGTCCTTGCTGTTAGTATACTAATGGTTAGATGGTTAAGTTGCCCCTGACAACAGGCGAACACCATTCACAGGAGCCCTGAATGATACGATACAGATTCCCTATACAGCCTTAAAAGTTTGAAATTTACTTTTGGTATTTTCCAGGGCTGGATATGTATGGGAAAAGTTTGTTTCCAAACTATTTTCCCTGTATTGGTTTTCTAGGTAAACATTTAAAAAAGGGATTAATCGAAGAAGTAGATTGTGCAAGACAGAGCTGATATTGTGGCAATACCTCAGCTGTGTCCAGCCATAAAACTCACAGGTAGACAGGTAACGGCTCACATCTTTTTACAAGAGACCTGTTTTCTTTTCCGTGTTCATAAGATTGGAGGTTAAAAGAGCTTTCCTATTTCATTCACTTATTAGATCCGAAGCCTACAGTACATCCATCTTTTGTGTTTAGGTTTATCCTGTTAATTGGAGCAAGTGCTGTTTGGGAGAAGATGGGTCAGTCTTTGAAACACTAAAGTGTCATCACAAATTCCATGGATACTCAGAAGAAACAAGAATGAAAAGTCAACTTTATTTGGATAGCTGCAGCAGATACATCACACTAAATAGAAGTTAGAAATAAAAATGAAACATTCACAAGAAAACGTGAGAACACTAGAAAAAATATAAAACAATTAAAGAACAATAAAAACCAGCATAATCAAACAAAAAGTCAGAAATGTATATTTGTGAATGTTGAGCTGTTATATTTGTTTCCCTGGTGAAAATAGATAATTGAAATATATATTTGATGCACATTGCCTGATATGCTTAATTCTTAGTAGGCTTTGGGCCTATACAGCTTGGAGCAAGACAACATGCGTAAAGAAGATAATGTGGTCAAAATACTCATTTGCCTAATAATTCTGCCTCCCTGTAGAAAATATGGGCGGTTCAGAATATCAGACATGAAATTGAAGGAAAGTAGTAGAATAATGGGAAGCACTGACTTGTTTAGTTTTGAGAAGATTTTTTTTTTCTTGTTTTTCAGGTGTTTTTCAAGCTTTTATACAGCTTGTCCAAAATCTGGTACAGTACAGAGTACGTCAATCAGTGGAATTTTTGGATGTACTGTAGCTAGGAACCTTTAACCCTTTTATACAAGCTTTATGGGCTAGTCTGTTAATCTGTGAGATACCCGCAGTATTCATTGGCTCACACAGTTGATAAATGTATTCTTGGATTTTGTTAATTTAAAACAAGTATATGGTCGATGATCGATCGAAGATAATGTCAAATTTCCAATGCTTGTACATGATTTAATTGCTAAATTTGGCAACGCAATCTGAACTTTAAATGCTCTCATCATGAGCTAATTTTAGACGACTCATAAAAGTTTCATCATCACAACTCCCTTGCACGCAAGTACATTTCTAAGTTTAGCACCCATTTCCTCATTTTCCTAGCCTGTCTTAATGGGGAAATTTGTACATTTTAGATGAACTTATTTTTCATGTCCTTTTTCTCCAGTTACCCATATATTCCTATTCTCCCTTCACGGCTGCTGGAGGTGTTGAGCTCACCCACTCCCTTCATCATCGGTGTGCACTCCATGTTTCAAAGTGAAATCCAGGATCTGGTGAGTGCAAAACATAACCTGGAAATCCTTAATAAATACTGTTTCCTTTAGAGCTTATTTGGATAACCTTAAAGCAGTCGTCACATGTAAGGGCTTGTTTATTTTTTATTTTACAGCCCCTTTTGCTCCTTGGTTTCACAATTTTTTTACAAGTTAAAATTACATACATGTATTGAGCAATTCCCAGGGGATTTATAGACAAGTTGTATTACCTTAAGTTACAATCAGTCCACCTTTTGTCTGTGTTTTACGTTATGTGTTTTGATCAGTTGGACGTTATTATTGCTGACCTGGATGGAGGAACAATAAAGATTCCTGAGTGCATCCACTTGTCCCTGCTTCCTGAACCTCTGTTGCACCATACGCAGACTGCTCTGTCTCTGGTAAACGCACACACACTCTTGTACAAGAGCATCCATGTTGTTTAAAAATTAGGATGATATAACTGTTAGTCTTCCTCTCATCTCGCATTGGAAATCAGTCTCCAACGGAGGGAGCCCAGACTGACTTGCCGTGTATCTCATACATTAGTTAGGCTGGTGTACCAGGCTAGCAAAAAGTGATCTCACTCAAGTTATCAATCAGTTTTGAACATTAAATTGACAAATCTCAGCTCAGTTTAAACTCAAGTGCTTTACTTTTTCTTTTTTCTTATTATTACTAATATGACTCTTGTGACGGTTTTGCTGTGTAATTTTTTCAGTTGTCACGTGTATAAAATAATAGGTTAGTTGACAAATAACACTGAAGTGAATCCTTCTTCTTAGGTTTTGCACCCTGATTTGGGGATTGCAGACAATGCATTTCCTCCACCTCGCACAGCAGCCTCCAACCTCAAACTGTTGGTAAGTGAGTGTCATGTCCTCCCTTCATTCACGATACTCATGATTTCTAAATTTAAGGAGTGAAATCCTCCTCTGTTTTCTGAGGAGGGCAGGCTGCCTTCTTCAAAAATAGTTTCTTATCAGAAAAAGGTCAGCGTCCCTAACTGACAGTAACCCATTGCCCTAAAGACAAATAAACATGTCTGCTGTAATTAACCTATCAGACTGCATCACTTTTTGATGACTAATGGGGCTTTTGTGTGTGTGTGCATGTGTGTGCATGTGTGCATGTATTCCAGGATAAGGAGGTGAGGGCCGTCTTTCTCAGGCTGTTTGCACAACTCTTCCAGGGCTACAGGTCTTGCCTGCAGCTCATCCGCATCCATTCTGAACCCGTAATTCACTTTCACAAGGTAAGAAAATGAGATAGTGGAATTCCCAGTGGTGAAATTTAGTAAAAGCCTAATTTCCTGATATGTGAACTTAGATTAAACTCCTTAAGCAATCTCCCCTAAGCAAACACATTCTTCCTTTAATACTCCAAAAATGTTTTATCCAGCAATGCGAGTGGAATTAAACATTAAGATGTGACTGATAAACCTGTCAGGGGTGTATAATGTTTGTGTTTGTGTCTGCCTGTGTGAGTATACATGTTGTTTTAAATGTGTCATGGAGGTTTAATGACTCTTGCTCCATGTTGTCCTTTTTGTTTGTGAAGCTTTCGCGCAAGGATCCCGTAAATTTTGACAAAGCCCGGCAATCTGCCATATGAAACGTATTAGGTTTACATTTTTGTTTTGTGTTGGGATTTTTGTTTGTTCGTGTCTGTGGTGTCTCCGTGGTAACCCATCACCACATCACCCTCAAAGTACCCCACATGGATCACATTATAAACAAAAGCTCTGCTTATTTGCCTGGAATCCCTGAGTGGGGAAAGCTTGAGTGAAATGTGTTTTATCTCTTCTGCCCACAAGCACAAATAATTATGCAAGTAAATTAAATTCATTTGCATGTAGTTATTTATAACTTGATTTATTTCCCTTTTGAACATGCTGAATGACTTATCCATGTTTAAAACAATGAAAGGCTCCCTTGCAGAGATGCTTTTCTTTTTCTTCTTCTTCTTCCTATTTTAAGAATTTGCTGTCACAATGTAAAATCTGATGTGTTGCTACACTTGTTTTTTTTTTAGTTCTCAGGAGATTCATGTGAATAAGATTACATCGCTCACTCCCATCTGTGTGGTATTGTAACTATTCTACATCTGACATTAACCAGACTGCCTTCCTGGGCCAGCGAGGCCTCATTGAAAACGATTTCCTGACCAAGGTTTTGGATGGCATGGCCTTTGCTGGTTTTGTCTCAGAGAGGGGTCCACCGTACCGAGCCTGCGATCTCTTTGATGAGGTACCACACCACTCAAGCCCTTCACTTCACAGGAGGGTGTAAACTAATGCTTAACTAACAACCAGATTTAGATGTGTAGAGATTCAACCTCTCTGATGACATCTCCATTAGTCGTGATCAGTTAGTTACATAAACATGCAAAAGGTTTGAGAATCCCCGTTCAACATTTTCCTGTAGCCAAACTAATATCCTACAGGTGCAAAATGAAATGTGTAGAATTTTTCTAAACATTTCAAGCTAGTTATTTATGTTCTTTACATTTAAAGAGTGAAAAAACAAGGAAAATGTATCACGTGAAAGTTTTGGAAATTCTACAGGATGATTAATGCACATAAAGCCAAAGAGACTAAACAAAGATCAAAGAATAAAACAGAAGTACTTTTTGGATATATAGTTCAAATTGTTATTTGATATATAATATCATGTTAATCTCAGCAGATTAACATGTTTGTAAAGCATTTAAAAAATGACAGTTTATGGTTCTGATTTGCTGCAGTGTCTGTGCAACTCTCAGGCCTTATTGATGAAAGCGCGTGAGGAAAAAAGGCATCCCTGCATCATCCTCATAAAATCCTTCCTCAGAAGTTTGCTAATAAACATCTTCGCAATCTGATGCATTTTACAGGTCTTTGCTTTGAGGATGTTAAAATTGAACTTTTAGGCTATGTTGATGAGAAATATTTTTTTTTTTTAAAAAGAGAAAAAAGGTGGAGCATTGGGAAGAACTGAAAGCCTTTATAGTTTATAAGCTGTCCCACTTCCTAAAGAAGGTGTTAACGACTACCGGCCATGTAGAACACCTAAACTTTTTCTTTAGGCATTTGTTTTTTCCATTTTTAAGACTGTAAAATAAAAAAAAAAAAGATAAATGGTTTTACTTGAAATGCATTTTGAAAATTAGATCACCCTCCATTTGATTAAATTTTCATATTAACAGATCTTAACTATGGATGTCAGACCCTTCACTGGGTATTATTACATTTTTGATGCGTTTTCCTTGTTGGTTGGTTGTTCGCTTCATAGCTGGTGGCCTTAGACTTTGACAGCTTTAAGGAAGAGGAGGTGAATCCCGCTAAGCTGCAGAAGCACATCAGGGAGCTCTCCGAGCAGCTGTACAGAAATGTAAGGCTTCATGCATGTTTCTATATGTCGACTGTAGACAAGTACAGTTGCATATTACTTTAATGCATGTGATTCCTGGTGTGTGTGCTGTAGGAGAACCCAAACCCCCACATGGCATTCCAGAAAGTGCCTCGGCCGTCCGAAGGATCCCACCTACGGGTGCATCAGGTACCCTTCCCCCTGCTAGATGATGACAAGGTGGAGAAGATGCTGCAAGAGGGTGTAGCAAAACACAGCAGCACACCCGCTTCTACACGACCCGAGAAGAAGTGCGTTGTACCTGCCGGACCACCTGTCGGTATGACCCACTTTAAACTGCTATATGTCCAATACATGTGATCATGTGAACATCTGCTGCAGCAGCTGCGTTTTCTTTTAAATCCTTCCCATGTGTACAATATGTCTTTGTGGCAGCTGTGATTTTAACCTGCATCCGTTTCTCCTTCTTAATCCCAGTGTCCATTATGGGAAAGAGCGGCTCTGTGTTCAACAGCGCTCGCAGGCTGGAGGTTGTGAGGAGCTGCATTTCCTTCATCTTTGACAACAAGACCCTGGAGACTGAAAAGGTGATGCACAGTGGAGGCGATAGTCTTTCATCAGGGGAGCTAATCAACCATTAAACAAGCTCATTAACCAGAGGCATCCATGCTCTAAGTTACACACTCCTGCAAGCTGTTACTAAGCTGCAAATCTCCTCAGCTTCATCGTCCTAATATCTCCCAGCTGGTTCTCAAACGCAGAATTTGGTGGGCCATTTATCATACACACTCTGGATCTTTTTCCAAGCAAACCACCTGCAATTATTTGTGGTTTCATTAGTTTCTATAGCTTGTGTTTGTGTTTGTGTTTATGTGCATCTATACTACACATATTTATCTTTACAAAGGTCTGATCATTATAAGGTCAAAGGTGAACATTTTACCCAGCGTTCATCCAGGGAGCTCAAAATGGGATGGTTGCCAGTTATTTTTATGTATCCCTGTGGCTTCTTATAAAAGTTATATAATGTAGGCCTGCATTCTATGCATAATGTAAGAATGCATAGCAGGCATCCTCTGAAACCCTGGTGAGACAAATGTTGAGTGTAAATCTTTGAATGCTAAATGGTCAGTTGAACACTATTAGCCGTACTGTATGTCGGCATAGGTGCCGCATCCTGATCTCAGCAACATATTATCATGTTCATACTAGCTCATACCTCCAAGCCGAACTCATGCAGATTTATTTTGTAGCTTTCATTTATTCTATTACTTATGTCATGACTCGAAATCTAAATTGGGCAGTCAGTTACCAGTTAAGCTTTCATGTTCAGTACAATTTAGAATCAGGGAGATTTATTATTATTTTATTATTATGCTACGATAGGAAGCATAAATTACAGGAGGTGACGTCTTTAATACTGGTACGTTACTGGACTCTTCTAACCTGCACAGATTTAACGCCACACATTTCACAGTACTAACAGACAGATCGTACATCTCATCTCTCTTCTGATCTGTGTGTGATGTTCACTACAGAGCACCACATGCTAATCCAGTTTACAGCAGAGTATCACATATTTCACCCTTGATATTCAAAACCCACCCAATAAAATCCATCCACCCACTCGGTGGACTACAAATCTCCAAATGAATTTTTCAAAGTAGTTTTTTAGTTTCTTCCCAACTAAGTCACTGCATCTCGCTACGTGAGCATCCATGTTTTTCAATGTAACTGACGAGCCGCAGCTAGCAACTGGGAATGTCAACGCATTCCGGAAGACAGTGACCTTTAGAAGTGGGCAGGGCAAAAAAAGGTGAATACAGTGCTGCCTAAAGATGTTAGCAAATATTTACTTGACAGTACAAAAGATTTTTTTTTTTTTTTTTTAAACTGTTTCTTTTTTCCTCAGTCACAAACTGAAGATTGTTCTGCTTTCCTTTTTTCTAAAGTCCTTATTGTTCATCTTTAACTTAACAGACATTGCCTGCTGCACTACGTGCGCTGAAAGGTAGGGCAGCCCGCCAGTGTCTGACTGAGGAGCTGAGTCTTCACGTTCAGCAGAACCGTGCCATACTGGACCATCAACAGTTTGACTACACCATTCGTATGATGAACTGTGCCCTTCAGGTAAGAGGCCAGCTGAACTACACAAGTCACACATTGGTAGGCTTGTACTGTAAACCATTGGAAAACATTAACAGTAATGCTACACAGCTGCGAAAGAAGTGAAGAAGTTTATTCATTATTTAGTGACAAGAATATCCTTGACAATTAATTGTTTGATTAATTTATTTTTTATGCTTTTTTATTGTTTTTTTTTTCTTGGTTAGTTGTCTCCTGTCTATCTAAAGGTGTTAGCTTTGGTTCTGTGAATCACGGTAATCATATTCGTCATACGTCTAGTTCAATTATCTGTATAAAAAAACTGTAATGATAATAATGAATGAATAAAAATTTCATTTTTAAAACTAAAAGAAAAACTGTTTTAGCTTTAAGCTTTTTCTTAAACAGTTATGAAGCAGAGATGAAAATAGTGAACATCATTCACTATAGCAGGAGTGGCCAAGTCCAGTCCTCAAGAGCCACAGTCCCGCAACTTTTAGATGCATCCCCTCTCCAACACACCTGAATCAAATAAATGGCTCGTTACCAGCCCTCTGCAGAGTTGAATGACATGTACATGAGGTAATTCTAGTGTGTCAGAGAAGAGATGCATCTAAATGTGTCTCACGAACCTGCACTATAGTATAGGTTTGGTATCAATAGGTTATGTCGGCTTTTACTAAAATTTGTTTAAAGTCTGTTAACATGTAGCTTTTGATGTGTTTAATCAGCATTTAGCCCTGTGTGAGTTTTTATCTGCTCTGCCTTGACTTGATTTGAACCAGCACCTGGTCATACTGTCGTGGTCTTTGAGTATTTGGTCTCGTTTGGCTTTTGACTCAGACCTGTCTTATTTTTTATTTTATTTTGTAAGTTTACCTCCTTCTGTATTTTGTTCAGGTAGCTTCCTGTTTCCAACACACCTTTTTTCAGTTGCTAATTTCCTTCATCTGCCACTTGTTCGGTTTGCTCCACAGTGTGTATTTATGCTTTGTTCTTTTATTAGCAGCCAGATCGCCATCGGTTGTCCTGTGTCGTCTTTGTATTCTGTCTCTGTTTTTTTTTTTTTTCCAGCCCCGTTATCCTTACTTATTGTCATTCTTCTTTCATCCACTGACACCTACAGCCTAATTATTTACTCGTGAGACTGTTTGAGGCACAGCTTTCTTTACAGCATACACATATCTTACTATAATTGTGCTGTAAGAATGCAGAGGTATTATGAGCCACGTATAAGCCACATACCAGGCCCTAATGTCACAGGTCAGCATGTCCTCTCAGTCTAAATATGTGAATACATTATCTCTTAGCCCCATATTGTTCTCTGCCCTCACTGTCTTCATTATCAACAGTCGAGCAGTGTGTCGTATGACCGAGTCCCAGTGGTGCTGCTCATTGTTTGTGGGTTTGAGTATTTTTGTGACTTCCTGGTCCCCCCAAGCTTGAGCTGCTTGTCAAAAAAAGTAAGTAATGTTTCTGAGCAGCTCATAAAGACAGAGTGAGGCTTTACTCACCCAAAGCAACCAGGGCTTTATTGGTAGTTCCTCATGTTTTACTGCCCTGAATCAGCTCATTCCTGAGATTCTAATAATTTTAAGCTGTCCTCGCAGAGTGCAGTTTTTATGGAGCAACTTTAGATTCCACTCATTCCTCTTTCCCCACAAATGATGGAAAGCCACTTAACTCCACCATCTGCCCCCACCAAAGACATGCAAGTCTGTTTGACGTGTCATCTACTTCACAATTGTTAAAGGTACAAAATCAAGTATTGCATCTCTATGCATAAAATGTAGAAAAAGCAGCCGTGTAGTTACTGTAGCTTCACAATATCTGGCTGTCTTCATTTCCAAGAATGCACATGAACTCTGGGGTGTTTGAACAGTAGTTTATCTGCGTTTGCGTACTTGTTTAAAAGCCAAAAAGCAGCAATAGTTCTAGTTGATACCATGATTTATTTTGCACAGCCTTTTCAGTCGACACATAAACTGTCAAGTTGAAACAAATGTATAGTTTTGTAACTTTTTTTTTATGATATATGACTTAAAAACTGGCAGCCAGACAGCTGTTTTTTGAGTTTAAGTAAAATTCAGGTGGACCTGTTGTAACAAATGAAAAGCTTCAGTACTAAATTATTAAGAATGCATCACAGAGAAGGACTTGACATAAAATGCACCATCTTAGAAATAATCCTGCAATTTTACATATGGAGAAGAGATTTAATGTGGATTTCACTTTTGTTTATAAAAAAGGATAAGATATGGTCATGCTTCAGCTGAAGGATTCATATGGGTGCATGTGTGTATGTTTTTCTTGTATATTGTTTGCTCTTAAACTTGTGTAGATGCCAGGCATTTGTTCATGGCTTCCATCTCTTGCTCTCAGCTCAGTTGGAAGGGATTAATCTCAGATGATCTGTGAAGGGAATATAAATAGTAAATTATGAGGTCAGTAATTACTTTCATATTCTGCACTCAGACTTTTTTTAACGCCCAGCCACGTAAGAACCCAAAAATGATATTACAAAGCACAATATTTCAAGTGTGACATGCATTTCTAAAAGGTCCTTTAGGGTTTAACAAAGCCAAAGTGATCTGTGCTGTAAGAAATGTTGTGTATAATGACAGCATGTGTCCTTGTTATAATGTCTGGCATATGTGTTGATGTGACACATTGATTTGGAGTGACATCACCATTACGAGGCCAATTGCAACATTTATAGTTTAGCTGTCAACTCCAGGCTAGCGATATTGTTGTCTGGTTACAGTCAGTGTTTGCCTTTTTAAAAGGTGTACACAACCATAGGAAGAAAATTATAGTATGTTATAGGTCACAGGTTAGGACATCAAAATCAGGTGCAGCTTTGCCTCATCAGTTCTTCTTTATTTGCTTTTTTTTGTGCGTTATTGTCATGCACAAAACTGTGTTAACACATTATCTGGAATGAGCTCCTGTGACTCATTTTTCCTGTTTAAACATGTTTTAATCAGTATCTGTGCTTGTTTCTCTGCCATGAATCATGCACAGTAACGACTCTCATTAAGATGTTTTAAGTTGATTGCACATTAATTTGTTTGTGGGTGTGTGTGTGTGTGTGTGTGTGTGTGTGTGTATGCACACTGGTCATTGCCCCAGCTTTTAGAAATTAACATTGTGCAAGCCATGTGGGGGAATGAGCCCTGCTGTGGATGTGTCCTGGCATCCCAACCATTTCCTGTCAGATAGGATTATGAGCCCTCTGCGCTCAGCTCTCCTATGGCTGAGGGCCTCATCATGGTGCTCGAAAACACACTCTGAATTGCAGTTTACTGTGAGAGGGGATAAAGGCGGGAGGTCCATAGGAAGGGGATGCAGCGGCATGGAGTCCATGAGTTCTGCACGATCCTGAGCTCCAATGTCTGATGTGGAAGAGCGCACATGTTATACACAGATGTTCTCGGACAGAATTGGATGCTTTATAATACTGTCCTGTAAGAACTGCAAACTGTTTAAGTCTGGGTAGATAAACAGAAACCCCTGCCAAGTTAGTCTGTACCCATCATCCCTCCTCTGAAGCCTGAGTACCGTCTGTTGCACTTTGATCACTTTGGACATTTCCTTTAATAGTAAATAGATAGCTTCTTTAAAGATTTATGATATTTAGCTCATAAATAAGTTTTGTGTTGTGAGAACATGGCCTCTCTCTGCTTTAGTAGCCGTGATGGACTGCCTTGCGTAACATAGTCACTGGGAATCTGGGCTTGGTGTCATTCCCATGTTCAGATTACTGCTTTTCTAGGATATCCACGAGAAATGTCAGGTAAACATCTGCGTTAATCAGATTTCACGCTCTCTGTTGCTCATCTGCGCAACTCATAGGGCAACTATTTGGTTTATTCCCCTTCCCATTAATGATGATGATGCAGTTAGCTGTAACAGCTCCTGAGTTGAGAGTTTTTTGTAACTACAAACACGTAAGCCTCATAAAAGCATGACATAGATGTCAGCTCACCATTAAGATTTTCTGGAAAGTGCTAGCTTGTTTTAGATCCACAGGAAGTTGCTGTTTCCTCACATCCTGCAGCATTTTTTTCTTGCAGGCTCATCCGTTTTTTTATTCTTTACTCCCTGTATACGTGTCTCACACAGAATAGCTGTGTTAGTCATCCTTGCTGTTTCAGCTCCCACAACTTGAGGAATGAGAAAAAAAAATGGTGAGACACGCACTAAATAATAGGAGGAAATGAAAACAGGAGGGTGTCCTCACAAACAGACTGGGAAGTGACAATACCTTCCACCTCACCTTACTCCATTCAAACCATTCTTAACATCTCAAATAAGCACATATTTCCCACCCTGCACAATGTTGCTTTATTCTGCAACTGATGAGTCCCATACGCACTATTCTTACCTTCTTAGCTCTCACTTGTCATTCAGTGTAATCTAAGACCTGCTGTAGATTTCACTGCTATCTGCTTGCTTTGTTAGTTGACCTCTTGAGCTCTTGAGCTGTCATTTAGCCTCTCCGTCAGCCCACGGAGGATTAAGGTAGAGGTTTGTAGGTGATAAGTGTGGCTTGAGTAAAGCTGATTAAGTCCTCTTTATGTGAGATATGACGTGTTGAACAAGCCTTTGAGCAAAGCTTGTCTGCATCTGAGGTACGTCTACTGTATGGGTTTTTTGTTTTGGTTTGGTTTTGGGGGGTTTATTTTGAGCTGAAACTGTCACCCTGATTTGCTGTTTCATGGGGCTTCCTTTTTATTGTTGGAGTGATGCTGGTTTGTTAAATATTCACACTTTTTCTGGCGATGCATTTCCACTTGTTGTTCTATTTAACTGCGGTCCACGAACTCTTTTGACCTGCAGCATTGTTATGGATGCCGGTAAACAAAGCTTTGGTGCCATTCCAGCAGGCTGGAACATTTTACCGCAGCCCAAATAACTGCAAAGAAAAACACTCGCAACAAGAAAAATAAAACAGAAACTATGGTGCTCAGTCGACGGGGGGCCAGGCTTTCATGTGTTCTGCATTTTCTTCCCTCTTTACATTCTTGTCTGTGTGTGTTTTGAGGAATGGTGGTCACAGAGGCCCCCTGTTGCAGACCCCTATCAGAAAGTGCAGCATTCCTTCGCCTATCTCTCCCGCCAAATGAAGGACTCTGATAATATAGTGCATACTTTTAGAAAAAAAAAAATGGGGGGAGACACATAGCAACGCATTAAAATTTTTTGCATGTTTGCATTTTTTGGTGACTGAAAAAAAAAAAACCTGATGCACACAAAAAATGTTTAAGATGCACCCACTTTGTGGCTGTAGGGTCACACTGAGGGTTATGAGGTGCAGCAGCAGGTCAGAATCAGTGCTGCTGTTTGCATGGGGTCTTAAATCAAGTTTCCCCTGAGCAGTTTCTCTGTTCGCAGAGTTCAGCAAATAAATCCCAACACAGCTTACCAGAGATAAGTACCAATTTCCTGTGAGTGGAATACTTTTGAGTCCAACTTGTGTATTTTTCTCCTATTCACCCGCTCTCATCGCTCTCTATTATCTCTATAAGAAAACTTTAGTTTGGGCTACTAAGCCCCCTAGCTCTAAGCCTCTTAATGCACAATTCATCTTAATGCCTTTGACTTGAATGCACAGTTAAGCACCATCTCCTTCACCCAAAAGACCTCCACATTCAGAAATGACATTGCATGTCAAGGTCAGAGACAATAATCTTAACTATTCTCTGATATGAAAAAGAAAAAACCTAGAAAAGCGCTTTCTGATGAATTTGACTGTTTGATAAATTGACACAGACTTTTGTGGTTTAAGTGACAAAATTTAATATAACATCTTGTCATTTTGTTAGATGAGGCCTGCACACCATGTTTCGTTCAAGAATGCAAATTCTAAAATTGTCAGTAAATTGAAGATGGAGGAACTCTGACAATTGTGTCAAGGCAGGGATTATATAAGATTATTGAAAGCATATGTCCTAATAAAAGAGTAGACTAGAGTTAGGGGGTTTGGCAGGCCTCCTTTTGAGCATCGCCCAGACTTTATGTAACACATTATCTGGAGATAAATTCTTTGCCCCCCAGAGCTTTCCTCGAGTCATATCGCTGCATTGCTAATTTACAGCAATTTATCTCCTGTGCACAGAAAGTTTCCTCTTGCTTACATTTCTTGCATTTATTAAACAGTTTTCCTTTAAGTTACGAAAACTGATTGCTGTTGGGCTGCAATACGCGCAACATTTTTGCTAGAAATCCCTGCTCTCAATTTATCGCTGCAGTCAAGAAAAAGTCTTTTGAATTTGTCAGATTTGTCTTGCACTGTCCCTCACTTCTCCTTTATTTTTCCACCTACAGGACTGCTCCAGCTCTGAGGAGTACACAATAGCCTCTGCACTGCTGCCCCTGTCAACAGCCTTTTACAGGGTAAGACAAGTCAATCTATAAGTAAGCAGGCTGGGGAATCTGCTGTCTATTAGTTTTTACTGCATATGTTGTGTTAATGTGTTGAATTGTGGTTAAAATGTCTCTGCAACTGTTGGTGAAAAAAAAAAAAAAAAAACAGAAGAGTTGAATGAAAAAATTTAGAAAGTGGGTCTCCATCACATGCCACAGATTGTCAAACAAAGTGAGCTTTTATATTTGTCTTAGAAAATTACCCATGCAGTTCTGTCAGAAGGAAAATATGACAGTTTATTATGTGTAATTGTTCTTACCAGTCTGCATATTGTTATAAGATTTTTTGTAACTCATACATCAGAACTGCGTCAGCCAAAAGAAAATCTAGTTTTCATTTGGCTTGTGTTAAAACTGCACCTTTGTGGGCAGGGAACAGACCGGAGAGGACGACTTTCTCAACCTTTGACCTTTTCTGATCCTAAAACATGTACATACTCAGCACAGCATGTTGCTGCCCCCACCGTGAAGTGTGAAGAGCAGGTCGTGGCCTCTTGCTTTTCAAATCATATTATCAGCGAGGGGTAGGTGCAGTGTGTCCTCTCAGCTTGCTAGTTGCTATAGAGACAGACACAACTGTCCACATTGGGCTTTTGTTGGATACCAGTGCCATACCCTGATGGGCAGGACTGGGACCTGACCCAGAGTCTGCCACCACATGACTCATCTAGTTCACATGCCGCTGGATGAAGGAGCTCTTCATGATAAGCCATGTGTGCTGTTTTTCTTGTTTCTCTCCTGGGCCTTCAGCATTGAAGCTTAGTCAAGTCTGTCCGCATCTCCTTGCTTTGTGTTTAGTTAACCATCTAATAATTAGTTACAACTTCAAAGCCATTTCTATGCCATATTTGTTAATCATAAATCAAAATCACTGCACACCACAGTAGGCATGTAACGATATAAAAATAAAAAAGTCACGGTTATTGTGACCAAAATTATCACGGTTATAGATATTATTGCGGTATTGGTGAAATCTGCTCAAAATGTTCAAAACATTCTCATACACACACTGATATCTTTTCACCAAGTTTCAATAAAAAAAAAAAAAAAAGTATCAAGCACTCTGTTGGCATAACATGTAGACAGACATCAAACATATAAATGTGCATTAAAGATGCATCTTATGACCATAAGAGGGTTCCTCACGTTATGCAATATTGTAGATAAAAACCAAGAATACTTGTCTTCAAATTCAGTACTCAAGACTTGATCAAGACCTCAAGATTTCAGAAGAACTGGTCCAGGAAGAAAACTTAACTGTTTCATGGACCTTAGTAGAAATCAAATGTTGATATCACAGCAACACTACCATATCAAATGTGGCAGAAACATTAAAATAATACCATAAATGAATAAAAAAAATTTCCCTCCCAGCATCCTTAAAAAAAATCCAGAATACATCCAGACTTCAGACTTTGTCCTTTTAGAGTGGAAAAAAAAAATCCAGAGCTGTCCATGCGGTGCTTTCCGCCATGTTTTCAGAGGCCAAACATGCAAACTGTGTCTGAGGGACTGCTGCTGCTTTTCCTGGCTATAAACAGCATCACTGCAACTTTTTCAAAGTATAAGTACGGTTTTACGATAATTAAAATCTGAAACGGTACTACTAATTGTGAGGGAATTAAATCCTGATTTATCTTTTTATCGATTATTGTTACATCCCTACACCACAGTGATTTCCCACTATTTCAGTGAGAAGATTGAGGTGATTCCTTTTCAGCTAGTTAAGGCTGAAGGCTGAAACATTTTTTTTTTTTTTGTAATTTACAGATGATTAAAAGTGGCGACAGGCTTAAAGCACTGCCTCACTCAAAGGGTGGAAAGTAAAGAAAGGTCAGGGAGGAATCAGCCAAAGTATCTGTAATCCCTGGGTTTAATGGAGCAGAGATGCTCCACTGAAACAAAAACAAAGCCTGGTAATGGAGCTGATATTCTGATATCTTGCCATTGATATGTCACTCCTTGTGTCGTATATTCCTAATCCATGAATTTTAACAGTAGAGAGCAAGAAACCTGAAATATCTTTATTTGCAAAGAACGTCACATACCATAGCAGGAAAGTTTAGCTGAAAGAATTACTTTAGGGAGCAGAAAGCTGTTACATACATGCATTTAAGACATTCATAACATCCACTTAGGCTATGGGCAGGCGCTGCGGGTTTGCTTCGAAAGTATCTACAACCAAACTGGTGGAAAAGTTGAGAACAGCTCTGTAATACACAGCCCTCTTTTTACAAGCCTTTCCATATTTTTCTGTTCACCTAAAAATTATTGCCCCCAGTTAGCAGATACATGATACATAACACCAGTGACCTGGTTCTGTTACCAGCCATACACACCCTTACTATCACTCTGCCTTCATCTCAGGCTGGGCAGATGTGGTATGCTTTTGAATCCAAGCAAAGCTGTTCTGGCTTTTTAAGGTCTTTTCTAGTAAAGTCTAATCTGGTCTCTAATCGTGTCATCAGTATCTTGCATCTGCTTGTAAATGCTCTGTTTTTACAGTCACAATACTCTCAGATTGGTCTGTTTTTTTTCTTTCTTAAGTCTAATGGCAGCCTCTTATACCTCAATCTTCATTTCTTATGAGAGCCCCTATGAGCTTCAATCGGATGCTATTTCAACATGTGGAATCAACTGCAGAACATTTATCTCCATAATTTGTTGATGGTTAATAATGAGCGAATCAGCCATATCTGGACATGAAATGAAACTTCGCTTCATTTACATAAGACTAAAAATGAATGAGCAGTGTTGAAACTTCCTAATACTGCATGTCAATAATTCTGTTTGACAAAGAATGCGCTTAAGTATGGCAAAGTACTACCTTTACCGTGTTAGTTTAAGGATCTGAGACTAGAACTACTCTAGAAAAGGGATATGAAAGTGCTTTCTAGTCAGCAGATTGTTTTTTGTTTTTATCGGAATTCAAGTCAGTAGGTCCTTGAACGGCTCAAAGTTTTTCATAGTTATTGAGATATTTACAGAATACCCCCCCCCCCCACACACACACTTGCTTTGTGTGTCGTTTGAATGCAAACGATCTACATGACAAACACTGCACTATTACCGCTTTTCTGAGCAAGTCTGAAAGGGCTTATGTTGCCAGAGCTGCCGCTGATTTTAGTTCTTAGAAGTCTATTTTTAGGGCCATTTTTGACTTCTTCTTCTGAGTATGAAAATTTCCAGTATGAGAGTAATTTTTTGGAGTGTAAGTGTTTGGCTATTGATTCCAACTGACTTCAATGTGATTGCTTGAACACATGAAAGCAGCATCTGAACCTGCCATTGCAAAAACATTGCTCATATAAGCATTAGCTTGAGTTAAATAAAACACAAAAGCATGGAGCAACAGTGAAGCCAAGCGTATACTGAAATATTACAACATGTTTTTAATTTCTCTACCAACGACCAGCTGGATGTTACGTTACTTCATTATTCCTTTCAGCAGTGTGAAAGCCGCCAGAGAAAATCCCCTGAAGGTGTTTGTCCTTTTGGGTCCCCATTACCCCCAGCAAGCCCCAGTTGTGCTTGGTCTAAAGAGCCTAGTGACCCACTCACTTCCTGCATTGACCTACTTGTGCTGACATTAATCATAAACCAGTTTCATCAACAGGAAAACATTATTTCATTTCTTTGACCTATTGTACTTACAATAATATTTTTAAGTATTTGTAATGTATATACAGTAGATCCGAATCTGATTGTTAATTTTATGGGCCTTTTCCGCTGCACATTTTTGTAACCATTCCACACGGCACGGCACACTTTCTGTTTCCTCTGGGAAAACCCGTTACAAGCCTGTACAATTTTCCGCAGCCGTTTCAGAGCTAGCTCTAACCGTGCTGAACCTACACAAAACGTGACGTACCCGATGGCTCTCCACTGATTGGTCAAAGGAAATTGTCGTCAAGCACGTCATACGTGTTTCACCTCACCTCTTCTAAAATGATCTGGCTCTGTTTTCAGTGACTACAAGCCACAGAGAAATCAACAACAGCAGTTACACCTCCGTATCATCCAATGCCTTCATTTTTGTTTGTACCTTACTGACCACCACGTGGCAGGGCAGTGATGTCACGGCAGTCTCGACCACGCCTACTCTACCCACTTCCAGGGTGTAAACTACTTCTTCTCCTGTGCGGAAACAAAAACCGTCCTGGTCGTCTTTAGCGTGTGGTGCTGTACTGTGCTGTACTGTGCCCTGAGCATCTGCAGTGGAAAAGGCCCATTAGTCAGCCATGACAGCACTGACTTCCTCATCCAGTCAATGCAACTTTTTCCCCCCAATTTTGTTTCCTTTCTTCTTTTTTTTGTTGCTGTCGTTATTGTTTACCCATATTTTTACATCTTTCTGTTGGAAGGTGAATCTGTTGATGGAAAATCACTGAATACAAGTGATAGGCGAATTATTTATCAGGTTGAGGACACTTTCATACTGTAGGGTGTGTCTAAGCAGATTTGGCTGGTTAGAAATGTTGGACTGTGTTTGCTTGTAGGGACACATTGCATTTGATCCACTAGTTTAAAGAAAACTGAGAACACCAAAGGTAATTTTTTCATACAACAGAAAGCCCTTTCATTAAAAAAAAAAAAAAAGATCTGAATCAAGATCTAATGGGTGAACCCTGCATGAATGAGTTTGAAGTTATTTCTACACCTTCATGAGTCCAGAGTGTTTTCTTTTCTCTGGAGGTGAAACATGTTTGTGTGACTAGATTTTTAACAAACTGTGGGTCAGAATTTGCCCTCTTCTGTTCCGGCATCACTATTAGTTCAAGTTCAAGAGTCAGACATTGGTCAAGTTCCTGTTTGGTATTTGTAGCTAGACTTTGGCAAGCTCCCACTGTGTTCATAATCTCAGTGGCACTGTCGCCATCCTCTTCAAGTCTGCGGGTCAGGGGACGTGGGAAGCTCCCTCTCGCTGCACATGTCTGCTCCCAGAATCTGCTGGGCAGAAACCGTGTTTAGTGATATTGACATGCATTTGCGTAGCAGCTCATGTTATTGAGCATTGGTGCCCTCAATTAGTGTTTTGCTCAAATAATCTTATTACTGTGTCTGACAACTGTTGTAAAGTATCTTTCACTCAACATCTTGGATGCTGGGTGTCGGTTAACATGGGTGAGTCAAGTTTAAACACTACACACCTGTTTGTATAGTGGCCTTTTGTTAGAGGTGATACTTTACATGATGTTACAAGGGCCAACTCAACTGGCATTTGTTATCTACTGAAGAGTGGGGTTTATCAGGAGGTGTCACTGACATCAGGACCTGTTGTTATTCTGCCCTTTACCATCCCAAATGATATCCATTCTTACATTTGAATACACCATCACAGATGTCGTCTGCACTTGGAGATGATGCAGATTGAAAATGACACTGAGTGAAAATCTCAAACATAACAGTGGATGAATTACTCAACAAGAATATTTGACTGTTTGCATTCTTACAGCCAGAGTTTATGCACGAAGGATTTGTCAACTCGCTCTGCCAGATTGTTCTCCATCGTGTCCTCACGAGTGAGGATGGCGTACTCCATGACCTTTGTGGATGTAAAAAGGTCCAGCTCTTGACTTGTCCAACCTATGTTTACTTTGTTTCAGAACATTTATGTTACATGCTCATTTGTTTCTTGCACAGTTATAGCGTATGGATGCCATGATAAGTTTGTTTATCAGTTTGACTTTCAACATGTTTTCCTCAGTTTGTCTTACACGACTGAATACTATAAATACTTTGTCTGAGTGTGGGCCATTTCGTTGTTTTGGAGCTTGAGCAGTTTTCCTTGCAAGCCATCAGCTCTTGCAGAGTTGCAGAAGTGAGAAGATGGATTGTTTTCGGGTCAGGTATGCATTCCCACCAAGGACCTGTCCAGAAATAATGAGTGGTTCATGAATGCTCTAAATTCTTCCAAAACATCTAAATAATGTTGCTGCCTCAAGGCTGGTGACAATACAGATACAGCAGTCTTCACAAAAGTGTCTTCTTTCAAGCATGCACTTGCTTCAGTGACGAAATGCACCATCTCTTAATCTCTGAAAGACACAGTGGGCATGTGAGAGATGCTGCATGGATGTTTGGAGGTGTTGGTCAATCATGCTGTGAACCTCTGATTCAGGTTCCAGAGTTCATAACAAGATCCCAAACCCCGATAGCCACATTCCTCTGACCCATACACAGCATTTTCTCCTTTCTGAGTGTCTTCTTGTTGTTTCTCTGCTTGTTTTTCACCCTTTCTCCCTCAACCCTGCATTCCTGCTCTTTGCTGGTCACACAGCCAGATTGGTCCAGTAGTACTCCCTCGTTTCCCTTCATCTTTGCTGCCTACCTTCCTTTCCTCCTCCCTTTCCTCCTTGCACATCTGTCTTGTGCATGCCCGTATAAGTGTTTTGTACTATCATATAAGGAAAAGCTGACCTCGGTCAAAATGACCTGAGCATATCTGAAAAGTACGGCCAAGCTGAATATAGACAGCATTGACAAATAACACACTCACACCCCACACACAAACATGGACACCCACCCACATAACATCTGCTGCAAGACACTTAACACACTCGGCTGACAAAAAAGTATGTGATTACTGTCCAAAGGGCTGCATTTCTTCTCATATTTGTCACTATTTATTTATGACTGTGTTTTATTCGGCTCCATTACTTGATTGCACCAGACTTTGACAGAGACCCCCTTCTCTTTAACCCGCAAGTCTATGAGTTTGACCATTGCTCTGTTTCACTGCATTACACCATCTTCCTAAACATTTCTACCACACTAGATTGGTTTTTGTTATTTCATCTAACAACCCTCTGGCCTAATTCCCATACACACTTAAAGGCAGAAGGCTTTGTTCCTAATATTAAAGTGAGATTAATCATCTGCCTTTCTGAGTGAGCAGTACATCTAAACAAGTAGTCATTAGTGTCATCTTAATGTTGGCTTATGATATACAGCGAGGATTCACTTTGGCATGTGTGTAGTAATCAGGATTTTTTATTTATTTATTTTTTTTTACCAGTAGTTGTTAAAAAAAAAGTTGTTGTTTATTGCTTAAGGGGAGATGTTTAATTCAGAGCTAATGGGCTATATGTACTAGGGCTGGGCGATAATGGCCAAAAATAAATATCACGATATACTGAGCAGTTCACCTCGGTAACGATAAATGGACAATAAACCTACATATAAATCAGCCAAAACAGACAAAAACTACTTTTATTTTCATTTTATTAAAACAGATATTCTGCCTTAACTGGAATTTCACGTGACTTCTTGTTTGGTAGATAGATTAACAGGTTCCTCAATAAACACCCAGTAGATGTTTTGGACATATGAGAAGTACTGTGAAACTGAAATACATACAAATGAATGAATGAATGATTAATTATTAAATTGATTAACTCAAATGAGTTAGATTCTTATTTACATATGAGCAAATATTACTTTGTGTTCATGAAAACCAGTGCTGAGCCTCCCATTAAATGCACACGACTTTCGATTAGCATGAATGCTAACTTAACATTGAAAAACACATAGACAGGCCAACGCAATTAGCATCACTACCGTTGTCAAAACGTTTAACACAAACAATGTTCCTTCAAACGTTTATCACTTTACACTGACATCAAATAAATGTCACTGATCATTTACAGACATATGTTGTACAGAAAACATGCAAAAGATGATGAAAAACACAAAGCCCCAGTGCAGGAATGACATGTTACAAGAAACTAGGCAAGTTTGAGAGAACAAAAATGTTCCGTGCGGCAATTCCACTGCCGTCTTTCTTAAAGGGGCCGCAGCACCGAACATACCGACCTGACGGCGTCCGTTATCACTGTAAATGTTGGTGTTGGAAAGCCAGCTCCTTCAAACTGATTAATCCAGGTGTGCCTGACCTCAGTAACCATGACGACAATGACCAGACACACCTGGATTAATCAATTTTTCCAGTAGATTAATTTGACCAGACCTGAGTAAATTAGGCTGAAGGAGTCCACTGATACGACACTTCTTGTTCTCATCAGGGATGGGTTTTTTGTAATAAAGCACAATGCGTTGTAATGGCTAAGATTGTTTTGGTGTCAGTTTGTAAATTTTTTTCATTTATTTACAACTTTTTGTTTTACCAAGTAAAATGCTTGGGAAACAATTCTCATTTGCAAGCATGACCTGGCAAAGAGACCCTATCTAAAGAGAAAAAATGAGAATATAGAAAAACATGGATACAGATTAAGAAACCTACTGAAAACATAGATTTTCCAGAAGTAAGCATGTACTCTAATCAACAAACCTAGAAAATGCAAGAGTAAGAAGAAAATGAGTCAGCTTGTATTACCACGAAAGCAAAGAGAGGAAATGCGTGTGTATGTATATATATATATATATATATATATATATATATAAATAAAAGGAGTGCAACAATACATGTATTCGTGTAGAGAATATCGAACAATACAGAATTTTTCATTTATTTCATCAACTTGTCTTCTGATGATGGGCTCTGTATTGAAAACTCGGTGGATGTGCGTTAAACTGCTTGTTCGACTACATTCAGGTCTGGTGTTTGAAAATACTTTGGTTCGTAATGTTAAGTATGACCCTGATGGTAGGCCAATGTTGATAAAAGCACAATGGAAAAAAAAAGGCATAAATATTTTTTGTATTTAAAAAATATTGAACAGTAACACTAAAGTATCGAACTGAACTGTGAATTTTTTGTATTGTTGCACCCCTAATATAATATATATATATATATATATATATATATATATATATATATATATATATATACACATACACTGCCTGGCCAAAAAAAAAAAGTCGCCACCTGGATTTAACTGAGCAAATAGGTGCGAGTCTCCTATTGGATAATTACTGCATGGGCGATTATCTTTCAGCTGGCAACAAGTTATTTAACCCCAACTGGTGCAATGACTTGCTTCTCATTTCCCAAACAACCATGTGTAAAGACACATCCGTGGTCTTGGAAAAGATGTTAGTCTGTCTGAGAAGGGTCAAATCATCGGCATCAAGAGGTGAAAACATCTAAGGAGATGCAGAAACTACTAAAACTGGGTTCAAAACAGTCAAACACATTATGAAAAACTGGAAGGATAGTGGACCATCGTCTTCCAGGAAGAAATGTGGCCAGAAAGGCAGATAAAGTGATGCAGCATCATGCCTAGTGCTACTGTACGAGCCTGTGGGGGCAGTGTGATGATCTGGGGTTGCTGCAGTTGCTCAGGTCCAGGTTCAGCAACAGTATGAGCTCAGATAATGAGGTCAGCTGATACCTGAATATACTGAATGACCAGGTTATTTCATCAATGGATGTTTCTTTCCTGATGGCACGGCCATATTCCAAGATGACCGTGCCAGAATTTATCGGGCTCAGATTGTGAAAGATGGTTCAGGGATCATCAGACATCATTTTCACACATGGATTGGCCACCACAGAGTCCAGACCTGAACCCCATTGAGAATCTTTGGGATGTGCTGTGGTCAGACTCTACAATCATCAAGATCTTGGTGAAAAATTGATGCAACAGGATGCAAATAAATCTGGTGACATTGCACAAGCTTCTGGAAACACAGCGAATGCTGCCGCAATCAAAGCTAAAGGCGGTCCAACGAAATGTTAAATGTTTGACCTTTTTTTGGTTGGCGACTTTTTTTTGGCCGGGCAGTGTGTGTATATATATATATATATATATATATATATATACATATATATATATATATGTGTGTGTATATATATATATATATATATATATATACACACACTGCCCGGCCAAAAAAAAGTTTCAGCAACAGCAATACATATGTATATATATATATATATATATATACATATATATACATATGTTAAATGTTTGACCTTTTTTTGGTTGGCGACTTTTTTTTTTGGCCGGGCAGTGTGTGTATGTATATATATATATATATATATATATATATATATATATATTGTTTTTGTGTGTGTGTGCATAAGAAAAAAATGTTGTACATATGTTCTCTTTTGTTTTCTGAGATGATCAATGTGAGCAACGAGTTACAATCTGTTGGAGTTTAAACTTGAAAATGATAAGTGATAGCAAAGTTTGGAGTTTTAGGGGAATTTGGTGAATTTTTTCAGTCATTTGCTGCTGCAAAACAAGAAGATTTAAAGCCAAAAAAATGTAGGTTTTGAGAATAATCAACTTTGCATATTTACTTGACTTATGTATTGTGGGTAAGATGAAGAGGAGATGACATGATGGTGGTAACATGCCCAGGATTGTCTTATAGACCAAGTGATGGAGCTTTGTGAACAGTGGATAGCTGAGTGATAAAAGCGTGTCCAGTCTCTCTAAAGCAGTGTCTGATGCCTTTTTGTAAATGATGTCACTATAGTCCAGAATCGGGAGTATTGACATCCTAACGAAGGTGTGTTTGGCAGAGTGAGGAAAGGAAGCTTTACTGGGGCAAAGAAAACTTAATCTAGCTTTTACTTTTGTTTGAAGGTTGCTGATGTGTCTGGTAAAGAACAGAGATAAATCCAACCAGATGCCTCAATAGATAATCACATAAAACTCTGAGGCACTCTTTAAAAGTAACTAAAATGCCTTTATTTCTCCCCCATAGTCATAGTGACCTTTAAAAAAAACCAACATGTTTCAGCCTATTGGCCCTCATCTGGGAGTACAGACATTTGTAAGTTATAACATACTCCAGAGCAGAGCCAGCAGCCAGCAGACCATCAGGGCACTGAAGGCCTCCTTTTCCTATCTAAAATGATGCATTAGATCTAATTGGTATCAAGGGAAAGATAAAGGTTGCGAAAAGACTTTCACAGAAGTAAGGCTGCTCTGCGTAGTGGAGAGTTACTGTGTTGTGTACACGGTGAACATACTGTAACTGGAATGCATTTAAATAGCGCTTTTCTCAAGTTGGTCACAGCCTGAAGTGCTCCACAGTACATTCCTCATTTACCCATTCCCACACATTTTCATACATTGACCTGTCATAATATCACACACTCTTACACTGACAAAAACATGGGAGGAATTTGTCAGGTTTGGTATCTTGCCCAAGGACGTGTCACAGTTGCCTCACGTTAACCCCAGAAAAAAACAAAGCAATCAAAGAGCTACTTGAGGTAACACCGTGTTATGATCACATCACTTCACCAGAGTCCATTTAACCTGAAAACTGATCCTGGCCAATAGCTAATCTGATTTTTTTATTTTGGGTGACTGCACTGGACTGTCCAAGACAATTTAAAACACTGCTCAGTGGATTGCCAACAAATTTCCCCTTAGAGGCCATGTATATTTGATCACTGTGGTGTTCCCCTGACTTTTCTTCTTGTGCCAAAACTTCTGTTTTCTGAGGTTTTTACAAAACCAAAGATATCCCCATCAACCTTGACTGTACTTTGTGCTTTCTGATAATTAGGAAACAAAGGTGGTGGAAAATAGAGGACAGTATGTTCACCACTAAAAATCAGCATAATGGACAATGCTATGATTATGTTTCGGTTCAGACCAAATAATCTCACTGCCAAGGGTTTGAGTCCAGGTAAAATAATGTGTAATGTATCAAATAAAGTCCACATGACAACTTAACTGAATCAAACACTTTATTTTAATACTTTGAACTGACTCAGACTAACTTTTCACATTATTTTCCTTATCAGAGGTGATTTTAAATCTGTTTCTTGTTGGTTTCCGTCTTTAGCCAGCTAGATATCATAGGCTGTTTAGACACCTTGCAAACTCATGAAAACCCCCTAAACACAGCGGCACCATGTTTACCAAAGCAGTGGTTTCATTTCACTTGTCTACTCTAATGGGAAGAGCTGCGGGAAACTCTGCTTTGGTTGTGTAATATCCCATCAGTGGTGTTCAAATCACATTTTTCATCACTTGTATATTTTTTCTCTTTTGCTATACAATGACATGTGATCCATTTTTTCCACCAGTAGTTCACCACTGGTATGGATAATGTACGATATTTGTGAAGCATAAGGCATACTGGTTAACATATTACCACCTACAAACCAGGAACAAATACCAGACCCAGTTAGATTTTGCTGTTTAAAGAGTCATGTGTTTGCTGCTGTTTGGGCATTAGCTTCAAGCTCTCCTCTCTCTTGGCGTCTGGCCCATCACAGTGGGAGTAGAGCTGCTTTAGTTGTGTTTGTTGTAATTACAGTAACCCCCCCAGTTCTCATCCTTCAAAGGCAAACTATGAAGTGATAATAGAAACCACTGGATTGTGTCAGACTTAGGAGGGGGAATCAGAAGCTAATCTAATAACCGGTTTGAGCCTTGCATGTGGTCTTCAGACTCTGCTGGGAGATGGACAGTTGGTGAAAGTTTGGTTTTGTGGCCGGTCGTTTATTTGCACACCGAGCTTCTGTTAAAGACTGTGATTTTTTTTTCTCCAGCATTGCTTCTGAAGCCTTACTATATGTTTTGCACAGTGCAGTATAGAATAACATTAATACCTTCAGCTGAGGACTGTATGTTCCCTTTAGTGGCTGTTTTTTTTTTTTTTTGCAGGCAACAGCTGACTTGCTCTTCAGACCACACTAATGAAAAACAACAGCTCTGTTTCCAAACACATCCAGACACTGGACACAGGAGGGGTGGTCCGTTGCTCCAACGGGGGTTCTTATCTGTTTAAAAAGTTACAACTCACAGAGGGTGATTTATTTCTCTTTAAACCTCGCAGCTGACTTGTTGTTTTGATTCCCGTTCTCTTCAGTATTTTGGTAAATTCATGTTACTGAAACCTCTTGAAGCAAATATGCAGTGAGAAATGAACCTGCACTACTTCTGCTTGCCCACAGGCTTCAGGGCTGCAGGGGGATATTTTGTATCCTGCTGTTGACGCTTGTTGACTTCCAGCAGAACTAAAACGGTTTTTTTATTTTGGCTGTGCAACATGTGTATGGACTGACTGGGGATAACAAATTTACAGTGTAATTAAAAACTATTTAATGACACTATAAATTAGATTTTATTGCTGCTTATAAAAAAGATTTGAATCCATGCCTGTATTTCTTCAGCCATTCTTTAACCAAAAAATCAAACATCAGGTTTGTATACAGTAGCTTGTTGTGAGAACTTACTTCAAAAACAATATTTCTTCCTTTCGCCTTATTTAAATCCCCACCTACAACCTAATTTTCCCTTTATTTTCCACAGAGTGCGGTCCATGTATCACAAAGACTTTCACTGAAAAGCAATCTTCTTGTGATGTGTTAGCAGAAGCATACCATACATATAAGAAATCTTGTCCTGACTCTGGGGTTCTGTGTTGCAGAGGTTGGCTGCAGGAGTGAACCAGTTTGCCTACACCTGCATACAGGACCATCCCATCTGGACCAACCAGCAGTTTTGGGAAGCCACTTTCTACAGCGAAGTCCAGAGTCAGATTCGAGCCCTCTATCTCAACACTCCAGAGGAAAAGGGGGGCATCACTGCCAGACTAAAGGTAAAACCCCAGCTGTGTGTGATTTTGTACTGATATTAGCTTTTTAACCTTGCTTTATAAGTACACATCAGAGTTTGAATTATTTGATTGTTGCCAAACCATTTTTTTTTTTTCTCTCCTGTGCAGGATGCGGATGCTGCGGCGGGCAGAGATGAGGAGCACACGGCCATGGACCTGGCAGCAGAGCAGCTGCGCTCATGGCCCAGCCTGAGCAAGGAGAAGCAGCTGGAGCTGGTGAAGAATGAGGAAAGCACCGTGTTCAGCCAGGCCATCCACTATGCAAGCCTCATGGTCTACCTGCTGGTTCCCCTGGACACCAGCAAGAACAAGCTTCTGCGCAACACACCTGCTGCTGACTGGGAAAGTGGCAGTAACAGCATCGTGACTAACAGGTCAGGAATCAACACCTCGCTTCACTCAACATTCAACTTTGCTGTTCTAGATTAAAACATTTTTTATGGCTTCTTTAATATTTGTAAGGTTAAACAATCAGTCTTATTCGTAGGAATCCTCAATGTAAGGTTTCATGATTTGGGAGTTTGTTAATCTCTCTTATGTGGGCGGATGTGGCACAATTCACAGTCTACATGATACTTTTCTTTTTAGCCAAAAGAACTGCTGTATTTTTTCTGTTTCCGGCCCACATCCATCCTGTGGGCTCACAGGATCGCTGCACACAACAGAGTGTGGTCCATTTTATTCCCCTGGGGTGTTTAAAACCCTCAGTGTCTTTCAAGTCTTACACTGAACTATGATTTCTCTCTTGCTGTGTAGATCATGTAGAGTGAATTATACGCAGAAGAGTCCAGGCCTTTTTTTCCTTTAAAAAAAAAAAAAAAAAAAAGATCATTTATCCAAAATGTTCTTGTTCTGAATGTTAGGATTTATTCCCAATAATGGAGGAACACAATGTTATATTTTTATGTGTGGTATTTCAGTTTCAGTAAACATTTTGATCATAATTTAACTTTCAGCTGCAAGAACTCAATGTTAACATCTGATTCTGTGTTTTGTTTGTTGCCGTTTGACAAAATATGTTGCAGCGAATTGTGTATTTTTCTCCTTTTTATTTTTGCCTCAGACTTGTTTGTTTCTCACTGAGAACATGTTGGTTTCATCACCCTGTTTTTGTCCACCCGAAGAAAAGCGTAAATTACTGTCTCATGCTAAATGCTCTCCTTGGATAATTGAGCCTTAGCTATTGATCTACCCATCATTAGCTTTGCCTTTGCCAGACTGAAAATCCCTCCCACTTTCACTGCCCTTTACCGCAGCACATCTCCAAATCCATTTCTGTCAACAAACAATTTCTGTCCTCCTGGACACTCAGGTTTGACCTTTCTCAGTTTCACTTTGTTACTTGTGTTCACAGCATTGCTGGCAGCGTGGCAGAGAGCTTCGATACAGAAAGTGGGTTTGAGGACTCTGAGAGCAGTGATGTGGCCAACTCAGTGGTCAGGTTCGTTGCCCGCTTCATCGACAAGGTGTGCACAGAAAGCGGAGTAACCCAGGAACACATCAAGAGCCTGCACAGCATGATCCCAGGTGCATTTACACTGCCGCACAGATTCCCTCAACCTAATACACAGCAGTTCTTGGTTGTGTGTATTATTAGCCTTGGCTAGCATCCACAGAGGCCAATGAGCTCATTAACTCCTGACATGTCAAATGGCCTGAGAACATGCACGCACGTGTGTACTTGTGTGTATGTGTATGTGGAAACTGACCCCAGCTTCTGACCCACAGGAATCGTAGCTATGCAGATGGAGGCTTTAGAAGCAGTTCACAGAGAGAGCAGGAGGTTACCTCCCATTCAGAAGGTGAGTGTTACTCTATTATAAGCTGCTTAGACTTCAGTATCGTTGCAGTTTTTATTAGAACTGTCAAGCGCTAACAATTTCTAATTGCAAATTAATTCTATTTTGTAATCAGGTGAAATTTTATCTAAATGATTCCTAGATGCAAATATGCTCTATGGATATGTACCACCACTCCATCAGCCCACCTTTCCCTTAAAGAAAGTTGGATTATTGACTTTACTCAGTGGCTTTGTTAAAAGAGACCCAGGAAATGCATGCCAGCAGAGACTTCCATGCATAGTCAGATTATTTATAATCAGTGTGTAGATGGGTTCCCAAATATTGCTATCTATATGTTGATCGCTGTTTTTCATGTCTCAGGAGTGGAAATAGAGGCCCAGTTATTGCAAAATTATTTGGTTGTCAGCATTCCCATCACTGCTGTCAGCCCAAACATTAAAGGTAAGTTAGCAGATAGGCTGCACGCCAGTTCTTATGAATACATTTCTACAGTATGGAGCTGCAGCTTATGTAAACATCTGCTAATCACCACATTGCCCTTTATTCCTGCACTGAGTGGTACAGATCATTCTGTTACATTATCAACAATAACTCTGTTGCCGTTTGATATGCACTCAGCTGTCATGTCATATAGTTAACTAAACATACTCTAGTGGTGATTAATGACACTAATTCAAAGATTCAAGAGCAATTTCCTGTTTTTGATTTGCATGGTTATTAGCAAACTGCTGTGGTTAAATTTCATCTATGAGCTGACATGAAACCAGATTTTAAATCTTATTATATTGCTAACAAGGGTTGGCACTCCCTTGGATTGTGGACATTGTTTGAGTCAGTGGTTCAAAGGCTCATGTCACTGTTAATTTTCCAATTACAGTCATAAATTTAGCAGCATTTTGATGAGAACGACAGATGTTTTGTGTTGAGATTGTCATGATGTCATACTCAGGATGATGAGGACAGTGTTTTAATTGAGTTAATAGTATTCTACTTTTATAAAGTGCCTTTGGTACTAAGTGACGCCTGCCAGTATCCAGTAATGGAGATAATGTAAATGCTTTTTATAGTTGTTCTCCTGAGGTTTTATATCGTGTAACAAACTAAAGGTTCTGTGTTCAAGCCTCTTTCTTTTCTACAAAGTCTCCACATTTTTCATGGCATTGACTTTGACAGCACTAACATTGGTGCAACTAAATAAAATGCTAAAACAGAAATGGCTATACGGGAATAATGGTAAAGTACAGTTTCTAGGTTCTGTCCAAACACTTAAAATCTCATTTAATAATTCTGTGCTATGTGCAGATACACCATTATCTGTTTTTACCATCAGGATAGCAATGGATGGTAACTTTCTTTTTTAATTATTTTTACTTACTTTAATTTACTTATTGAATTACACCAGGGGTGCCCAAGTCCATCCTCGAGCACTGCTATCCTGCACCTTTTGGTTTTACCCCTTCTCGAACACACCTGAATCAAATGAATTGGTTGTTACCAGGCCTCTGCAGAGCTGAATGACATGTGCATGAGGAAACTAACCATTTGATTAAGGTGTGTTGGAGAAGATATGCTCTAAAAATTGCAGGAGAGTAGCTCTCGAGGACCGGACTATGGAACCCCTGAATTACATGATTTGATATTTGACATGACAAGACAATTCAAATGGCTTTACATACTACATTAAAAGCATTAGAGGGGGTAAAAGGAAAAGCATTTAAAAGTACATAAAATTATGAAGAGAAAATGTGTAAAGAGAGATAAAATTATATGAATCATAGTAAAATAATATAAAATAACTCAAATCAAAATGATTAAAAGAAGCAACATTCTAGATAAGTTAAAATATACCTTGCAGATTTCATGGATAGGCACATGAGAAAAGAAATGTTTTCAACCTGGATCTAATTTAGCATGGTTTGTTGCTACGATGCAGAGCCCCAGTGTCATCCAGTATTTTTCCACTTATTATTGCACATTGATATTTTACAGCTTGGTCTTTTGGACACTTCTGTGCCATATGTCTGCCATCCCTTGGTAAATCCCACAGTTTTACACACAGACAAGCTTTATGCCAGACTTGCTTTGGAAGCAACCTGAAAGCCACAATGAACGGTTTGTCTGCTGCTCACGTGTTTGTTAGGCAAAACTTCCATCCTGGACCGCGAACTGGGAGCTTCATGCCAAAACAGTTTTCAAGTCTGAATAGTTGTAGTAATGGCAGCAATAACACAAGAATTTCTAACAAGTAGCTGAGCTTCCAGTAGTAATAATCTACATAGGGACTCTCTTCTTGGTTTCTTTGTTCATTCAAGGACAAATTCGAGAGGCTATTATTATCTTCGAGCCAGACCTCAACTCCCTCAGGTTGGCTTTGGCCTTAATTGGAAATGCTCTGCATGACCTAATGTCCCTCCACATTCATATTTGTGACAGTGGAACAACTGAATGTTTCTATAGAAACTCTGAAGGCCAGAAGGAGCTGAAGCAACGAAAGGTGCAGACATATTCTAAGTTAGATTTCATACAGCAGAAAAAATTGCTCCCGTGGTGGGGCATGGTTAATTATCAGTTCTATTAACAAATCAGACGTGCAGTCAGCTGTATATCACTTGAGGCGCATGTGTTTCGCTACATGTACTGTACTCTTTGCCTCTGTACATATGGAAATGCACGGGCCATTAACTTCTTCTTGGAAAGTAGGTTTAAACAGAAGTTGATTGCATCAGTGTGCTTTTGTCAACTGATCCAGTCTTATATATGTGTTTTGCGCATATGTACTACTGGGTAAGTGTGTCCGAACTTTTGGCTTATATATTTGTTGTTTCAAGTGTATTATTTCTAAAATAAATGACAGGCCAGAGGCTGCTAATTACAGTTTTCATTTTATATTAGACAGTGTTAACAAAAGGTAGCAGCATTATGTGCTGTGTATTAGTTTAAACAGAAACTTTTGTCATTAATAGAGGTTTGCATCGGCTTAAAGTAAAGAAAAAAAAAGGTTCATGTCAATAAGTGTCCAGATGTTCAAAACATAAAGTGAAAAGCAGTAATTACTTAGTTCAGTGAACCATTTTTGCTCAAAAAGCAGATTAAGTTTTGCTACGAGGGTTGAAATGGAAAATTGCTCTCTTCGGAGGGGAGAAAATTGCTTGCTTTTGTTGGATATTCAGATTTTACATGCTGTGTGATGGTTAGTGTGTTTTCAAGATTTGTGTTTTCAGTGATGTGCGTGTGAGGTTTAGATTTGTCCAGCAAGGCCATGTGGTGTTCTGATTTGACATTATGATGATAAATTAATTTCCTGGATACGAATCTCTGACGCAAACGTTTCTGCTGAGTCCCCCGCTTTGAGCACCTTATTGTCAGTGAAAAATGCCTGAATTAAGCCGGGACGTGCTGGTGGGCGGTTCGCTTTGTGAGTCTGGAGTTTTCTCTTTAATTTGCTGTGATGCTTTTTTTTCCATCAGCCAAAGATTTTGCGTCCAGCGCTGCTTGCTGGAGAGGACTTGGTGTCAGAGGGACTGCGGGTGCTGCTGGACCCTGACGGCAGAGAAGAGGCAACTGGGGGCCTCCTTGGGGGGCCTCACATCCTCCCAGCAGAGGGGGCCCTATTTCTCACCACATACCGCATCATCTTCAAAGGCATTCCCCATGATCCACTGGGTACAGTATCCACTAAACCACCACAACACTGGCTTTGAAGTCTCAGCAAAATTAAAAGACACTTTTATATTTCTTTAAGTGTTACAGCACTCTTTTTTTTCAGTGATTTATTCGAAATACCACTTTTGACAACGAGTGACTTATATCCAACTTATTTAACATGTTAGGAAACAGCTTTGTTTTTACTAAATCAGAATTAAAACATGTCTATTGTGTTAAATGATCATGGTTTTCCAACATCAGGTTTGCCAGCAGCTCTCACGTCAGTGTGGTGCTGATCTTTATTCCTGTGTGTGCAGTTGGGGAGCAGGCTGTCATCAGAGCTTTCCCCGTGTCAACGCTGACCAAAGAGAAAAAGATCAGCATCCAGAACCAGCTGCAGCAGAACATGCAGGAAGGCCTTCAGCTCCGCTCTGCATCATTTCAGGTAAACACGCTCTTCTCTAATGTAAACTCAGTGGAGGAAGATGTTAAAAGCATCAATGATAGAGAGGTGAGACTCTGCTGAGATTACACAGTGCAGAGCGGCGTTGATAAAGCAATATATAGGTACTACCCAAAAAATTTGAATATCCTGAAAAAGTTGATATATTTCCATAATTCAACTTAAAAGGTGCAATTTACATATTTCATAGACAAATAATATGCAAATCAATATATTTCAAGCTTTTATTTGTTTGAATGTTGCTGATTAGGACTTGCAGCTTATAAAAAACCTCAAATTCAAAAACTCAAGAAATTAGAATATTGCATGAAATCAATTTTAGAAGGATTTTAAATACAAAAATTTTAGGCCACCTAAAGTAAAATCTTGCATCTGTACTTAGTACTTGATGGGGGGCCCCTTTAATAACTGCCTTAACCCGGCGTGGCATGAATGCTACCAGCTTGTGGCATATCTCAGGTGTTATGGAAGACCAGCATGCTTCAATCACAGCCCTGAGCTCTTCTCTATTGTTTGGTCTCTTCCTGTTTAGCTTTTTCTTGACAATGCCCCACAGATTTTCAATGGGGTTCAGGTCAGGTGAGTTTGCGGGCCAATCAAACAAGGTAATCCCATGGTTGTTGAACCAGGATTTTGTAGTTTTGGCAGTGTGGGCAGGTGCCAAGTCCTGCTGGAAGATGAAGTCTGCATCCTCATACAGCTGGTCCACTGAAGCAAGCATGAAGTGCTCCAAAATGTCCTGGTAGACGGCTGCATTTATGCTGGACTTGATAAAGCACAGAGGACCAACATCAGCAGCTGACATGGATCCCCAGGTCATCACAGACTGGGGAAACTTAACACAGGACTTCATGCATCTTCTATCTAGCGCCTCTCCGGTCTTCCTCCAGACTCTGGGACCTTTGTTTCCAAATGAGATGCAAAACTTGCTCTCATCAGAAAAGAGGACTTTTGACCACTGGGCTAGTGTTGTTGTATTCGAGATCGGTCTTGGTCTCGAGACCATATCTTTAGGTTCTTGGTCTCGGACAGGGCAGTCTCTGGATTTTTGAAGCAGACCAGTCAAGACCACTCCTGATAGTCTTTTTGTCCATAACTTAGCTGCTGATAAGAGTAGAAAAGGACCCTCTTTAACAGCTAATAACAACTTAAAGACATTGGTTGTATTACGTCTTCCTCCAGCTGCAGCTGCCACCTGCTCGCTGCAGTGTGACTCTGACTGTGACTGACACACCTGCGCCCACAGAGGCGCGAGCCGAAAGGAGGAGAGCGGCTGTGTGAACTTGTTAGCATGACTGTAGCTACCACTGAGGACACCAAGGTCTGGACCAGGACCATGAAGCTCAAAAGCATATAACTGAGACGATGATTTCTGTGCGGATTGATACTGAAGTAGTGATTGTTCCTCGACCAGCCACCTGTATTATAGAACTGATTCTCAAGCTAAATCTTATTTTCATATTTATTATTATCATTAACATGAACACAGTGAAAACTAACTAAATCGTACAAATAGGTTTGAACTACTACTACTTCCGCCTGCCAAGGCGCAACAGTGCGCCACAGCGACTGGCCGCTCAGTCACTGATCAGTGATCAATCATCCACACAGCAAATGCTCCTTATTTTTTCAGACTTAAAGTATGCAGAGTAGTTATTTTTACACATCAAAGATAATTAAGAACAACTTACCCTGCAACAGTGATGCTTAGCAGGGTCAGTACTTTCTTCAGGTTTGTAGAGTTCATATTTACTGAACTAACTCCCGGATTGCGCATTTCTGATTGAGTCTATGTGGTTCTCACTTCATGCAGCATGCGTGTTTACTTCAGGTTCGTTGTAAATTTGAAATTTGTTTGATTACAAGCTTTTTAGTAGTGATTATATCATTTCATGTTTGTGCAAACTGTCTCATTACTAAACAAAATAGTTGTTCCATAAACTTTTCAACATTGTGAGTGTGATGATAGTGACTGCAGAAATTTCAGATGATATGCAGTACTTGTATATGTATAGTAGTACTTATACTCTTGTCATAGTTCTAAAACAGACACTGAGGTTAAAAAGAGAGCAAATGACAGAAAATAGGATAAACTACCTCCCTGCTTGTTTGGAGAGATTTCTGCCAACTTGGCAATAATTAAATTTGATGTTTGCCAAAATTTATTAGTATATAGTTTTAATTCATAGTGCTGTCTTCAAAACAACAGAGCAAAGATTAATTTTTGTTATCATATTTGTTTAAAAGCAAACTTTAAAAACCGCTCACATTTTGATGTTATGATTTTTCTTTGATATTTGTGGTCTTGGTCTCGTCTTGGTCTGTAAAAGTCTTGGTCTTGTCTTGGTCTCGACCTCTAAATGTCTTGACCTTGTCTTGGTCTCGGTTCTCCCTGGTCTCGGAAATGTCTTGGTCTCGGTTGGTGCGGTCTTGACTACAACACTACACTGGGTAACAGACCGGTCCTTCTTTTCTCTAGCCCAGCTAAGGCGCTTCTGGCGTTGCTTGCTGTTGAGGAGTGGCTTGACAACAGGAATTCAACATTTGAAGCCCATGTCCAGCATCCGCCTGCGTGCTGTTTCTCTTGAAGCAGTAACTCCAGCCTCAGTCCATTCCTTATGAGGTTCCTCCACACTTTTGAAAGGCCCTTTCCTGACCATCTTCTCCAGGCTGCTGTCAGCCCTCCGGCTTGTACACCGTTTTCTTCCACACTTCTTCCTTCCACTTAACTGTCCATTAATGTGCTTTGAGACAGCTCTGAGGACATCCAGCTTCTTTTGCTATCACTTTGTGTGTCTTTCCCACCTTGTGCAGGGAGTCGATGATGGTTTTCTGCACAACGATCAGATCAGCAGTCTTCCCCATGGTTGTGAATTATTCTAAACCAAGACAGAGACTTTTTAAAGGCTCAGGGCACTTTTGCAGATGTTTTGGATTACTTATCTGATTAGACTGTGACACTCTGAACCTACAATACTGGAGCTTTTCACAGTATTCTAATTTTTTGAGTTTTTGAATTTGAGGTTTTCTTAAGCTGCAACTTCTAATCAGCAACATCCAAACAAACAAAAGCTTGAAGTATATTGATTCACATATCATTTGTCTATACAATATGCAAATTGCACCTTTTAAGTTGAATTACGGAAATACGTGAATTTTTTCAGGATATTCTAATTGTTTGGGTAGTACCCATATGTGCTTCCAATTCTTATTTGCATTTCTAAACAAATTTCTTTTTGTGTTCAATGTGCCACTAAAGGAATAAAGAACACCTCAGCCCCTATATTAACCTCTAAAAGTTCAACTACAACTGAAAGTGTCCAAACTTGAAGCTTATTTTTGTGTAAGTCTTTTTATTGACATGCAGTGATGTCAATGAATGCTAAGACACCAGTTCTTAATGAAAAGAAGGGGGTCGGTTGTTATTTTTACTAATGAAGCTAATCAAAGCAAGTGTAGGCTTCTTGGTCTGCACAGCCACCTCTGAAGTGTTGTTTCCACACTGACTTCTTCATGTGTTGTAGAACCCATACATAAGAGCTAACACTGATCCTTCATCAAGACATGGAAGCTACTAGTCATAACCCCAATAATAACATAAACAGAGAAATCTTTCTGTATAATTCATGGATACCTCTGTGCCAATCAGATGTTGCCTGCATTTAAATCTGATAAAAGTGTGTTAGTTTGATTAAACTCAAGCTGACTATATGATTGGAGCTTAATGAGTATATGGTTGTCTCTTGCAGCTGATAAAAGTGGCTTTTGATGAGGAGGTTAGCTCAGAGATGGTGGAGATCTTCAGGAAGCACCTCCAGAGAATCCGCTACCCGCAGTCCATCTTCAGTTCCTTTGCATTTGCTGCAGGACAAACCGCACCTCAGCTAATCCTTCCAAAGCAGAAAGAGAGAAACACTGGCTTCAGGTTAGTCATTTGAAAAAGTGGTCTCAGGACTATCTTTGCGGTGTAAATCAATCATTTGTGTGTCTGAAATATTACTGTGAATAAATACATTCCTCAGCAGTTTTGCTGCTCAGCTCCCACTCTGTAAATTACCTCTGCTCTGTACTCCCCTCAGAACACTGTCAAAAACTATTGTCAAAGGAGCTAAGAGGGCTGGAAAGATCACCATGGGCCGTGGTAGCCAAAGCACACTGAAGAAGAATGAAAGAGGCAGCCGGATGACCTGGCATGAAGATGATGACATTTCAAGTGAGAGAAGCAACATGTTGACATCTGAGACGATGTGGGCGTGGAGAGAGGAAAAACAGGCCGGGGGATAGATTTCTAAGTGCATTTCATTTTTTTGTGTCTTTTTAAGTATCTGATGATGGCGAGCCACCACCTAGCAGTACTTTGCGAGCATCAGAGAAGTCCACCATGGAGCAGCTGGTAGAGCAGTCGTGCTTCCGTGACTACCAGCGTCTGGGCCTGGGCACCATCACTGCCAGCTCGTCTCGATCAAAGTCTGGCGAGCAGTTTAGGATCACAGCCGTAAACAGACTCTATTCCCTCTGTCGCAGGTAACCAGATTTGACCGGATGGATACCTGCTCCCACTTCTGTAACTTCATTTGTAGCACTGTGGCTTTATTTCCCCCATGAATCAGACCAGAAACCTCTCGGTGTGTGCTAACCTCATTAATCACGTTACAGCTGAGCTAAACATCGAAGTTTCCAGATCTGTAAAATTTTGTTTTACAAAAACTCGGTGTTTGTTATTCCTGTATGTCTTTGTTGCTCCAGGAAAGTTGTTTTTCAATGGCTTCTTAATGACAGAAATTCTCCTTTTATGTGAGATTTCTATTATTATTTCTTTTTCTCTCTTTCACCAGCTACCCAGGACTGCTTGTTGTTCCTCAGGCTGTGCAGGACAGCAGTTTACACAAAGTAGCTCGTTGCTACAGACACAACCGTCTGCCTGTTGTGTGTTGGAAACATCCCCGGACCAAAGCTGTGCTGCTGCGCTCTGGAGGCTTCCACGGCAAGAGTGTGGTGGGATTGTTCAAGTCACAGAACCCCTCCTCAACAAGTATGATTATTTGCTGAAGGCATAACTTTTATGTCTTTTAATGTAATGGTTTAGGTAACTAGTTATCATGAACAAAGAATGAGTGATGGCCAAAATATTTCTTAGAAAAATGTTGCTGCTGGGATTTCTAGTGGCTTGGGTCTGCCTCTGAACACATTACCTTCTGATGTTTTCCATTGAAATATTTATTCAAATGAAAATAAAAGTTATTTTCTCTGTTTTTTTTTTCCTCCAGCTCCTGTCTCATCCTCAGATTCTTCCAGTAGTCTTGAACAGGAGAAGTACCTGCAGGCTATCCTTGACTCCATCCCTATCTACTTCAAAATGAACGGGAACAGCACCTTGTCCAACCGCTCCCTCATTGGCCTCTCACCAGGTACCAAAGAGAAATATTTAAGTGCACTTTGTGGGTTTGATAATGTCCAAAGTGCTTCAATAGAAGGCAGCTTAACCTTTTTTTAGTGGTTCTTCAAGAAGTACAACTTCTCTTCCCAAATGATCTGCATAAGCTGGATGAGAAGTGATACAGGTTGATTTAATGTCCAGTCATCATTGTGCATGTTAATGCATTCAATGACTCGAAACTCACATTCTTGTGAATCTAATGAATGACAACAAACAATAACTTGGGAAAAAAAAAAACTGCTAAAAATTTGTGCCTTGTAACTTTTCAGAGATGAATCCACTTTGCTGCAACTTTTGATCCTTTTTAGACTCGGATTTTAGTTAAACAGTATTTTCTCAGCCACACCGGCAAGCCTGCCTGTAGCTGAAACTGGAACATGTAAATGGAGTACAGCCAATAATGTTATCTGCTAACACGGATGGCTTTTAGTCAAAGTGAGGGGCATGAGAAAGGCCTGTTAAAACCAAACAGAAGTCTTTGTTTCCTTGATGTGACCTCACACACTTTTTTTTTTTTTTACCAGGACTGCCAGAGCCAAACCATGACTTAAGATGTTTCCACTTCACATGGAAGTTGCCTGTATTTCCTATTTTTGTGTTAATATTCGATCAGTCCAGCTTCTTTCAGGATAGCGAGGAAGCAAACGCTGGCAGACAGACACCTTACATCAGTTAAACTAAATTGATTAATGCAGTAAATCATACTAACTCAGCTTTATGTTTCTGTTATTCATTTATATATAATTAGACTGGATCTTTTATAATGTCTTCGAGTGACTTATGTTGTGAACTGGCTTAATATGAGTAAACTAAATTGATATTTTTATCTAAAACTGTAGAGCGGTTTGCCTGTGAAAAGCTGGGCATTACATCTCTTACATAAAAGCAACCTGGCCTGCCTCCAGAGGCCTTACCTGACCTAAATTTACTTTGGGGTGGCCTTGGCTTTGTCGTGGGAAAAAAAAAATTCCATTTGTTTGCAAAAGGATAAGAGGCCATGTAGAGTTCATTTCTTCTGATAAAGAAGTAAGAAAATGCACATTTGCACTTTTCAGGCTATTTTTGTTCACTCCAGCTCTGTTTTTTTCTCTCATCAAATAATGATTTGCTTCCTTTTTGTGTTTGTACCGGTCAGCAGTTGTTTTTCACCTACTTATCTTTATATGTGTGTGTTGGGGTGGGATGGAGAGTATTCTGTCGGATATATGGTCATATTTAAAAGGAAAATTGTACAATGTAGTTACGTAAGAATTCCAGGACCAGCCTGGGGTGTCTGCCCAGCCCATCCATCTCCTCTGGCTTTGTCAGTCCTTCCTCAGTGTGCTCACACATACAGACTTAATACACGACCATGCAGAATTTATCTTTTTCTATCCTCACTTACTTTGTACATAAATTACTCCAATCATAAAGGAGTTTTAAATGGAAATGCAAAAGTTTGCTGGTTTTTCAAGTGCTTTTTTAATTGACATGGAGATTCCTCTTCTAATCCCCCCAAAAAAGGGCATTGTTTCACTTTTGGCAAAGAGGAAAACAAACACAAAACCTGTACATTCTCCTCATCTAGTCAGTTCCAGTGTTGTATTTCCAGTCCAGTCCAAGTGAGCATCCAGGCACTGGAAGTCCTTCATCACTTCCTCTTCCAGGACAGAAATGATGATCAGCATGAATTTCCCCTCGGGGGTCAATAAATTATCTTTGATTTGATTATCTTTTTCCCCTTTTTTGTCATTGTTTTTTCACTATTGAGATAAGGTGTTTGCTTCCACATTTGTGCTGGATAGTGCTCCACGAGAGTCCTGCACCAGCTTCCTGTCCGCTCCAGGCTCACTGGAGATGACCGAAGACCAAAATATACTGGAAGTCTGAGATGTATAAAGTGAGAAGATATGGAGAGTACAGCTCCCTGCAGTGCTCTGTGCTGCTGATCACCTTCTCAGACACATTGTAGTTTGTTAGGTAGTTAATAATACATGTGGCAAGTTCCACAGTCATGGCTTGATGTATGTAAGCGCACACACGGAGGAAGGCCCAGTTCACCTCTGTTTTTACCTCCCTTGCCGGCTCGGAGACACATCAGAGGGGCTTTAACTTCCACCTACCCTGTGGAGCCGCTGGATTTTTGCACATGACACCAATGCATCAGCCCTGGCTTGAAAAGCATATGTTAAAAGGCCTAATGACTGAGGCGCAGACAGTAGGAGTGTGACAGGAAGGCTTTGTCTTGGATGGATAAGAGGTCTGAGTTGCTGCGTTCAAAGGAGGAGAATGGTGAGCGCCGTCCTGAGCTGAACCCACTGAAACACATATTCAGCTCATCAGCTCTGCACTTAATACCATCAGTCTGATCCCCCTTCTCCTTGAAGTCAGTGGTCTTTTTGATCCCTGACCACACATCCCACATGTTGTTCTGCTGTAGCTTGATGATAATGAGCTGAGATAAACATCTGATCACTGCAGTCTGTTTGTTTTTGTCATCTACCCTTGCTTATGATTTGCTCCTAACACTACATACGTACAGTGACACTTGTTTAAATATCCTGCATACTGTTTATGTTTTGCCTTCAGGCAGTGAAAGGAGGACATCCAGGATACCAAAGATGACTCCTGTCCATTTAGACATCCCATTCTCTAACAGTTTTACCAGAGGAGGTGAGTGTTTTTAGCTTTTTCATATGATACTCGACGTACTATATATGTGTTGTTGCTGCCATTCATCATATGACTGCAATTATGACTGTTATTGCATCATCTTATCCCTTAAAATAACTATTACAGGTAAGAGCTATGCATACAGATATAGATGCTTGTATCTTTCCCATAGTTTTTCAGCAAACTTAAACTCCACATTTGAGACAATATTTTAATTCTCCACATTTAATAATGCAAGAGTTGTAAAAGTTGAGGGGGCTAACAGAAAAAAAGATACTAATAAAACCAAGTTCAATGTTAATTAAAACTATACAAGTAACTAGCTATTGCAGTGTTTTTAAGTGATCGTTTATTTTTAACAGAACCTGTAGCTTATTTTCATAAAGTACAAATAATAAGTGATTATTATGTGAAACTGAAGGTTTTATGTGTCATGGTTGCTTGTGACCTGTAGCTTTCCTGGCACAATACAAATTGCTGTAATGTTGTGTTTCAGATGAAAACTCAATGTACTGTTAAGCTGACACATGATTGTGAGTGTTTGTTTTGGAATGTGAACTCTTGAAAAGAAACCTCAGAACTTGGCGTTTTGTCTCGACGTCTGTGCATGTCCGAGCTGTTAGTCACCGCTTCAAATGAAGGTCAAAGGCAAAAGAATTGTTCAGACTGACTCAGCACTTTTTCAGCCTGCTGAAAAGCATGACGCATCACCTCCGTGTTTTAGGGGTCTTGAGTATTTCACTCCCAGATTTCTAATCCAGTTAACTGCAGCATTGTTTACAGTTGCAGTAAGTGCTGAATGGAATGTAAATACTGGATTCAAGTTACAGCAAAAAAAAAGCATCGGACATCCCAAAGGTCAAATAATATCAACTATATACTTTTTGTCTTAAAGATTCTTAATTTGAAATTAAGAAAATATTTTTCTTCGTGTTATGGAATTTCCTCTTAGTGAGACTACTTATTCTTAAAAGTTTGTTTGGTAAGTAAAGTGAACACTGATTCTCGACTGTTGTGATCAAGTGTCACGGTTTGCTACAGCTGAGATTTCTATAATAATTTTTCCTTTTGCATACTTTTGACTTTTCTCCTTTCTATCTTACTTGCAACTTGTGTAAATTCAGTTACAGTGTCTGACTGCTCCCTGGATCCAGAGCGTTATAAGCAAACTGCTGTTCCCAAGTTACATAAACCATCCAAAATCTAGAAGAATGCATGCCAGACTTCTGTTAATCACGAAGAGAAAACATGATATGCCAACAGCAAGTCTGGTTAGGTGCATCCACTTCTAGAGGGAAACATCTCGCTCCCATCTAAAGCAATCATAAGACCATGGATAATCATATTTACGCATGCTGACATGACAGTCATTTGCTTCATCATTTAAAATGCAGTAATGTCTCATCCTGCCTGTATCCGAGCCAGTCCAAAGCTTGACCATAAACTGTATGTCATTTGCATGACTGTAGTATGGTGGGTTGTGATGGTGTTCAGTATGATGTTGACATTAATTTTACCCTCATCCTCTCTCTTGTACCAAACAACCAACCAGTGCTTGAGTACAAAGACAAACTATTCACTCACTCACACCAAAAACCTGCCAGTAAGGAGAGAATCCACAATCAAGGTAGAGTGAAACTGTTGCTTTCCCTGCCAGTCTTCATACGGAGATTCTTCCCTTTCTAACACATCCGTAGAGCCTCAGCATTTCTGCTTCCTCTAACCCACACAAACGCTTACTAACCAGGTCAGTGCTGCCGTGCATCATGCTACAACCCCTTTACACGGATCCTGTGGAGCGTAGAACTAATCACCGCTGACTTTCAGGGTGCTCCTCTGGGAGCTGTGGTTTTTCACAAACCAGAAGCTGCGCTATTGTGGTCTTTTCCATTGTAAATGTGATGGCTCAGCAGGGCTAGCAGTGGTCGGTTATGATCCAGGTCCAGACTGAGGAAGAAAGGTTTATCATGGCACACAAATCATAATTTACATAAAATAAAGCCGGCAACAATCCTGCAATGTTGTGAGGAATAAGTCAGATATCTTCTATGACTCAAGGGGAAAAGAATTCAGTGAATATAGAAAAGTCGTTGAAGTCATTTGATGTTTTTGAATCCTATGTTTTGATTCACGGTTTTATCTCTGAGTCACATCTGCAACCGTGTTGATTTTGTCATCTGGTGAAGCTTTAGGTGTAAACAGTTACGTAACTGATTATATCTGTGAATAGTGACAGGACAGCCTTTGAAACTGGTTCAGTCTTAGTTTAAATTTAGGTCATGAAACATTTGTGGCAGATAAACTGAAACCGATTTCAGCCTAATAGAAATCTCTTGATGAGCTCCCCCAGCTAAAGAAAATGATACTTGATGCAGTTTGATTGCTATACAATACAAATGAAATGCAAAAGGCCTGAAAGTGATTACTGTGAAAAATCACATCCTTCCTGATGGTGATTCACACTGTTCGGAAGTCATTGCATGCTGGTTTTCAGAGAAATAGCTTCTAGACTTGTTGACTTGCTGAAAATTCCAACAACTTCTGCTTCTAATATCGCAACACGCCGGATCCTTAGGGGCAACTGCTTTGTTGGTGGACCAAAGGAATGAAGATGTTTGCATAATCCCTGTTGAACTGCTGTGCATGTGAAGTTCATCTGCATGTCATGTGTTGTTCATCATTCCGTCTTAATTTATTTGACTCTGTGTACATGAGTGGCATTTGAATAGGCCAACTTCTGCACACGTGTGTAACTTTTGTTTGCAAATGTGTCTTTGCAGGTATGTGGGCCAGCCTGCGCTCAAGCAGCAGACTCAGTCAGCACCCATCAGTGGATAATGTGGGTGCCAGACTAGCAGGGAAGGATCTGGCGCCCCCTGCAGGGAGCAACAGCCTGCAGGCTCAACTCCTCAAACATCAGGCCGCCCTTTACGTCTTCGGAGAGAAGTCGCATCTAAGGGTGAGAGTGAGGAAAGGGTGGCTTATTGACGCATGAAATTATGTTACTACAAACTTTTGCATCGTATTTTTATTATTCTGGTACACAAACTCTGGCAGTCTAGTCCAGTAAGACTCTATAATGCTTTCAAATTCAGCTTTGAATCCCACTTATGCTTCTGACAATACCAGTGAAAATTGCTCATAATAAACCTTATGAAAAAGGAGGGGAAAAAACTATGCTCAGTGTTTCCCCTTCCATTTTACAGACCTGGTGGAGAGCTGCCACCAGGCCAAAAAAAACCCCCAAAACAATAAGCTAAAATCAATTAATTCATAAATCATTAATCATTTCCATTAGGCCCAGGGCCTGAAATTCACTGAAATATTGGGGGTATCGCACATAATATAATCAATTCCCGCAAACCTCACTCTTATAATGCGGGAAATTCCTGCTTGCAATTGCAGCGAAGTAATGTGCAGTGAACGTTTGCATCAGAGCCATAAAATAACGTGGAATGAAAGACTTGACACACTTGAGGCGACGCTGCTCCTTCTCCATTCATTCAGAAGGAGTAACGTCGCCTCCTGCGTTGGCCCTTTAGTAAAGCACGCGCTCCCTTTCTCTCTCCCTCTCTGACCTGTCAGATGTCGCAGCTCCCCTCTTTGTTGATAAACCAAACATTGTTTGTGGATTTCCCACCGGTAAGACGATACTTTCATGGAGTCTTATAACGTACAGTAAATGTAACTTTGGGTCCTGAGGAGAAGCTGGTCTGGATCAACACCAATAAAGATCTGCACTGTGGTGGTGTCGGCCTCGTTTACGGCCCAAATCCTCCGGATCCTCAGGTAGCGCCGGTGCTGGTCATGTTACCAAGCACCCCAAAGAAAAGTTTTAGCCTAACTGGCTCAGAATATCCGTGTTTGATCATAATGATGGAGACACGAGCTGCTCAGTTTAATGCTGGTGTGATGAGACCAACATCAGCGCTGCGTCACCGTTTCTCACATGGCAGCTGAATGTGAGATCGATTCATAAATAAAGATAATATTGACAAATAATAGTTTGATATTATGAATGCATTTTATATTTTTACGCATAGGCTAAACAGCATTAAATATGTCATATTAAAAATGTAAATTTGGGCTTATTTTGGAGAAAGAATCTGATTTTGGGAATGTTTTCTCATCATTTTCTCACATTCTCTCTGCTCTTAACTTGTTCTTGTTTATCTCAGCTTCTTTATTGTATTTTCTGTGTTTCCATTTTCTTTCCTATTAAGTATCTTTAGGTGTTATTAAATGTGTTATTATATTCATCAAGTTTCTGACAGTTTTCTAGCTTGCATGTAGAAAATGCTCTGTCCTCCCCAAGACCAGTTTGATTTTAACAGAACTTTTATCAAATGCAAGAGATTACGTAGAGGAGAGAGAACCGAACAGAGCTGGAAGAAAGAACCACCAGAACCACTGATTATAATTATGCAGCTCAAAGATGCAACATATTACTGTAATATATACTTTTTATACCAAGCTGATAAAGAGAATAGAGACGGGACAAGAGAGCTGTCTAAGATGGAAACTAAAAAGGACGTAAAAGACAAATTAATGCTCCTTATTAATCTGAGGTACGGGCAGGACACTGGAACAGCGGTGGTGAAGCGCCTTGTAAATATCCCCCCACAAAGTATACAAATCCCCCCTTGGTGAAGCATGTAAGGGGGGAATCCCCCCATTTTGAGAAGTGAATTTCAAACCCTGAGGCCTCTGTGCAGCGAAGTGCGAGTCAACCTGCTTCGTTGCCTAGTAACGATGCGAGTACCGCTGCTGAGAGCGTGTTTTTTTTTTTTCCTTTTAAATATTCTGGGATGTTTAAGGTTTGTTAGCTAATGAACTATGCCGAAGAAACAAAAAGATATTGCGGTTGACAAACAACTGATTATTAAGAATTTTCTCCGCAAGACTCCAAAGAAAATAGATGAAGTTAGAGAAACAGAGACAACACAACAGAGGGGCCGCTCGAAGACCTTGACCCCCCTGAAACCGCTCAGACTGCTAAGCCCTAGGGCAGGTGTGTCCAGCTCCGGTCCTCGAGGGCCACAATCCTGCAGGTTTTCCATGTCTCCCTTCTCCAACACACACCTGACTCAAATTCATAGGCTTTTAGATTCATTTAATTTGAGTCAGCTGTGCTGGTGCAAGGAGGCATGAAAAACTGTCAGGACAGCAGCCCTTGAGGACCGACTTTGGACACCCCTGCCCTAGGGTGACTAGACGTCCTGCATTTTCATTACTTTTTACTCGTCCTGCAAATTAAGACGCTGTCCTGGTTTGCTGCCATTTTGTGTTTAAATCTAGCCTAATTTATGAACTGACTGTACGTGTACACTGATGTGAATGACTCAAATGTCAATCAGTCTTGGAGGTGGGACTTTAATCCAGGTCCACGTTTGTCAGAGTAATTTTTCCAAGTCACACAGCGGGGAACACGACATAAAATAGGACGAAAAAAATCCCAGAGTGATAAAAAAAACGTGCTGCTCAAAAGAAATCCTCCCAGTCAGTGGACAGGTTCCTGCCAAAACCCAAACAAGAGTCTAATACAAACAGTGATAGCTGCTGTTAAGTGTTTACCAGTCACAATGCAACACTTCCTGTCATACACGTCAGAAACTGTGGAAATAAGGAAGCATCGGTCATGATTCCAGACTGAGACAGCGGAGGTCGTAGAGAGAACAAGGACTCGACCTCTTATTCTGTTTGATTACCCAGTTAAAGTGAGAGAAACTGTGCTGCTTACTGATGTCAGAGAACTTGATAGTTACATTTAAATATGTGTAGCCTTTATATGTAAGTAATGTCCTCAAAATTATTCATAACGTCCCATTAAAGAAAAGGCTAAATTGACAATAGTAATTCAAATAACAGGAAACAAAAGAAACTAATAAAAAATTTTGAAAAAACATACAAAATTATAATTAAGTTGAATGAAATATTTCTTTTGAATTGTGGTTGAAAATAATCATTTAAGAAAACAAACTAAACTGTTCCAGACAAATTAGAGCACCTTGCTCATAAAGACCAGCACACCCATTATTCCAGATGATGTGTGCATGAACTTCTACATTTGATTATCCTCTCCTCGTCGCTCCACTTCTTCTCCCACTTCTGAGCAGTGGTGCTGGATAGACGTGCTTGAGTAGCACCGTCCTCACTCTGCTGTGATGGGAGACCCCTGCCCTCCCTCCTTCCCATGTGTTTCATGATGTTGTAACTTGTCTGCACATGTGCTTATTTGTACTGAGGTGTGTTTTTTTTTAAAAGCACTGCTACGTCCCTTGTAGGGGGCATGTCAGTGTGTGCTTTTTTCCCCCTTCTCTTCTTTTTTGTTCAGTGTTATCTTGTCATCATGTATCTGCAACTATAGGTGTGTCGTTATGGCTGTTGCCTCAAGTCTTCTCGGTTCCTATACGTTCATGTTTATGTTTGTTTTATGTCTGTTGTCTGCCTGATCTTGGACGGGTTGTACTGAAAGTGATTTCGTTGTACTGGAACGCTGGTTCATTAACAATAAAGCAATTCAATTCAATTAAACAAAACTCAACAATCACATACACTGCATCATTCATACACTCATTTTTCTTGTACATCAAGTCTTGAAGCTGTTCTTCATCCACAGCTCTTTTTTTTTTTCAAGAATTCGAGTGAACATGGTGTCTGCTCCAACCGATGAGTTTATCCCCACAGAGTGCCATGCCTTTATTGCCATGCCTTTACGCTGTCATTGGCTCGAGATAAATACACAAATCTCCACCCAGAAATGTCCCAAACACACCAAAAACAAAGGGAAAAACAAAATACAGTCAGGGGGAGAGGGAGTTGCAAACAAAGTCACCACCACACGAGAGGAGAGGCCCAAAGGTGTGGATTGAGACGGATTTCACTTGCACAAGTCTAACGTTTATTTTCAGTGAGAAAACTCTGGATTCTACCTTTAAATGTCACAATAATAGTTGCCAATTACAAATTACTTAAATCTGGCCTGTCAAAAGCAGCAATATAAGGAGAAATCATTAGCACCCTGATAACAATTAAGTGCACAAGTGCAGCAGGAAGTGTTATGTGGGATGATACTTTGTTCCTCTGATAGTTGGTGTCTCTGATACGTTTGCTTTGTTTTATGTGTAAATAAGATGGACAATCTATTATTGTTACAACAAAATGAAAAATTAACAGCAGCTCTTGTTCAGTTGGTCTAAGATTATCTAGATTTTTCATGTTTGTTGTAGTTTTTTGGCTCATTGTAATGTGATATTCCTCCAGGGCCTCAGACTGGACTCCTCTCTGAACTGTGAACTGGTCCCAGTGGACTTCGCAGACACACGGCAGGTGAAAGCTGCATTCAAAAAACTCCTCAGGGCCTGTGCTCCCAGCGCCACATCGTCTGACTCAGAGGATTCCTTCCTCAAAGCCTTGGAGGACTCTGAGTGGATCCTGCAGGTGACAAATCACACAAACAACATTGCTTCTTGTTTTTTTCTTTTTATATGTGCAGCAGTACTTACTGAGAGCCTGAGTAAAATTTGTGTGTGAATGACCCGGCAGTCCACTCTTCTTCCTCATCCTGTGTATCAGACTCACATCATGGATAAATTATGCGAATAAATCCACTCTGAAGCCATTTTCCCAGGGGAAGCACATTCTTAGCGATGGGGTAACAGCATGCTGGTTATCTGATTGACCCCCTGCAGGCTTACATTGGGCATTTGCTGTTAACAAAAAAAAGCTGTCTGTGGGAAATGAGCAGAGCTCAGCCAGTTATTTACCGGTAGACCAAATATGGTAATATACTCAGAGTGGATTAATTGTGTCTTTTGGTGTCTGTTTGTACATTTGTTCTCACATATGTTGACCTCCCACAGCTTCACAAGATCCTGCAGCTGGCACTGTTTCTGGTGGAGCTTCTGGACAGCGGCTCATCTGTTCTGCTCAGCCTGGAGGACGGCTGGGACATTACCACGCAAGTGAGAAAAATGAATAAATACCTTCATGAAAAACATATGAGTTAGTCAGACAGATGTGAGGAAGATTTTTGAGCATAGTGGGCAGGTTTTGTCTTACCATGCATTTATTTCTAAGTTTTTTCATTCATATATTTTTCAACAATATTAATTTTGCTTAAAAAGCTGAGAGAATTGGATGATTAAGATAAAATAAATTAATTAATTAAAAAACAATTACTATAATCCCTCTCAGCCCCATAAATTTGGATTCACTTCTGTGGAGTTTTGGTTTCTGGGCCAAATTCAGGAGAAAGTGCTGGACCTTATCGCATCTTAGTTTTGTTACCTCTAACCAGAAAAACTATTCTTAGTATTTAAATGTTCTTCAGCAGAATTTTATCTTGCGGCTTTGCATCAAAGTGCTGGTAGTTTACCAGCAGGTTATGCACTGTCCGCCACAGGAATTCAGATTTTCACTGATAAGTCTGAAGTTTGTGCCCATTGTTTTGCTTCTCTTCAAGTGTTTCTACAGATTTTAAGTTTTAACAGATCTTTGCATCCTTTTCCATCATCTTTATGTCTTACCATTAGTCATCCCTCTTAATCTTCTGTCTGTCAAGCTTTGATGCCAACATGCCGATAGACACAGCCCAAACAAAGTTTATTGTGTTTACTGTTTATTTTACAACAATATTCATCCATTCAGACTAAATATTTCCATTATGTGTGAAGGATCACAGTTTTTAACTTGAAAGCTTGTTTTATAGTTTGGAGCCTCTTTTTAAAGATCTGTTCAGGTTGAATAGAAGTTATCAATAAGAGCATTTGTTGAAATGTTCTTGGCCCCCCAGATACCCCGTATGCAGTCACTGGCTTGTAAATGTGTCTATACTGGAGAAAAAGCACCACATTTTTAGGAGAGGTGCTGTATGAATATCTGATGACTTGATCAACATGAAACACATTATGATACGCTTTGTGGAACTAGATTAAGATTGAAAAAAGCTCTAAGTTCAGGCCACTCTGGTCCATGGTTCATGATGCCATTTTTGGAATAGCCCTATAAGGAAAGTTATACACACACCGCCCACTTTATTAGGTACACCTGTCCAACTGCTCGTTAACGCAAATTTCTAATCAGCCAATCACATAGCAGCAACTCAATGCATTTAGGCATGTAGACATGGTCAAAATTATCTGCTGCTGTTCAAGCTGAGCATCAGAATGGGGAAGAAAGGTGATTTAAGTGACTTTGAATGTGGCGGGGTTGTTGGTACCAGACGGGCTGATCTGAGTATTTCAGAAACTCCTGATCTACTGGGATTCTCATGCACAACCATCTCTGGGGTTTACAGAGAATGGTCCGAAAAAGAGAAAATATCCAGTGAGCAGCAGTTCTGTGGGCACAAATGCCTTGTTGATACCAGAGGTCAAAGGAGAATGGCCAGACTGGTTCAAGCTGATAGAAAGGCAACAGTATCTCAAATAACCACTCGTTACAACCGAACAGGGGTCGCGTTAACCGAATATTTTCCGTCATTGACCGTTTTTTTTAAACGGTGACAGAAAAATCTGAAGGCCGTCAGTCATTTTGACAGATTGCAATTTACACTCCTGACCACTAGATGGCGAGTTAGCATATTGTCTCTCTTGATGCATGGCCTGTTGGGTTCACTCGGAAAAATGTCACAGCAGCTTAGTGTCCGAAGCTTCTTCAAAAAGCCCAATAATTAAGATAGTGTTGACAAAAGAGGCGAAAAAAGGAAGACTGATGCAGTGGAAGATGAGGGACAAAAAAGTAATCAGTCTTCGGCACCAACTGAGGAACCAAGCATTTAATGGAAAAATGCTACCGAATATGTCATTATTATATGTATATATTTTAATTAAAGTGACAGGTAAGAAATAGATTATGACTGGATTTTTATGACCCTGTCAGTCAAAATGACGGACAACGAAAAAGTCTAGCGCAACCTCTGCAACCGAAGTATGCAGAAGAGCATCTCTGAATGCACAACACATCCAACCTGGAAGCAGATGGGCTACAGCAGCAGAAGACCACTCCAGGTGCCGCTCCTGTCAGCTAAGAACAGGAAACTGAGGCTACAATTTGCGAAGACTCACAAACATTGGACAATAGAATATGGAGAAATGTTGTCTTGTCTGATGAGTCTCGATATCTGCTACGAAATTCGGATGGTAGGCTCAGAATTTGGTGTCAACAACATGAAAGCATGGATCCACTCTGCCTTGTATCAACGATTCAGTTGGTGGTGGTGGTGTAATGGTGAGGGAGACATTTTCTTGGTACACTTTGGGTCCCTTAGTACCAACGTGGCGGTTTAACCACCACAGCCGACCTGAGTATTGTTGCTGACCATGTCCATCCCTTTATGACCACAGTGTACCATCCTCTGATGGCTACTTCCAGCAGGATAACGCGCCATGTCATAAAGCGTGAATCATCTCAGACTGGTTTTTTGTACATGACAATGAGTTCATTGTACTCAAATGGCCTCCACAGTCACCAGATCTCAATCCAATATAGTACCTTTAGGATGTGGTGGAATGGGAGGTTCTCATCATGGATGTGCAGCTGACAAATCTGCAGCAACTGCGTGATGCTGTCATGTCAATATGGAGCAAAATCTCTGAGGAATGTTTCCAGTACCTTGTTTAATCTATGCCACGAAGGATTAAGGCAGTTCTGAAGGCAAAAGGGGTCCAACCCGGTACTAGCAAGGTGTACCTAATAAAGTGGCCGGTGAGTGTATATCACAGTTATTAATGCAGTTATTTAAAAATGATAACATTTGAATAATTTGCTTCCATGATATATGAAAGTGCAAAGCCACACATTTAAGACGGTGTTACGCGTTTTAGCATCCTAAAACCAGAACATTATTTATCTTGTATCATAAGTCAGCAGGTTTAACAGCAATATTTTACCTTTTCTATTGGCACATACTTGTGTAATCACTATGGGCTGCACAGTTTTTTCCATCACAAAAGGGCCAAAGAAAAAAGGATTCCATTATTTTTGGGGGGTCGAAAAAAGGGGGTCATGGATTTAACCACCTCTGATAAAACAGTTCTTTATCAACAGTCTGGTCTGACAATAATTAATTTTTGTAACGGTACCGACGAACCCTATTGTGTCACACTTCATTGTTCCAATGAAGTTTATTGAAATTGAAAGCAGAAACTCAAATCTTCGTGCTGCACATCTGAGTAGCCACGTGTGACTCATAAATCTGTTGCCCCCTTTTTGCTTTTCCTGCTCTTCTTGCAATCAGTTTTGTTACAGTTGATCTGATGTCGATATGATAACATGTCTGAAGTCTTAAGGCCTTAAGTCACTAAATTGTGCTCGTTTGTAATCTTGAAAAGCTCATGGTTCTGATTTTGAAGTTATGTAAACAAAAAGTCTATTTCAATCCCGATCAATTGTCAGAATTTCATTGCGTGTTTGCTTTCTGAGCTCATGTTTTCCACGCTGACCTGTTAAAGTGCACATGTTTGTGTTGCAAGCGTTTGTCCTTCAAATGTGTTTACGGGCTTTGTAAGGCCCTGGGCTGCTGTTTAAAAGCTGAGTTTGTGGATCCCTCATGCGGGGCACGTGTTCGGCCCTGAGCATCTTTCCCTGTTGGGCCACCGGCTCCAACAGGCTCAGTCCTGATCGGCCTGCGCAGGCAAATAGGCTCCATATGCTTCTGCCTCAGTTCATGGACCATAGACACCCAGCAGACAGGATGCAGAACTTCTTTCTTTCTACGTGCTGTTTTCTGCTTCTCTTTTCGTCCTCTGGCCCTCTCATACCCATTCTGCTCACCTTCATTTTTATATCCACTGTTCAGTCTGCCGAGGCGGGGGTGGGGGTGACTGCCTGGGCTCAGGGGGCTTTTTCTACCACTCAAAGCTGGATGTTCTTGTAAACCTCACGGGGAATCCATAGACTGTTTTTCCCGCTCATTCCACACGCGTCAGGGCTCATTAGCTGTGTTGGAGAAGACGCGGGCGGTGAAGCAGGCCAACCATATTGCATGTATAGACAAGTGGTTCTCAACTGGTATTTTGCAGAGTGAGCTCTCTGTTGCAGTGTTATATCAATAGCAGATGAGCTGTTTAACATTGTTTTGTCAGATGATGGTTCGGTTCTGGATTGTGTTCAGGTTTTAGAGGTATACTAAGTAAAGTTCTGTTCTACAGTAAATCATGCAGGGCAGATTTTTCACAGTTGTGAGGAAACAGCTGCCACTTTGCTTTACTGGTGCAATAATAAAACGTCCTACTTGCTTTCCTTTCCTGTGCATACAGCAACATAAATGTTAGCAGATACTGCAAGTCATAAGATACAATAGAAATTTGTCAAATATATGTTTTAGGTCTTCTAGAAACAATAAACTCGTCCATCAAAGAGTGCAGTCAAGTTTGTACCGCAATGTCTGTTCTCCATGACATTTTATGGTGTTGTAAAATTTAATTGTCATTAAATTCATTTTAAAACTGGCCTAGCCATAAAAATCCATAGTTCATGTCAATGTTTCAGTTACTTCATCCCCCTAAAATGTCCTGTGGGTATTGTCTTTTTTAATACTTTCATTTTATTGCAGTGTCACATCTGGAAATGTGACATGATCACAAAACTTTTCATGAGTCACTCATCAAGAGATGCTCGCATTCCAGTTGTGTGATATTTAAACATTTTTGATAGTTTCTTGAGTTTGAAAGAGTTTTTTTTTTCCTTCATTTGTGTCTGAATGTTCTCTGAAATGTAGCTGTGGCTTGGTATTTAGAGCCAGTTGTGCAATAATCACGGGCTTGACTTGTCCGTTATGGATAAGTGGAGTTCAGTTACTGATTTTTGTACAAATTAGGCTTCTCCAAAGCTTAAAAAGAACTCTACAGTCCAGCAGAAAGGTGCTGAACAAAATTATGTTTTTCTTGTTAATGGTTAGAGACGAGTGTTTTGTTCTTTCTCATGCATCAGGTCTTATTTTCAGTTTTTATCTCTTAGTTTTGTCATCTTTTCTCCCTGCAGGTGGTGTCTCTGGTGCAGCTACTGAGTGATCCTTTCTACCGGACATTAGAAGGTTTTCAGGTGCTCCTGGAGAAAGAGTGGCTATCTTTCGGCCATAAATTCTGCCAACGGAGCAACCTGAGTCCCGGCAGCCAGGGCAGCGGTTTCACGCCTATTTTCCTGCAGTTCCTGGATTGTGTACATCAGGTGAGCTTCACCACCCACAACACAGGTGCTCTGACCCTTCAAGCAACTCTACCTCAGCTACGTGACTCCTCTCTGCTTTCCCTCCATGGCTTTAACTTCATTCATAACTTCTTCATGAGCTCATGACATTCCTCAAAAGCAAGCCGGCGAATGAGTGAAAAAGGCAAAAAAAAAAAAAAAAAAAAATCAGCTATCATTAACTCTACACTTTAGTTAAGCACATCTCAAGGCTGGATATGTAATCTCAGCAGCATATGCACCGGGGAGGCTTGAGGGAGGCTGCTGCCCAGATGGTCCATGAACCCGGTGATCAGCGCTGAGCTGTCTGTGCTCGCGTGTTTCAGCATCTCTTCACGTTCAGTGCGTGTTTAAAGCCGCATGTGGAAGATTGCCGTTTTGGGGATTGAGAGTCTCTTGGAAGGCTTGGGTGTGCTTCAGGCTTTTGGGGGGGGGTCGAGTTAAGAATGAAGCTCACACAGCTGAGGGCCAGAGAACTATGTCCGCTCTGAAATGCTAACTTAAGAGAATGCTGTGGGGGTGTTTTTGAGTCTCCAGGGGTCTCACAGACCCACTCCCATGCACTGACATCAATACATAGTTTCTGCATTTGTCTTTTGAAAGTGAAGTCTTGGCAGCTAAGACAGTTTGGCGGGGGTCCTCGGGGGTCTGGAGAGTAATAAACGGGGGAGAAGAGATTCGGACAAGAGCTCAAAATAGAAGTGCCTCATCTCCAAAACAGCTGTTGTTTTTGCCAGCAGACCCAGGTGGCCTCAAATATTCAGCAGCCTCGTTGGCCACCTCACACCCCTGGATGGGAACAATGGAGCAGCAGTCGTGCTGGCTCAGTCTGGATTGTGTCTGGCGGTGATGATATTCCTGACCTCTGCCCTCACAGGGACAGGAGATGCTCTTTCCTGTTTCTAATTTATACACTGGAGAGATGGGAAGCCGCAAGACAAAGACACAACTCGGCTGTCGCACACACACCGACTTCTCCTCCGGCCTCTAACTGTCTTAATCCATCTTTTTATGTCCTTGCAGATTTTGGAGCAATATCCTCTGGAGTTTGAGTTTAATCAGTATTATCTGAAGTTTCTGGCCTATCATCACATTTCTAACCGCTTCAAGAACTTCCTGCTGGATTCAGACTATGAGCGCTTGGAACACGGTCAGTGTCTTTTATAGTGTCAAGAAATAAATAGCAGTAAATAAGGGAGAGAAAGCAATAAATAGCAATAGAAGCATTTTTTTTTCTTCATACTGGGGGTCTTTGTTACTCTTAAATATAAGTAACTTTCAGTATCTGCCTTTGCACTTGCAGTGTTTGACAATAGCTTTGACTGGGTTGTTATCAACACACCACTTTTAAACTTTTTATTACTGTTTAACTTTTGATTGATATTGCATGATGCAAAAAGTCAGTACAGGCCACGTGCTCAACAACTTTCTCTGTTATGTGTTTTCAGGGTTGCTGTTTGAGGATAAAGGTGATAAGCAGGCCCGGAGAGGCATCTGTATCTGGGAGTGTATCAACAGGATGCACAGGAGAAGTCCCATCTTCTTCAACTATCTGTACAACCCCTCAGAGAGCGAAGTGAGTGACTCATCTTTTGCACACTGAAGAGCGTCCTGATTAAGTATAAAATATTGATTAAATGTGCTTCAAACTGAAGCCATTTTTGCATCTAGAACTGAGACTAATTTTTGGTTAAATCACTGGAGAAAAATGCATCCTCTGTCAGTCTGGAGGGGGGCTTTAGAAGGACGCTGACTTTTTGACACGTCTGAAAGATCACACCAACTGGACAAGAGTTTTGTCAATTTTCCCATCTGACAAGAAGTCAATATCTCCACTTAAAACCATTTCTACATCTGTCATTATTTGGACATTTGGATGTTTGAGCTTCGCTGTGCAGAACAAATTGTTCTGAGTTTGACACCAAAAGGCTGTTTTTAAATACTTCTATTGGAAGTTTCTGTGATCACATGAAATGTCAGCCGAAAGTGCAAAGCTGTGAGCTTTGTTTGTAAAATCAAAATGAGTTTGGATGTTATTACTGGCTCCATCAGGCAACTTACACCAGAGTGATGTGGTACTTTAAGCTGGATTGCAGCCAAAGTAGACTTTTAGTGAGCTAAGTGAGATTTTATTTCCAGAGTTCAATATTCTGCTTTTATAAGTCAGGAAGGATGCTCGACACCAAACATTTAAACTAGGCCTGTTATGACCTAATTATTTGTCGGTCCTCTTCTTTTTTATATCTGAATATTCTGTTACATCATTGGATAAACTCTTAAAGGGATACAACACCCACAGAATGATGTGTGTTCATTTTCTACTCACCCTCATGCTGAGCAAGACTGTGGAGCACTATTTTAATATCTCAAATGCAGCCAGAGATCTGTGGAGGTTTTCCTTATCCGCTGACTTTCATATAATGGAGGTCACCGGTGCTCAAAACAAAAAGGCCCATAAAAGTCCACAAAAACTTGGCAATATTCCTCCATACTGCTCATCCAATGTAATCCAAGTGTCCTGAGTGGGTAGCGTCCATGATTTACTCCAAACAACATTTAGTATATTTTCAGAGCCTACACAGTTGAACATCGCCCTTACTATTTGCGCGTTCATGCGAGTTCACGACACTTTGTTTTAAAGTAGCCAACCCCTCTTGTGTTTGTCTGCAGCTCGGGCGCTCTTAGCACAATGTAAACAGTGAATTTCTTCTTCTACGCTTGCATTATAAGCAGAGTAGCGCTGAACGCCGCGGCTTCCGTAGTGTCAGCTTTCCCACATTATTGTGAATGAAAAACTGATGACACCTTTTAACAGATTCGTCAAGCAGGAGCTCATGATCATGTTCAGAGCAGGTGCACAATGATAAAATCTTCTGCGTACTTGAGGATGAACTGTGATGCCTGATTGACAGGGTTCTAGTTACACAAGGGTTTTTAGGGGAGCCTTATTTTTGGGCCTGCACCGCTGCTTCTTTAGCGCTGCTTCAAAAACAGGGTTATTGCCAGAAAGTAATGCTGTATACAGCTGATAAAATCAGAAACATCTCAGATAGGAATGGAAAGTTCTTTGAATTACTACAAAAAACAGCAAGTAAAGTGGTCGCCGTGGACAGCTCACAGCAGAAAAAACAATGCTGCCGTCCTCAATGCTGAAAGAAACAGATTGTATGGCCTTTATTTGGCTTATCTCGAACTGAAATTAAAAGTAAACGCTCACATTTGGCATAAATAATAATAAAAAAACATCGTTCCAAAAGGAGTTTTGGAAGAAGTATTATTTGCATCGTGGGAAATTTAATCATTTAAATCATTAAAAAGTCAGCTTCCACATATTTTTTTCCGCTAAAAAGCTTCTTAAGGACAAAACCAATGTCAGTCTTGCTCTGATTTTCTAAGAATAGAGAGACAAGCCGCTTGAAAGGTTTCAAATGAAATTTTCCTGTGTTTTTGTTTGTTTTGTTCTGAGAATCTGCTGCTGTAGTGTAGCACCCAGTCATTTTCTAAATTCACATATTGGGCCATTAAAGATTTCTTTAAAAATATTATATGCAACTTTGATAATAAACATGCACTCTATAAGAATAGAAAATTTAATATTTTTCATTTAACTGCCATACACTTACATGTTCAGCTCAGTTTGGCTTACCTCATTACCTTACCACCTTATTAACATTCAAAACAAGATCATTGCCGAATATAAAATATTATGATTTTGCCTTTGAGATGTCCAAGCTTACAAGACATTGGAATGAAGCAGGTATTGAATGGGACTGGGTCCTGATTGAACGGGAACTCACCTCCCCCTTTAAACCCACTGTGGTTCTATCACAAACAGAAAGAAAGAAAATGAGGTGAGTAATCCCGTTTTAAGGCATTCAAAGATGGTTTGGCAAGAAATACATAAGAGGCGTAAAATCTCTCCATATACTCAAAAATATGCATCCCTATGGCATAATCTGAAAATAAAAATAGTCTATTTATTGGGCTCAGTGGCTAAAAGAAAGGCATCAGGTTAATAGATGATTTATTTGAAATTGGCAATTTTCTTGCATATCTCAGATTCAAAGAAAAATTACACCTGGAGGGCAAAGCCCATTTCTGTAAGTTCTTACAAATAAGATGCTGTATTAAAGTAGTTGTCCCTGTCAATCAGAATAGAAGCCCAATTGAATGTTATTTACAATTACCCAAGATGTATCATAAGGCTTCAAAATGGTATGAGATGTGTCCTTGGACAAATAATAATGGTTGTAGTAATCTCAATATGATATGGAGGAAGGATTTGTCATGTTCACTGGATGATAAACCTTGGGAGGCGATTCTCTCCAACACCGAGGAATTCATAAGAGAAGCTAGAAGCAAATTTGTTCAGTATAAAATAATTCATAGATATTACTTCACCTCTTCAAGGCTTAATAGAATGGGTTTGCTTAATAGTGATTTATGCTGGAAATGTGGGGAAAAGAGTGGTACTTTCATCCATGCATTATGGTAATGTTCAAAGATTCTTCCTCTGTGGGGAAAAGGTTAAAGACTATATGAGTCAATGGCTAAATTGTGATCTTCCCAAGTCACAAAGACTGTCTCTCCTTGGAGACAGAACTATGATACTCCAGATAAATAAATGCATCTTTAGAATATTAAAAACAGGTTTCATGATGTGTACGTACTCTTCTAAGGTGTTGGAGGGATCCTCAAGCCCCCACATTTACTATGTGGAAAACCCAGATGATGGGGACAGTAGCATGTGAAAAGAAATTGGGGAGATTAAATTTGGATTATGATATAATGAAAGAAAAATGGAATCGTTTTTATGATTAGATATGTCTGTGATATGCCTACCTCTTTCTTTTCTTTTTTTTTTCCCCCTTGAATTTGATGTATTTTAATTCTTTGTACCCTCCACTGTTTGGGATTTATTTGTTTGTATTCTATGGTTACTATTATAAAAAAAAAAAAAAGCAATAAAAACCTTAAATTAAAAAAAAAAACAAACATTCAAAACAAGAAGATTTCCAACATACAAAGTATAAATTCATCTCAGTTACAATTACACAAAACAAGGTCTTTCTAGGTCAGGATACAAAGTCCTTTGTCTAAGTCTCCACGCCTTTCCCAAAAATCTCGCCAAACTAAATATTTCATTTTCAAAAAACCAACTCAACACATCTTCATCAGTCTTCCAAAACAAATCGGGCTTTTTATATTTATTTTTTTTCCAACATAATAGTTCTGACTTCATGATACAGTACAAAGAACAATAGAACAAAGAATGGCTTTCATCCTCAACAACCCTAAAATCCCACACAACACATAACCTGTCCTCTCCTTTATAATTTATAACTTGACAAAATGTTAAAGAGATGCATGATGCATGTTCATGCACTGCAGCTATCTCAGAACATAAAAGAGTGATACAGTAATGAGGAGGTAGGAAGCATGGAGAGTTGCAGAGGTGATGCGCTCTGGAAAGATCATCCGCATAACATTATGCTGTTGCAATGAAGTTCTATGTTCTGTTTTAGTTCTTATTTTCTAAGTAGAGCTCAAGAGATGCAATCATACTTGAGACATGTGACTGATTTCCATCTTCAAAGTTCATGTTGCTCATGTTTCCCATCACTTTACCACAGTATGTAAGTTTCACTATGGTTTACATGTTTAATAGCAAAGGTTTGTGTCACAGTTCAAACCTGGTGGTCTCTGCTTTGCAGGTGGTCCTGAAGCCTTCAGTCAGCATCCCTTGCCTGAGTAAATGGGACTTCTTCACAGATGAGACTCTGTCGACTGGGCCATGCTACGACTGGAAGATGATGGCTGTGAGGTCAGATAGCTCGGAGGAGGCAGACACCATTGCCAACAGTAAGAGGAGGATCGTGTGGCCGTGTTACAGCAGCGTGAGCCACGCCCAGCCGGACGCCATCACTAAACTCCTCGCTGTAAGAATTTCCCACCAAAAATCTGATCTTGCATGTTGTCCTGTAGACCCTTGTGTCATTTCTGTCTTTTTTTTGTTCCCAGGACATTGAAAAGCTGGAGGGTGAGCTGAACCAGGCCCCAGAGAAATGGCAGATGACTCTGGAAAGAGTCCGACTCAGCATACAGGAAGACTTAAAGCAGGAAGGAAATGTGTGTGATAGAAGAAGAAACCACATGTTGCATTAAATAACACACCAGGAACTGTCATACACTGATTCTTGTCCAGTCATGTCAAACATTTTTATTCATGCATGTTCATTCTCACGCTGACTTCCTTTTGTGTGTTTGCAGCTCCGTAAGCAGTCTGTGTCCATCTCAGGCCTCATTCCCACGTCCAGCATGCAGGCCTTTCAGCGACGCTCCATGCTGCACCTGCCAGACAGCGGCCTTGGTGAGGACCACAGCACCGCCACAGCCAACGGGATCAACCGCCGCGCTGCAACACTCTACAACCAGTTCACCCCCAAGAGTGAGGAGAACAGGTGGGTCGTGAACTTCATGAGCTCCGGAACAAATAAGAAGTCCACATTTGATTCACTTACTAACTGCTGCCGAGGGGCCGGTCCAGTTTTGGAAGATGATTCAGCACTGCGGTATGCTGCGTGTCATGAGTGTGAGGATTGCCTGTACTCTGTTAAACTCTGGGTGTGTAATTTTACAATTACAGCGAGGTTAAAGTACAGTCTCTTGGCTCCAATATCTGGATATTTTCTACTGAGCAGTCATTAAAATCTACTTTATAGAAATTATTTGTAACTTTTTTCCCATGTGTTCCTCATTTTTCACATTTAAAAGGAAGCTGTGGCAGATGAAACTTTACAGAGATAACGTGAATGGATCAGAAACCTCACATTATTTTATAGTATTTTCATGTTTAACTGTATCTTTGATAGATTATACAGAAATCACGATCCTCTATCATTCTAACTTGCTGTGACATATGAATCAGATTTTTGTAAATGTATGGAGATAAAAAGAAACAGGTTCTTGATAATTCAGTTCAACAGCTGTGAGAAAGATGAATTATGAAATTTTAGAGCTCTGTCAGAACGTTTGGATATGATTACTATACTCTTACACAACAAGAACACAATGTACAGACAGGACTGGAGGTGGTCCTGTACTTATGTAAAATCATGCCACTGGATTTTTTTTGTTGACCCGTTTGTTTCTCAACTTTCTCGGAAGGAAACATTGTGATCGACTTGGCTTAGTTTTGATCATAAGCAGGAATGATGCAAAAAAAGGGAATTGGAAATATTGTTCATGCAGACACTCATTTATAATCCAGATTATGTGGCTGTAACATCCGCTGTAATCCCATCTTTTCTTGTGCAGGTCCTACGAGGGAATCCTCTACAAACGTGGGGCACTGCTGAAAGGTTGGAAACCTCGCTGGTTTGTGTTGGACATTACAAAACACCAGGTGGGCGGCTTTCCTCATTAATCTTGAAGAAGCACTTCTCTCTGACCTGAAGGGCAAGCAGCAATTTAACTATTTGTCTCCACAGCTGAGATACTACGACACTGGAGAGGACACAAACTGCAGAGGCCACATCGAGCTGGCTGAGGTGGAGTCTGTGATGATTGCTGCACCCACGATTGGAGCCCCGAAACACATCAGCGAAAAGGCTTTCTTTGATGTGAGTGCACACAGTGATCCTAATGTCACATCTGCGTCACTGCTCAGATGTCTCATTCAGTGTGTTTTGGAAATGAAGCATCTGTTCATCAGCAGACATGTGAACTGTGTTACATTGTGGGTAAAGTGGTCATTTGATGTGTGATTAGTGGTTTGATCTCCAACCTCTCCACTGCCCATAAGCTCCTCAGTGAGTAAGTGTAAAGCTGGTGCTGCATATGTATGTAGACCTTTTATTATCTGCAGCCAGCTTTTAGTAATTTTTTTCATCAGCATGTTCGAGTGAATAAGTCTCCAATTATGCTGGTATAATAAAATACTCAACTACAATGCTCTCTACAAAATAATTTTTTCTTTTTAATCTGTTTTGAAAAAAATGTCTGCAAGGAACATATACAGAAGCTTAAGTTTAAATTAAAAAAATTCTATGGCTTAACTTCTGAATCATCTGATATTAATTGGTTAATATGCAAGCCTGGTTTTGCTATCATAGATTCTGCATAAACAGACGTTTCATTAATTTACTCAATCATCAGGCTCATGTAAAACCGACACGAGATCTTCTTAATGCAGATATTTCTAATGTTGCTGCTTGTCAATTTCCCATCTAATGAGGATATCCCCCCATTTGTGCAGTCGGCAGTGCTTCATTTGCTCTCTCATTAATATTTTACTGTTAACTGTCAAAACACTGAAGATAACCCTTGATTCTTAACTTGATAAGAATCCTTTATTTTTCCTTCTGTGGGGAAATTTTATGTTTCAACAAAACGAGTGCAGCAGACCAGTCTGTCTAAGGGCAAATGGACAGACACCCTTACAGACAGAAACACAGAATAGATTAAATAAGTTAAACAGACTGTACAGGAGTTGAAAACACAATAATAAATAAATGTAATAATTTGTCCAACAGAGTGAGTGTGTCCAGTGTATGGATATTCATAAATAAATAATAGACTGGTATGTATTGTAGATTGTTGCATAAAGAAATTATTGCACATAATAGTTAACAAGTATTGCACAGGATCCAGTGATGGTGACAGACAGGTTGCTCAGGTGTAGTGGAGTCTTAAATGTGCTCATTGTAGAGTCTAACAGCAGCGGGGAGGAAAGACCTGCAGTATGTCTCACAGGTCTGAGAGGGGACGACCTCTTCTTTGTGCCCACACGCTAATGAAGGGCCTTTATGGGTGCGACTTATAAGGACAGACCGACCTCTTTTGGTCGCATTCTTTAAAAACTGTTTGAATCTTTACAGGTGAGGCTTTTGCCAAAAGCAACTGAGAACATCTCATATTGTGCATCTGTATTCATGTCAGTGTTGATAGATCTGACTGAGCAGCTTGAGCATTTGAAAGTTTCTATTGTAAAGTTTGGAATTTTGGGGGGGTACATATATATATATATATATATATATATATATATATATATATATATATATATATATATATATATGTATATATATATATATGTATATATATATATGTATATACACACACACATACATACATACATACATACATACAGGTACTACCAAAAAAATTTAATATCCTGAAAAAGTCCATGTTTTTCTGTAATTCAGCTTAAAAATGTGAAATTTACATATTGTTTAGACAAATACAATGTGAATCAATATATTTCAAGCTTTTGTTTGTTTGGATGTTGCTGATTAGGACTTGCAGCTTAAGAAAACCTCAAATTCAAAAACTCAAAAAATTAGAATACTGTGAAAAGCTCCAGTATTGTAGGCTCAGAGTGTCACATTCTAATCAGATAAGTAATCCAAAACATCTCCATAAGTGCCCCAAGCCTTTAAAAAAGTCCCTGTCTTGGTTTAGAAGAATTCACAATCATGGGGAAGACTGCTGATCTGACAATTGTGCAGAAAACCATCATTGACTCTCTGCACAAGGTGGGAAAGACACAAAAAGGATAGCAAAAGAAGCTGGTAGCATCCATGCCACATTGGGTTAAGGCAGTCACTCAAGCAAAAGGGGCCCCAACCAAGTACTAAGTACAGATGCCAGATTTTACTTTAGGAGGCCTGACATTTTTGTATTTAAAGTCCTTTTTAAATTGATTTCATGCAGTATTCTAATTTTTTTAGTTTTAGAATTTGAGGTTTTCTTAATTTTTTTTTTCTTCTTTTTTCCCATCCCAAAAAAAAAAAAAAAAACCCAATACCCTCCAACATCCCCTCAAAAAAAACCTTCCGCTGCAAGTCCTAATCAGCAACATTCAAACAAATAAAAGCTTGAAATATATTGATTTGCATATTATTTGTCTATACAATATGTAAATTGCACCTTTTAAGTTGAAATCCAGAAATACATGAACTTTTTCACAATATTCTAATTTTTTGGGTAGTACCTGTTTGTATGTGTGTGTGTGTGTGTGTGTGTGTATGTGTGTATATATATGCTTTACTGAAGTAGAAAATGAATCCAGTGCCGTGACAGAGAAACAGACTTAGTTCTTGATCTTGTACCATCAACATCTGACTCAAACATCTACCAAGGAAACAAAAAAAACTGTGAATGTTTGAGCTGCTATAGTAGTCTTTTCCTCATGTCCTCACCACGTCTCCACTTGTGGGAGCTTTTATAGGAGCTTTTTTATGCCATCGTTCTGATGTCCTCTCTTCCTACACCATGTTAATGACACCACTAGCCTCTCTTCTATTGTCAGTGATGTGTAACTTTTTCTTTAGATGATATTGTTGAGGGGAGAAAAGTTAGTTTGCATTAACTTTTTAACTACCTGCTAGTGTGTTTTCCCTTTTTCTCCATTTTTGTGACCATTAACCTCTTTTATCCTTTGCCCCTGTAGCTGAAAACCAGCAAGAGAGTTTACAACTTCTGTGCATCAGATGCTCCCAGTGCTCAGGTGTGGATGGACAAGATCCAGAACTGCATCTCTGATGCTTGAACACTGAGGATGAACGACATCTTACCCTCATCAGAGGCAGCATCAGGTGGCTGAGAGCACAAACATGACAATAGCTGGGGGGGCCCTAGTGGCGCGGAGGGCCGACCCCCCCCCACCCCTGGGCCACGCCCCCCGAAGCCTTCTCCCCCCCCCCCCCTCCCCCCCGCGCGCTTTTTAAGCCCCCCCCCCTCTATCTAAAATAGAAAAAAGGGAAGATAATAAAGTCCCAATTTTCCCTCCCCGAGGTTCCATTTAAAAAAAAAAAAAAAAAAAAAAAAAAATAGCTCAGTGTAGCTTCCATTTCTTACATTTTGGGACCACAGTGAATGAAGTGCCTGGTAGTGGAGGATGGATTCTGTTTATGCACCTCCCTTTATGCTACTTAGCAGCTGCCGGTGCTGCCGTCACCCTGCAGGTGGACACAGCCTCAGCTGTCAGCTCGCTCCGACAGGGTTCAAGTAAAGATAAGCTGAAGTTTTAGGGGACTGCACTAACAAGGAAATATCCTACTTAAGCTGTAAATAGATCAAAGCAATATCACTGGCCATTAAAAACTGTGGGTTCAATTTAAGATTTAAAAAGAATATTGAAAAAAAAACCTTGTAAAAGATTTTCTATCAGATATTTTACTATGAGGAAAGATTAATGCTGCTTACTGAAATGTGTGAACCGCCAAAAACTCAGAGATTTTAATGCACAACATAAAAAGCAGTTTGTTTGCACTTAGCGCTAAAGTATGCACTCCTTATCAAAAATAGGTTTTCTATCAGATGCAAACATCCAGGCTTAAAGAGTTACTTTAAAGTATACATTTGATGCTTCCTCATGTCGGATTAAATAAGAAAGAATTTGCACAGTGAGTTCAAAACATTTTTCTATTTAAATACGTGATGTTTTCGCTATTTTTATTGAATGTTTATTGACTTCTGCTTAACTCATGTCTCATGTAATGTAAATTATTATTTTTTATTAAAATTGTAACTGTGTAAGTGTGGTGGTGTCAAGTTCTTCTGTAAATACCTTTGTGACATTTCATTTTATATTCTGTATGTGCTGAACTTGAGCAAACTTTTCTAACTTTAACTCTAATGTGACTAGTGTTTGATTTTTTTTGTCCTTACTGGTGCAAAAACCCAAGTGGCCTGTTCCCTGTTTGTGGTTAAACATTGTTCTGCAAATGAAAAGGAGACTTTTTGTTGTTATTGAGATTGTCCAGGCGGCCTCTTTGCATTTTAAGGGCTTTTAAAGAATATATCATGTTGGACATGTGGTTTCATACCCTCGTCTCATCTGTTCTCTGTCTTTGTGCAGCCTATACATCTTCATCGCGAAAAGAAAAAAAAGCACATGAAACAATTCAAAGATGTCAAAGTTTTTTGTTTTTGGGTTGTTGCTTTGTTTTGTTTTGTTTTTTCGGTTACTGTATCGTTGTACCATGTTTTTGTGGTGACACTAAATTTTTAAAAATAAATATACTTGAAAGAGTTCATTTCTCATGTTTATTTGTCAGAAATGGCTAGAGAAGCTGAATGAAAAGAAAAAGGCCTTCATTTATAAACATTGTATCATGCCTTATAGAAGTTTTTACTCTCTTTAGTGTTTTTCATATTTTGTTGCTTTACATTCTTAAAGGTACAGTATGTAAGAATAACTGACATCTAGTGGTAAAGATGGGTATTTGAAAGAAAACATCTTTTCTTTCAAATGACTTCATATTCCAAGCACTGTTGTGAATGTACGGTGGCCGTTAGTGGCCAAAATTCTCCCAGACATAAAGATGTTTTCATCTGTGAGTGAATCCAGTGGTCTCAGGTGTAGCTATGGCTGTACTATGAGTAACTATTTTTGTCTTTTAATGCATTACTCATCCCAAACGGTGCTATAACTCCGATTAAATAAGGCTGGTTCAGCAGTTTTAACGTTCAGAGGGTTCTTACTTCACACACATTGTTTTGTCCATTCAGGGACACTGTAGTGAAAATGGTGGAACATATATGGAGCCCTCATATGTGCACCGCCCAGCAAGTAGATATAAATGACTTATTCTAAGCAAATAAACATATAACTATTCTAATGAAGGGATAACACATCAATAGAAACACAGTTTTGAATTATATATCACATTTTTTCTGCCAATGACCATTGATTTTTTTACATACTGTACCTTTAAAATAAAATAACTTTTAGGATTGTATGTGATAGATCTACACTGAATAATCCAAAGTAAATTACTTTTTTGTGGAGTTTGAGAGTTCAAACCGATCAGGTTAACAAGTTCTTAAGAAATACAGATTAGGATTAGGCTACAAAATAAATATATTCCATCTATAGTACCATCAAATCTGGGTTTGAAAATAGAAAGCATACACCACAACAATAACCTGAACCCTGAAAACTCAAAAGACTGGTCAAGAAGAGCCTTAAAGGTGCAGCACACTGGATTTGTTTGACATGTGTTTGAGCACCATAAGTAACCCTTTAAAATGCACATTGAAGAAAACGCCACATAAATAGTACATAAAAATTGATACAAATGAAAAAATAATCATTTTTGCAGGGCTGGCCAGCATTTTGTTCAGGGGGGCACTGGCCACCCCTGCAAAAATTATATTTTTTCATTTATATCAATTTTTATATACTATTAACACACTATTATCAGACTTTTTTTATAGAACCTAATCAAACTGCACATGCAACAGGTCCCATTACCATGAGAACACGATATTAAAGCATGGTGGTGGCAGCATCATTCAGAGGAGATGTTTTTTCAATTGCAGATCCTGGGGAAATGGTCAGAATTGAAGGTGTTACGGCCACCTGTTCATTGACTTCATCTGTCTCTCATTTTACATGCAAATCATTCAGCTTCAACCCTCCCGCCTGGCACTGACTGCACCACCTGTGACTGGCTAACAATTCATTGATCGCACCTGGGGATGCTGCCTTGGGGATTTAAAAAAGCCTGCCAGATGTTCAGTCAGTGGCAACTGTTTGGTCTGTAACCCGTCCCTGTCCGTCGGCGCCCTGCTTTCTTCCTTCCTCTTCCTTTCTCCCTCCCGCCCCCCCACCCCCAACTCTTTTTTGATTAATCCAAGGGATCTCGTTGTTTTTTTTTTTTTTTTTTTCTCTTTTTTTTTTTTATTTCATTTCTTGTACAAGATATCTGTCCTTTTATTAAGTTTAAACCTGCGCGTCTTTTTTGTTTAGGAATTACATATTTTTTACACTTATTTTTCCCCTTCTTTCTTTCTGTTTAACTTATCTATTTTTATCGTGCGGTGGCGGGGGGGGCCCATACAAAATTGCCGCTCCTATCGCAGCGCCACACCCTCCGCAGGCGCGACGGACGCCCCCCCCCCCCCGCCCCGGCAAGAACTTTTTTTCACCACTTTTATTACATGGGCGCGCCCGCGCGCGCAGCGCGCCGCTCCGCTGCCTCACTCACACCAGGTGTAAAGCCGGGGTAACAGTCTGCCTCTAGCTTGTTTGTAGTGTTGATTTTGGTTTATGTATGTCACAACTACTTGTGTTTTGTTAGACAACTTGGGGTTTTCTTTGGTTTTTGGTTCTCTTGGTTTCTTTTGGTTAATGGTTTTGGTTAAGCCACTAACACTCCTTAAGTTGTCTTTGTGTTGACCTTGGGGTAAGTTTGGAGTTTGGATACCTAATCCTTGTTTAGTTATAATCTAAATACATTAAAGCAACCTTTACCGATCTTGCATTTCAGAAAGCACAGCAAGATTATTTGAATATAAACAGTCCCGCCTCACTCCTAAGACACACCCCTTCATTCCCTCCACCTCCCAATGCAGAATCAAAGGTCTGACAGGCAGGTCTGTTGGACAATCCTAGAGGTGCACCCCACTTCAAGGATTGGTTGGAGTTTTCATTGAATATTTAGAGATTGGAATAATATTTTATTTTGATTAATGGTGGGTCTGTCTTGTATTTTAGAGTTCCATCACCTCATTCATAGCATTTTACCCTGTTAGAAAAATAGTGTAAGAATGCAACATCGGTAAGGGTTGCTTTAAAGTCTTTAGCTTATTAGTGCTGCTCCTTTCCATTTTGGTCTGTAGACACCCAGCCAGGTTTGTTGGTTTTCCCTTTTTGGCTTCTCTTTAGTTTTAGGTTGTTTGTCAGCATCCATAACCCCATCTCCTTTTTCATTTCCAGTGTTTGTGCTTTATCCTGATTCCTGCCAACACAACAAAACAACTCAACTCTGCTTTAACACCCTGATGCCAGTCTTTTGTTGCATTTCCTCAAACCCCAGCAGAGTTGGGACGTAACACAGGACTCAGGTCGGGTGAATTCTTAAGCAAAACCTGTTCAGTCTTTCAGAGGGTTGGGACTGGGATGGATGTTTCTTGCTCTTAACGACAGGACACAGCAGTGCTTGCACACGGCAGAAAATATGCTGCCAAAACTTTCAATATTTTAGAAGAAAAATTTATGTCTGGCCTTGCCAAAGCCCTGACCTCAGTCCAATTGAGGATCATTTTTTATGATTTAGAGATTCCTGTACAGTAGTTAAATCCATCCAGCTTGAGAAGCACTATCAGGCCAGATGTGCCAGACTTGTATAGAGCAGCACAAAGAAACTTGTGGTGGAAATTACTGAAAATGGGGCTTTACCAAGTATTTTTTGATGAGGTCTTATGCACATTCAGGTTGTTGTCTTTTCAATTTATTTTCTCTCATTTGTCAGTTATAAATATTGCGCATCTTCAAAGTGGTTGGAAAATCAATGTTTAATTTTGCATGATGGTCAGATTACACATCCCTCCACAAAAATCTGTTTTAATACTTAACATGAGGCAACAAAAATGGCTGGGAAAAATCACCTGTACCAGTTTCATTGTATTAATAGACAGAATTTTGTGCAGACCAACATAAATAATTTCAACTGCTGAATAAGAGATGAAACTGCCACACCAGCAGAAAAAGAGCAAGCGCAAATGGTATTTCCAGAAATGGTTTAACTGGGCCATGTTTGGGTGCTGAAACTGAAGCAATAATACTAGCACAAGCGTCACAGTCACCTCTATAAAACTGACAGGCTCGACCAGAGTCTGGGTGCTAAAAGCTGAACTACATTGCCAGAATCTGATTGCGGTCAACGAAAAGGAAAAATAGCCAGAACAGGCTCAAAGATTAAGCCAGCTGGCAGTTTGGGGAAAACGCTGTTAAACTGAGATTTATGGGTCGATTTGGTGGACCTTTTATTCCACCAAATCGACCCATAAATCTCAGTTTAATAACTTTTTTTTCTTGTTTTTACTAAAGCAATACAACCTCATTATTCAGAGTAAGGATACCTTTTTTTCTGTTTTCAGTTCCTCCTATTATCAAAATTTATCAGTGTATCCAATATTTACCACTCACTTTTACTCATTAAATTCTCACTTGTTATTGAAATTATGTCAACATCTAAAAGTTCAAATGACTTTTATCATGATCTCTGAATCGCTTAACCCAAACAATGACATCTACTCTTCTCCCATACTGTATAAACTATTTAACATTTCAGTGTAAAATCCAGAGTTTGTGACTTGCTGGTTTAAGTTTCATCCTTGCAGAAAAGTTATTAGGCACCTTTAGACTTAAAGTGAGCACACTTGACCAGTAATAAGAGAAGTCACGCCCTTATTTGTTGTACACACAATTTAATTAAATTTAGATGAATTTGTTGATGATTTTACCTCCTTTTTCAGTGACTTCAACACAACAGCAGACTGTATTTGTCACGTTTGCCCGTACAGTCATTGATGAGCAGCAGTGTTTTTAGGCTCATCTTCCCCCTCCAATCTGGTTACTTCTCCCAGTCCCACTCCCATACAGTTTGCTCTCATTTGTTGGGTTTCTGTGGGCGTATATGTCCAGATTAAGTTTCCAGCCACTCGTATGCACGTTTACAACACACCCTTACACACCACACTGGCTAGTGCTCACGAGGGAAAGCAGCTTTCGGGTCAAATTTCTGACCAGACAAGAGGAAGAAAAAGAAAAGAGCTAAATTATAAATGGTAGTAGTTCCTGTAAGTGATTTGTTCCTGCAAACATCACACCACTTACCTTTACTCAGATTAATGTGAAAACAGCCTTTAAGGGTCAAACTGCATACATAAATTATTCTGCACCATGAAGCTCCAACATCAAAGAGAAGCAAAAATAAATGAAAGTATTTGAAGCAGGGACAGGAACATGAAACAACCCCTGCCTTAGCATACTCCACATACCTACCTCACATCCGTACGGGCCCACTTTTTTTCAAACAGAAATTACATCATAAATACATTTGAATTTACAGGAGAGCTACATTAAGCTAGGAACACTGTTTTCATTTTTTTTTTTATTCTTTTTTTATATATTGGCAAAACTGGAAATTTTAACGAACAGACTGTGTCCTCCACATGGAAAGTCTGCATGTGCCCCAAAAGGAGCTATAGATGGCTTACAAATCTGAAGACATGAACTATTTGATTAAATCTTGTTGTCTGTGCATCTCAGACCCAATCCATGGTTGTACAAGCCACAGCCACATTTTCATGTATTCTTCCATCTTTTTGTCTGATATACATGCACAGTGGTTGGATTTTGTTGTGTTCTTAAAGCAGTCATATTATCCATGTAAGGTTTTTCTTTACCTTCAGTGTGTTCATACCAAATGGTACTCTTTCACAGAAAAAACTCCTCTTTCCCTTTCTTAACAATTGAACATGTCTAGGAATAATCCCAGGTTCCTTTTCAGCACTGTAAGTGCTGGCTACAGTGCTTTTCAGCACTGTAGCCAGGCTGACGAAGAGCCACAGTGCTGTTGAGCCATGCATTCCCCCGACTCTCAGCTGTGACGACTTCATGAGTTTCTTTACAAACAAAATTGTTTCTATTAGAGAGAAAATCCATGACATCCTCCCAGCTACTAACGACATCTTACCCCCAGCAGGTTTAGAGACATCTGTAGATGCTGAATTATGTCTGGATCATTTCTGTCCTATACAGATATCTGAGTTAACCAAACAAATTGTGGCATCCAAACCTTCTACCTGCATTCTGGGTCCCATCCCAACCAAGTTGCTAAAGGAAGTCTTTCCTTTGATTAACACTTACTTACTAGATCTGATCAACTCTTCTCTATTGACAGGATATGTACCTCAGTCCTTTAAGACTGCAGTAATAAAACCTTTACTTAAAAAACCTACTCTTGACTCAGGAGAATTGGCTAATTATAGACCAATATCCAACCTCCCCTTTATGTCTAAAATTCTTGAGAAAACAGTTTCAGCTCAACTTTGTGCCCATCTGAGCAGAAATAATCTGTTTGAAAAGTTTCAGTCTGGTTTTAGAGCTCATCATAGCACAGAGACGGCACTGGTGAAGGTTACTAACGATCTTCTCATGGCTTCAGATAAAGGACTCCTGTCCGTACTTGTCCTGTTAGATCTCAGTGCTGCATTCGACACCACTGATCACAACATTCTGCTACAGAGACTTGAACATGTTATTGGAATTAGCGGAACTGCATTAGATTAGTTCAAGTCATACTTATCTGATAGATTTCAGTTTGTTAATGTCAACGAGTCTTCATCACACACCAGAGTAACTCATGGAGTTCCCCAGGGTTCTGTGCTCGGACCAATTCTCTTCACATTATATATGCTTCCTTTGGGTAATATCATCAGACAACATGGCATAAATTTTCATTGTTATGCAGACGACACTCAGATATACTTATCTATGAAGCCTGATGAAACCAATCAGTTTGTTAGATTACAAAGATGTCTTAGTGACATAAAGACCTGGATGACCCTGAACTTTCCGCTTCTAAATTCAGACAAGACCGAGGTTATAGTCCTTGGACCCGAAAAACTCAGGACTAAATTATCTAGCTTTATAGTTGATCTGGATGGCATTAATTTGGCTTCCAGCACCACAGTGAAGAATCTTGGAGTCATTTTTGACCAGGATTTGTTTTTCAACTCCCATATAAAACAGGTTTCTAGAACCGCTTTCTTTCACCTACGTAATATTGCTAAAATTAGGAACATCCTATCTCAGGACGATGCAGAAAAACTAGTCCATGCTTTTGTTACTTCCAGATTGGATTATTGTAATTCCCTATTATTGGGCTGCCCCAAATAAAAAGTCTCCAGCTGATCCAGAATGCTGCAGCTAGGGTTCTGACTAGAACCAGCAGGAGAGATCCTATTTCTCCAGTTCTAGCTTCTCTTCATTGGCTCCCTGTTAAATCCAGGATAGAATTTAAAATTCTTCTTCTCACATATAAAGCTCTCCATGACCAAGCTCCATTATATATTAGAGATCTCATAGTTCCATATATTCCAAGCAGAGCACTTTGCTCTCAGACTGCAGGCCTTTTGGTAGTTCCAAGGGTCTCTAAGAGTAGAATGGGAGGCAGAGCGTTTGGCTATCAAGCCCCCCTATTATGGAATCAGTTACCAATTCAGGTTCGGGAGGCAGACACCCTCTCTACCTTTAAGATCAGGCTTAAAACCTTCCTTTTTGATAAGTCTTATAGTTAGGGATGGCTAGCCTTCCCTTAGTTAAGCTGCTATAGGTTTAGACTGCTGCGGGACATCCATGATGCACTGGGCTCTTTCTCTCCCACCATCTCTGTCTCTCCATGTAGAAACCTGTGACAGTATTGCATCATTAACTGTGTTCTCCTCTCTCAGCAGATCTGGCTGGATAACGTTGCAGTGTTTGTTGGTCTCCCTTTCTGTCTTCTCCCCCCCAGCCGGTCGAGGCAGATGGCCGCCCTACCTGAGCCGGGTTCTGCCGGAGGTTTTTCCTCCCTGTTAAAAGGGTGTTTTCCTTCCCACTGTCGCCATCCCTCCGTGCTTGCTCAGGATGGGGGATTGGACCGGGTCAAGTCAAGATTCGATCCAATCTGTTGGTTTCCTTAACTAGGCTTTTATGAATCTGACCTGAATTTTTCTGTCTGTTTAAGCGCCCTGAGGTGACACTGTCATGAATGGACGCTATACAAATAAAGTTGAAAGTTGAAGTTGAAAGTCTATGTTAAAGGCAGGGTGGATGATTCTCATTTTTTACTGTATTGATTAAAATCTCCTTCACATCCCGATTACAGCCAATTAATTAAATGCTCTTACACAAAAATTAAAAAAAAATTGTCATCTGTGGAACGAACAGGACTGAAAAAACCCTATACAATCGCCTTGAACAGCCAGTTCTCAATGATTGAATGATGATCAACTTACCGTTTGGGTCTCCCTCTCCCCACCTCCCCCACACTCACACCGCCCAGGAACATCTCACAGTGTTAACAAACATGGCTGCTCGCTGCTGTTATCTGTGTTATGTGTTTACTCTTAAAATCCACCAAAAAGGAAAAAAATGGATGTGGATCAAGTCATGGAGGTGTTGATGTTTGCGGTGTGGATGTTTGACACTGCAGAAGGAGTTGGAGGTGAGCGAATTACCACGTTTAGAAACGTGGTTCCTTAGCTCTTTACTGGCAAGCAAACAAGCTAGCCACTCAGTTGTTATCGGTTATCTTTGCCAACCTGCTCGTAAACCATTGGTGCACATGTTTATGTGCTCTAGAGGCATGGTTTTGGGAGGGTGTATTTTTTAAAATGTAGCTTGCTCGAACAGTTTTTCCAGGATCCCCTACTCTGTCTTTAAGGATCACCAAAAGCTAATTCAGCACCTTTCTTGCATCCTGTCTTTTCTCTGAGCTCTGTCTAGGCAATAAAAGTCTGTCCGACATATGTTCATATAGCCAGTGTGTTAATATCCAGTTGCTGGTGTGCGAGACGCAGGGCAAAAAAAGCAAAGTGGAGCCGTCACATGTCTTAGAGATTAAAGGAGTCATCACCCGGAAATCCCACTTTTTCACGTTAAAACATGTGTACTGGAACGGGACCTCAGTTATAACGTGTCAGCAACTCCGGAGAGTGAAAGTGACTTCGTCTTTGAGTGCGGGCTCTCTCTTCTCACCAGAATCGGCCACAAGTACGCGCTCTCCACAGTACGTGAATTGAATTGAATTTCTTTCTCCGAATGACGTGAACGAGAGGCTGCTAGCTGCTAAGCTAGCGTCTTTAGCACCTCCTGAAGGCAGCTGATTACCTGCCACAGAGTAGACCATGGCAGGTAACTCCGACGACGAGGAGGAGGGGGGAGATAGCCGTGCTGAGTTGCCTCGGCAGAAATTCAGCAGTTTTCGATGCTCTAACAGGAGGGACAGCACTACCAGGCACCAGTGGATTATACTTATCAGTGAGGATGTGCAGTCGGTAAGTGTTGCTGCTTGTGTAACTTATTATCTTTGTGTAAGAGACCAGTAAACGGTGGTTGACGAGCGGACAAGCTGCTAATGTAGCTACAGAAGCTAACACTGTTTGGTAAACTTCACGACACACGTCCGCTCCTTATATTCATCAGAGTCCAGCCCTTTTACTCTGCGGATTCTCTCCATCAACCGTGCCGTTACGTTTTTATCACATTTTTTTCTGTTGGGACATCATTTCCTTCACTTGGTCTGTCCTGATAAAACTTTGTTTTGGCTTTGACGTTTGCCTTGTGAACGCGCTTACAGACAGGTCTAACTCTCGTGCGTATTCTCGCGACAAACAAAAGTTGGGGATAAAAGAGGTTAAAATGAGCTCATTAAATATCCGTCCCACCCAACTATAATTAAAAAATCATTTGAAGATAATTTAAGAAGGATTGTGTATGTAAAACACTAGGTTATGACACCTTTAAGGTCAGAAAGGTATATAGTTTTACACTAGCTGTTTGACACCATGCTGGCAAAAACACCCAAAGGATCAGTCAACATTTATTTGTCCTGGTGTTCTAGTGTATAATGAACCATCTACACTACAACAATTTTTCCCACCACTTCCGTTTATTGAGAGTGTTCAGTATTGTTGGACAATTTTACACCCATTAGGTTCAGATTCTCTAATTTCACAAGACGCATAACACTTCATACATTTTTTTAATAGCTTCTTCTAAGAGCCCAAGTCTTGTCAATGCCCATCCCACAACCAAGTTCTTATTAACATATCCTTGAACTGCACACAGATGTCTGAAAGTATGTAGTTACTGTCTTCAATAACGCCCGGTAGCACTGTTGTTAATCGTGTTGTGTGCTGTCTGTTTGTTTTGATGATTTTACTTTGGGATTTTATTCTTTCACTCTTTTCCCCTCAGTTTCTTGTACAAACTACTGCACAGCTGTCGTTGTTGTGCCAAAATGTGATCATCTGCCAAAAACTGATCAAATAGCCACAGGAGTGGAGTAGAGTCTAGCTGCAGCTTGGAAGCCAGAGGTGTGTCGTTACCGACGTTACTACACGACACCTATAGCTGACCTTTTATGTACCATTACCAAAGTACAAAAACTAGCATGTTTGGCTAGTGTTAGCTAGCTTAAACTAATGTTAGGGATGTTAAAGATAACTTCATATTTCTTTCCAGCAAAGTGGCAATATTTTGCCTCAAATACCATGTTGCCTTACCTTAGAACAGATATAGACATCCTTGTTCATTTTATCCATGTTCACTTGATGTTGTGGTCTGCCGAATAACTATCCAAAGCAGACACTTTTCTCGTTTGACATGTGGCTTGGGAAAGAGCAAAAAATACACCCCTTAGCCCTTCCTCTCAGGATACCCAGTGTTGGAGTTGCATGTACCCCATGCACACTGTTTGTTTGACCACTTAAAAAAAAACAAAAAACATAAAGACACATAAAATCAAACAAAAACTGACTAATTTCAATGCACTTCAATGGACGTTCAAGCAGAGAATGTCCAAGTGTATTGGGTTAGCTGTGCGCACTGTGATTGGCTCATCATGTTTGGGGGCGTGGTTTAGCCATAGGTCAATTGTCACAACGCTGTATGCTGTCTGAGTCCCCCTCGTTCTACCCCCACAAATGAACAACACCTGAAGAAATTTCAACTTTTCCTCTTGAGACTGCTCATTCCCAACCTGCAGTGGGCAATCTACACTTTTCCTTACGAGTACCATGGCCTAAAACTTGCAGGTGTTAATTCTTATCGCAGTTGCTTCACACTTGGCTGTCCGATGAAGCTAGGAGGACTGCATCATCTTCAGAGTAACAAACTTTCTTTAAATTTAGTTGCATCATTAATGATTCCCAGAGAAAAAAGTTTATCCTATGAATAACCACCAGCAGTTTAAGTCAGACATTCTGTTCCTAATAAGTTTAGTCATCCTCTGCTTACTCAGTTGAAGCCATCAATTTTGGCTTTGTGTTTTCTTAAAATTCATCATCCTCAGCTCTACCCAGGCTTTGGTGCAAGCAAGAAGTTCAGAATGTGAACACTCGTCAGTTATATGATGAATATTGTCAGCATTGCTTTTCAAAACCCATCAGTGGGAGATGCATGAGATGCATGTCGACATTAGTATTGGGCGGAAAACACAACCTCACAGAGCTGATAACATTGCGGTAGTCGCTTGTCATTCAACGTGTCATAAGATACTGGAAGAAAACTTAAACCATTTCCAATTGCCATGTTTTTTCCGGTCTCCTATGAACACCTCATATTTAAGAAAGATTCTCTCTCAATGAAAGGTAATCAGACACTGCGGCAGCTTTTTCTATTCTGAGCCAACAAGTCATGATGATGGGTGTCTGGCTTGCCAGCACTGAACCTGGGACTGAACGAGAACCTCAGCTCCAGCTCTGTGGCGCCTTGTTGGCGGAACAGAGGGAGGTTTTCTGCAGTCCTTCGAAAGCTTTGACTCAGAGGAAGCTGAGGTCAGAGGAAGATCTTTTTTGGAGGGAAATGGTGGATGTTTGTCCCACAGTTCGGTCTTGCAGCTGGCTTGTTCTGGCAGCAGGTGCAGAGCTGCAGCAAGCCAACATCTGGGCAGAGTCTCTGGCACTTACCCTCCATATTTAGCCTGTTTGCTGTGGGTAAGGGGATTAGGCCCCCAGAACAGAGGGATGCAGCGGAAGTTATCCAGCAGGATTGTGTGGAATGGCATGATAGGAATCATTTCCCTCCAGAGACAGAAGTGCTGGTTTCTCAACAGCCATTTTGTGCAGTTATTGATTTCACAAAGCTGCATTCCTCTGACTGGATCAAACCACATTTATGTAAATTAGCTGTAAAAAATCTTTGAGATGATTAAAGATCTTTACTTTTACAAAACCATGATGTGAGTTTATGCACATTGTTGCTTCTGCAAGTGATTTATTCTCTGATAACAAATTACTGATGAAAGCTTTTATTATCCCATAGGACTGCAGTATTTTAAATGCATTTCTGTGTAAAAGTGATGTTGTGTAACTTGGCTGCATATTTCCTCTGAGTTCAGTGATTAGTCTTGGTTGGCTGGAGGCGTGCTGCTCTCACATAAAAAGACAAATCAAAAGCAGGCTATAAATCCAAGATTGCACGTATCTGCTGGTTTTGGACCCTGAACTTTCAGAGCCCAGTCACAGCTGCAGCAAATGCTTTTTTTTCCTAATAGAAAAACTTGAAAAATAAGCGAGCGGCCTCTCTGCAGACCCCAAAAATACCCCAGTGACACGTCATACTGATTTATTTCACATTGGTCCTCTGAACCCTATTATCCACGTAACCCCATGGCTGCAATGAATGCAAGCTATGTAGCACTTTTCATTTCCTGGGTGCAGCCATGCGAGCGATGTGATCCAAAGCTGCTGGGGGCCCCTCTGTGGACACCTGCTTCGAAATTCAACCAAGCGCTGAGCTTACTGGCTCGGCTCATATCACCAAATCCCACCTCTGAAATCAGAGTGATGTCAGCTGCCAGCAGCACATGCACTCGATGCATGAACCAACCAAGCTCCAAATGAGCTCATCCGGACGCCACCCACACATCCTCCAACAGAAAAGCACAGTTAATTTAAGAGGAGGTAATGAGGGTTTCAGTTTGAGCTTGTTATCCCGATGTTTTTCACTCATAAGTGACCAACAGTTTCCCTCAGCAGCTGAACCCCAAGTCCATTCAACTATGTGAGAAGCTGAGAGGTCACTGTGAGAAGTCGTGTAACCCTGAAAAAACAGCATCTGCAGGACATTTTTCCACCAGCATACTATCCCATAAAATGTTCCAGTTTGGATGAGGATGTTTTAGACAGGAATCAGATGAATTGGTTATGGGCATTAGGGTACTTTTTGGACACATGGGGCAAGGGGTGAGACAGCTAGAGATATTCTTATACTTGGAATGTGGAGGGCTTGTGCAATTTAGCTACGGAGATGAGACTCCCAATTCTGAGAATAGTCTTGGACTAAAGAAAAAAAAATAAGGAACCACATTTTTCTCAGATTGTGAGATATAAATACCTCTTAAAGAAAAAACTTGAACAACAAATGTGTTTATCATACTCCCGGTCAGAATTCCTGAAAACACTGCAATGAAAACAAAAAAAGATCCGATTTTATTTTAGTTTGCTTCTCTGTTTAATTTCATACCATAAATGCTACCCTGTTCTCTGATAAACCATGCAAAGACAAAGGTCTATAATATCTTTTTATCACTGTAAATTGCTTCTGTACTTAAAGCATTAGCTCAGACATTTGGGCGATCTGTCTCTTTATCTGATCTTATCAGGAAGCTGCTGGTATACAGAGATGTGCACAGTGTCTGTTCACTTGTGTGAACGCCGGTTTTTATCTCATCTCCTGCTCTATCAACTCTGAACTTAAAATGAACTCTCACTTTCCTTCCAGACTCTCTCTCTCATAGGACAGATCACGGAAGGTTTTGCATTGGAGAGTGAAGACTCTCATTGTGCAGGCTGGCAGACATGACACAAACAAGTGTCCACAGCTGACAGTTTCACCCAGTTCCAGTGTTCCTGTAACTGAAACAGGAGGGTGGGGAAGACAAAGGTGAGGTGTACGTGTGAGAACACAGGCCCTTTGTTGCAGAAACTGATTTGTTTTGACACTTGGACCTCACTGCTGCTTTTCTCGTGCATCTAGTGTTATTCATCTTGTTGTGTGATTACTGAAACAATGAAGTCATATTGTACGACAGCTACAGACCTGCAGTACAACTTCTACTCCCTGATATTGATTACGGTTTCTGGCACTTGTCTAGTACTAATAGTTCACATTCTCCAATCTGAAAACTTGTTTGACTGTGTGGACGTTATTGAGGTAATGCCACGGCTGATCTACTTTCAGCAGGTCAGCATAGGCACTATATCAGTTTGGATCATCATATCTAGTTCACTATCAATGTGACTTCCCTCACTTTGAAATGGATCCAATACATTTTTCTTCAGTTTTTTTTTATTATTATTATTAATCTACATTTAGTTCTTTTTAATGACCGAGTAAAAACCACTTATCTGGAGATTAGCTCTGCCTATTTGAACCTATATACTCTTCATCCATGTCAGGAACAGATGGGAGCTGGATCATATCCCATCTGGGTAAGAAGTTGAGTACATCCTGGACAGGTTGCAAGTCCATCACAGGGAAATGTGAAATCGACTGTATTAACAGTATATGCTGCCTCCCATACAGCACTTCTTGGTCTGTTCATAGTAATCTGACACCAATGGTCAATTTTAGCATGAACCATCACACCAACCCACAGAGATTTGATCTGGCCGCACAGTCAGCTTCTGTATGAGGAGATCACAAGTTATTTTGTGGAGAAGGGAGGATGCTAGAGGAACAACCATCAATGCAGTACTTTTTATTTTAAAGATATGGAGGTCAGACCACAGGAAGCTCTCTGACCCAATGCAACAGAGGCTGAACCATGTGGCCTCCCATCCAGACCGGATTCTGAAAATCCTCCTATGATGGCAGCATCGTACTGTGGGAATGATTTTCCTATCACAGGTGCAGGAAGACCAGTCGGGACAGAGAAAACAGGAAAGCAAAGATTGACCCTTTAAAAGAAAATCCTCTAGCTCTGCATCTGCATGGGAGCACCTGTGTCCAACTGGACTCACAGCAGTCTGACCAGCACTTTTTTTTTTTTTTTTTTTGTTATACTTGTATGATCCCCGAGGGGAAATTAGATATAAATTAATAAATTAATTAATAAATTAATAATAAATTTAATTGATTAATTAATTAATTAATTAATTATCCATGCTGTACTCCATTTGATTTCTTGCTTGTGTTGTTCTCTCAGATGTAAGTCGCTTTGGTGCAAAGCATCTGCTAAATGACAGTAGTAGTAGTAGTTGTAGAAGTAGCTGAGGCCACAATTTTTATCTCTAAGACTTACAGGCAAAATAACACAGGAGGGTTCAGGAAAATTCTATAAATCCTGGGAGCCTGATCCTGAACCCTGAAATCCTGAACATCTGAATACTGACACCCTTGAGATAGAAAATAGAAAGGTGTGCAAAGCTTGCATGGTCGTTTCCATATCTTCTAGCAGTTGTCTCTGCTGTCAAAGGTGTTTTAACCAAGTAATAACCAAGTACAGGCAGGTAACAGTCTCAGTGTTTACGATCGATCTATCTATCTATCTATCTATCTATCTATCTATCCATCCATCCATCCATCTATCTACCTACCTACCTACCTAAAGGTTGTGTGGGTTGCTGGAGCCTATCCCAGCTATTATCAGGCGAGAGGCAGGGTACACCCTGGACACCCTGGAGCAAGGCCGGATTATCCAATGGGCATTCTGGGCACAGGCCCAGGGGCCCACGCCCACGTGGGGCCCACTGTGAGGAAAAGAACAGAATCAGGCTCCGCTTGGCAGGAATACATGTAAATGCATCGGTACTCCAGCCAGTAGGGGGCCCCAGAGGGCTAACCGACTTTGAATACTACAGAGCAGCAGCTCTCTCAGTGGAGAGTTTGTAACTAGACTGGTGGACTGGAGCAGGACTCGTGAAAGCGCCCCCACCGCCACCTCTCGGTCTGACTTCCAGTAGCAGCGCTTTTTTAACTGGATATGCTGCTGGCAAAATAACATAAGGTACGTTAGCTAACGTTCTTACAATGACCGTAACTCTTCGACCTCTTACGCAATTGACGTAATTTCAATAGATTCTGAAAGCTGAGAAGCGCAGCTTTGCGCGGATATGCAGCACATTACGGTAGAGACACCGGCGTGTGCGCTGTGTTCAGTTGTGCAGCGGTGAGAAAAACGATCAAAGTGGTAAATAATAGCGTCTTTCTGGAAGTTTGTTGTGTCGTTTGCACATATTATATCATAAACTGAAGGAAAAAAAGATGAGAATCTAGACAAATACACAATTTTGTCACCCTGTGACAGAAAATAAAGTTTATCTTATGTTATGAGGAAGAAGAGAGCTCCTGCTGGATTTGTGGATGAGGATGAGGATGAGCAGCAGTTGTACACTAGATGTTTATTCTTACATTATGTAACACCATTTATTTTCAATAGCTGGGGCAATTTTTCTTATTGGCTTTGACTAAAACTGCTGTATAATTTTCAATTTATGACTTTACTCTCTATGTATCACTTTTATTTTTTATTAAAAGTAATCTTGAGAGATTTAGTAGTTTCAAGTTTTCCTTGAAAAAGAGGCAGAAGAATTCGCACAAAAGATATTTGTGGGAGATTTATTAAATTAATTATTGAGCTTTATTCATTTAAAAAAGAGAAAATGGACCTGGTGGACTGTACCTATTAAACTGGTAAGAGCAGGTTTATCTAATGAGGACAAGTTTTCAGCATGATGAGAAAAGACAAGAAAAACCAGGAAAAACTAAACAGACAGGTTGATGGTGCACATACAGAAGCTCATTCAGCTCTTAGCAGCTCAGTCCGTCCTCCTGGTGAGTTTGTGGCTGTCATGATGTTGAAGATAAAACAGAGAACTTTGACTATATCAGGTGAAAGCTTATCCATCAAGCTAGGAATGCTGAGTTATAGCATTTATAGAAAATAAATTACTCTAATTCTTCCTGAAGTCAACAATCATCTCTCATGTTGTGTTTGTGTTGAAGATGAGCTGATTCTGCACCATCTCACCAAGTGACTGAGCAGAAATGGTGAGAGTACAGTGCCTTGTGGTGCTCCAGTGCTGCTGACCTCCATCTCAGACACACTGTGGTCTGTTTGGTAGCTGCTCAGAGATCCAGGTGGAGGAGGAGGAATCCACCTGGAACTGATGGAGCTTCTCACATACTGGAAAAAAGCAGCTGAATCGTATTAAAACACTTTAGAAATCAAAGAACATGACCCTCAAAGTGCTGCCTGATTGGTCCAGATGAGAGTGAGATCTCTGAAGCAGGAAGATGATGGTGCTTCAACCTCACGACATTATGATATGCAGACTGGAATGGATCCTGAGATGTTGACTGCTTACTGAGGTGAACCAATGACAGTTTCTGCAGGACTTTCAGGATGTGACATGTGAGGACAGCTGCTCTGTCATCATCTGGCTCTGATAGTTTATAAAGATGTAAGAGGAGGACAGAGAAAGAAAGACATAGGAGGAAGACAAAAAAGACGCAAAGAAACTCCAGATATTTACATGCGCTATAGTTTGATCGCAGTGTAGTGTTTTCATGTTGTTGCTGCCAGCTGAGAAATGTTGTTTAGAATAATGCGGTGTGAAATCTGAATGATGGACATTATATATGATGTCCTTTTTGGTTGTGATTGGAGGGGCCCTTCAAGACTTTGTGCCCAGGGGCCCCTGCTTCCTTAATCCGGGCTTGCCCTGGAGAACCCATGCATACACAGGGAGAACATGCAAACTCCACACAGGAAGCCTGCTGTTGGATTTGCTCAAAGCCCTCCACAGCCAGGACTCAAATTCTCAATGTCACACTGTGTAACAACTGAACAGACATAAGTTTGTTGAATCGTCTCAAGTAAAGGTTGAAACATAGAAATAAACCTCAAAGTTTAGGAATAAACTTGAAAGATGAGTGAAAGCATACTTGACTCTACAGTTGCCTGTGTGGCCTTATTCTCCCCTCAGAGAAATTCCAAGCATCCTCTACAATTGTTCCAGTCTGGGACGCCGCGCATCACTCCTGCTTAGAGGATCCTGTTCATACAGCGACACTTGGTGGACACTTTAAATATTACATCATATTCATTCAGTAGATGACTAAATTTTCTATTCATAAGTTGCCTTTTATTTAATGCAACTAGCAAATAGAAACCCACTGGTGGTATCATGAGGTTCAGTATCTTGACGAGGATATTGCAGCATGCATAAAATCAAAAATTAAACTAGCAACCTTCTAACTGAAGGACAAGCATGTAATATCCTGAGCTGCAGCCACCCTGATGCATGGTGATGACAAGGTGTAAAAGTCCGAATAATGCAGAAAATATTTTGTTTGTTAGATTATCCAACCTCATTTGGATGTTTTTGTTTTTTTTTCTGTAAAAGGTTCTTTTTAAACTGTGAAGAAAAAAAAAGCCAAACATACTTTCATGATAAAAGAAGTTTTATTTTCAGCCATCTCTATTATAGCAGATATAATGACTGATATGGTACAGAAAATGCTTTGACACTTAAAACTGCTAAATATCAGTAAAAACATAAACATCAGTTGTTTGTGTTACAATAAATTTGAGTCAAACAAAAACTTTTTAAAAAAAGTAGTTTTTCAGTTCATGCAATGGAAAGTACTAAAGGTAGAAAAATGCACTAAATGAAATTTTAAAAATGAATGAAAGTGTTCTTTTCTGACCAATAAAACAAACATAAAAACAAAATTATCTGAAATTGCTGCTTTTTCCATAGTATTTATGATCTAATCTCTTATTATATCAATGGGTATCCAAAAAGATAACTAGCCACTCACTGTTGATCTAAATCTAAGAAGTGAACCAGGGGGAGCCTGCGGACCCAGCTGGAGTCTTTCAGATCTCCCTTTCATAACTTTCACTGAGTTGGAGCGCTCTGGTTCTTACTCTCCTGCCATGACTTTTTCCTCATCTCCAGCTCCACATCTGTGAACGACGCAGGACCCCAGTTAGTGATCCTCTGAGGTCCTTTATGACCTAAAAAAAGGAAGCCAAATGGGAGGAGATGTAAGCTCTTACATCTACAAGACATAATTACAAACACATCAGTTAAACTAAACTGGTGTGAATAAAGAGTGGCGTTTGCTGGTTTCACTTCCTCTTCTGACCTACAGTAGCCAACCACAGGGTTCATTTTACCGGTTAAATGAACAGAACATTGTGTGGTATTTTGCTTCTTCTTTTTTTAAATGAAAGTCAGCTTAATTCAGATTGTGACTTCCCATTTTTAGAACTTGACTTTGCTATCTGGTTTTATGTTCATAAATATTTCAACAAACATCTGCAGTTTCATGACTTTACATTTAGAGGCTATAAGCAGATAATGGACTGATATCATTCCTCTTACCCGGCTGGATGAGCCGCACCAGCCCTTCATGATTGGCCACCTTGTCTTTCCATGTCTTGGTCTTGTTAGCTGCTCGCTCCAGCTTCCTTGACACCACCTAAACATGAGAAAAAACACAGAGGAAGATAAGAGTCGAGTGGATATAAGAATAAATCAAGGCTTTTAAAATTTTTTATCTTCCAGTGTGTAAAACAGGGGTGGCCAAGTCCAGTCCTCAAGAGCCTCAATCCTCCTCCAACACACCTGAATTAAATGAATGGCTCGTCGCAGGCCTTTGCAGAGCTGAATGACATGCACATGAGGACAGTCAGCCAATTGATTCAGGTGTGTTGGAGAAGGGATGCATGTAAAAGTTGCAGGATTAAGGCTCTTGAGGACTGAACTTGGCCACCCTTGGTGTAGGACTTAGAGAAATCTGTTGCCAGACATGTAAAATAATGTAGTGTAAAAGTGCTGTGTTTTGGTTTTCTAACAATGTGTCTGTGGAACAGTTTCAGTCTGACGATGGCTGATTTTTTTTTTTTTACCAGCAACATAGATCGGCAGTCTGGCTGATTGGAAACTAAATATCTGAAGAAATTAGATGTCAGTGTGCATTATTTCAAGAGTAAAAGATGTGGAACAGTTTGGCTAAGACGCAGTACATTTGTCTTACTCTGATTTGGTCATGATCATGTGAAGAGAAACTATACAACAAGTTCATTGTTTAAATAGAAAGGCAAGTGGTCTTGAAGTGTGATTCAAAACCAAGGACTTTGTCGTGTTTACAGGTCTATGAATCCCTGTAAAACTCCACATGTTTCCTGACCTCATACTGCTCCCGTGCTCCCTGCCGCTCCTTCTCCAGCCTCTCCAGCTGCTGCATGGCCGCCTGCAGGTCTCTCTCCTTGGCCAGCTGTTCGTCCATTAGCTCCTGCTTCTCTGCCTGGGTCTGGGACAGCGCCCTCTGCTGCTGCAGGTGGATCTGCTCCAGCTCTGCCCTCTTCGCTGCCTCCTCCTCCAGCAGCCTGGCAGGAAGAACACAGCAAAGCAAGCCTAACATACACTGCCTGGCCAAAAAAAAAAAAAGTCGCCACCTGGATTTAACTAAGCAAATAGGTACGAGCCTTCTATTGGATAATTACTGCATGGACGATTATCTTTAGGGGTTAAGTTATTTAACCCCAACTGGTGCAATGAGTTGCTTCTCATTTCCTAAACAACCATGTAGAAAGACACATCTGTGGTCGTGGAAAAGATGTTAGTCTGTTTGAGAAGGGTCAAATCATTGGCATCAAGAGGTGAAAACATCTAAAGAGATTGCAGAAACTACTAAAATTGGGTTAAGAACTGTCCAACGTATTACTAAAAACTGGAAGGATAGTGGGGACCCATCATCTTCAAGGAAGAAATGTGGCCGGAAAAAAATCCTGAATGATCGTGATCGTCGTTCATTTAAACGTGTGGTGAGATCAAATCGAAGAAAAACAACAGTAGAACTCAGGGCTATGTTTAATACTGAACGTAAGACCATTTCCACATGCACAATGCGAAGGGAACTCAAGGGATTGGGACTGAACAGCTGTGTAGCCGCAAGAAAACCACTAATCAGTGAGGCTAACCGGAAAAAAAAAGGCTTCAATTTGCTAGGGAGCATAAAGATTGGACTGTGGAGCAATGGAAGAAGGTCATGTGGTCTGATGAGTCCAGATTTACCCTGTTCCAGAGTGATGGGCGATTCAGGGTAAGAAGAGAGGCAGGTGAAGTGATGCACCCATCTTGCCTAGTGCCTACTGTATGAGCCTGTGGGGGCGGTGTTATGATCTGGGGTTGCTGCAGTTGCTCAGGTCCAGGTTCAGCAACAGTATGTGCTCAAAGAATGAGGTCAACTGACTACCTGAATATACTGAATGACCAGGTTATTCCATCAATGGATGTTTCTTTCCTGATGGCACAGGCGTATTCCAAGATGACAATGCCAGGATTCATCGGGCTCAAATTGTGAAAGACTGGTTCAGGGAGCATGACACATCATTTTCAAACATGGATTGGCCACCACAGAGTCCAGACCTCAACCCCATTGAGAATCTTTGGGATGTGCTAGAGAGGGCTTTGCGCAGCGGTCAGACTCTACCATCATCAATGCAAGATCTTGGTGAAAAATTAATGGAAATAAATCTTTTGACATTGCAGAAGCTTATCGAAACAATGCCACAGCGAATGCGTGCTGTAATCAAAGCTAAAGGCGGTCCAACAAAGTATTAGAGTGAATGACTTTTTTTTTTTTGGGTGGCAACTTTTTTTTTTGGCCAGGCAGTGTATATTTGCTCCTCATCAGCACAGAGGGTAGTGTGGACATGACATTCATTGCAGACAGGGGTGTTTTAAAACGCATTAAATTTTCTATATTTCTGCATTGACATCACCCCAAAAATATATATTAGGATGATCTAATTAAACAAATGAGGTTGAAATATTATGTCATCTGTACTTATTGGGGTATATTCAGGCTTGAGTTATTTTAAAGAACAAGGATCTGTCGTTGTATTAGTGTATCAAGACATGGACAATGCTGATTTCTGAAGAGCTCAGAAAGGCAACTGTTGAGGATCATTGGGTTGGAAAAAAGGTTAAATGTACATCCCTAAAGGGTTTGGACTCCACCACGTCCCAGTCACAGAAACTTTTTTTAAAAAAGAATGAAGAAAATTCGAGACCACTGTTACCCTCCAAGAAGCCCCTAATCAATAAAGATCTCTTCATGAGCTGGGTGTACAACAAATGTGAGGCCAAGAAGGATCCCAGGATAGTTTCTAATCAATTAATCACATTAACAGATCAATATATTCTGAATAAAACTGGTGAATATTAAAGGAGAATATCTGATAATCTGTGATCTGAATCTTAGGAAACTGGGTCATGCAGACAGATACTGACAAGTTGTTCCAGCAAGTAATGGCTCAAGTCCAAGTCTTGAATGTAATCCAAAATAAATGTTGCATCAGGACATGTAGGGAGTTTGGAGAAGAGAGCTTTCATTCCTCCAGAGGAAGAGGTCACACCAGGTTCTCACAGTTGAGGTTCACTGATCTTCTATCACTCACAGATATGCAAGTTTAAATCAATGAGTCTGTTATTATCGTCTAACTGTGTTGCCTCTACATACTCTTATGACTTAAGATTTTCATGTTCATTTCTATATTTTTTCACATTATTTTTATGGACCCAGCTTCTTTCTGACAGTAGTGAAGATATCTCAGTCGCACCTGGTTCTGCTCATCTGCACACATTTAAAGGTCATCCAATAGAAGATAGCCACAACAATAAGATAATTATTAGCTCTCTAACAGCGTAAAAAGCTTGGAAAAAGCAGCAGCTCTGTTCATTTAATTTGCACCATGTCAAACAGAGGTCTGTGTTTATCCACACACTGTCCTGTGTATGTGTGTATATGTGTGCTTCTGAGACCTGGCCTGCAGCTTCCTCATGGCCTCTTCATCCTGCTTGGCCTGCCTCTCATCCTCCAAGGCTTCTTCCAGTCGGTGGTACATGTCCTCGAGCTCTTGGACGCGCAGCAGGTACTGCTCCAGCTCGCTGGACTTCTGAGCCACCTGCTCCTCCATCTGCTGCCGCACCTGATGGAGGTAACATACTCTGTGTCATGCATTTATATGTATTAGCCTGTACCAGTCGACTGTAAATCAATGTTTGTCGCTCTGTTAATGACATCTTTATTTCAGTTTCCTTCTGTCTGATGCTTATGTGTTGGTAAAGTGAAGGAATCTGACTTGAAGATTTTCTTGTTTCTAACAAAGACATTCCTCTGTGTGGCCATCTAACTAAAACAGAATGATAAAGGCATCAGCTCATCTTACTCTCACATTGAAAGTGTCTCAACATCATGGGATGTATGATGCATCCAGATCACTGACTCATGACAGTGACTTTAACCACAGATGCTAAGAATTAAATAGGCTGCGTTATCCTTCTGAACTTGACAAAATAATGTGTAATCATGAGAGCAGACCAGCAGGAGGGAGACAAGGCACAAAGGTTACCATTTTTTCTCTCTCCAGGTCCAACCTGTAGCGATCCTGCAGGTCTACCTGAGCCTTCTTCCTCCTGAGCTCCTCCAGTGCTGCTTTAGCTGCAGCCTCTTCCATTTTCTGTGAGGAACAAAAGAGGAGAAGCTGCTACTGCAGAGCTGATTCACTCAAATGGAAACCACAATTAAGACTAGCAAGGCTTAGTAGGGAAACTTGGATTCGGTCAAAGATTATTTTTAAGGTTGTTTTCTTGGTAGGAAAAGATCCAAGTGTGCATAATATCCAGATAACTCATAACTGTATTTACTGTGCTGAAGTATATTTTGACATTTAAAAAAGCCACCTGGAGGGGTAAAAAGAGAAGTGAGAAGTGAAAACCTATCTGCATATACTCTAAGAAGTGACTTCATGTACCTCGCCTTGCAATAGATGCAGCTGTTCCTGGCTGATTGTTGTTTGCATAGAGTTTTGCTTCCCTTTTCACTGTGGGTGTTTATTCTGAATAATGTATCACTTTAAACCACACAAAGTCAAAATAAGCAGAAGTGAACGCCTCTTCTACAGTACAATGAGTTTCACAGGTGCTGTTTCCAAAATGTTGCACACACATTTTTTTTCTTAAGTGGATCTAAGGGCATCAAGAGATGTCTACAGAACCTACAATGTGACAGTGAAATCCCTCAATTCTTTGTAAATTCACACTGATGACATTAACATTCATTATTTACTGAGATACAGTTGTTATACAAAAACAAGCTGCCAACCAACCAGATGAGATGTTTTCGTCTTTTTTTTTTTTTTTTTCTTCCGTCATGATTTTTTTTTTTTTTTTTAACGATTCTAAATTGAGAAATGGTGTTCAAATCATTTGCAAATTATCATAACCTTTTCTGTTTAGCTAAAGACTTGTGGTTTTATTACATTGCATAATCTATCAAATCTGAGATTTGAGCTGTGAGAATGGTTTCAGTTTTAGTAGGGTGGGGTCCAGCACAGACCATCCTCATCTCCTCCAGCTGTCTCTGTTTGTTGTCATTGGCTGCCTGGAGCGTCTTCATCCTTTCTGCCAGGTCCTCTTCCTCCACCTGTTGCTTCTGCCGAAGCTCCCGGCGCCGCAGCCGGGCCTCACGATGAGGAGACGACAGTCCCAACCTCAGCAGCTGGATGCACGTCTGTATAGCTGCCGCAAAACAGAGCAAGAGGGTCACTTACTGGCCTTCAATGATGACGAGACTCTTAAAGATGAGAAAGTTAGAAAACAGTGAAGAATGACGAATTAGCACCTTGAATCCATTCCTGTTTCTTCTTTTTGTCCGGCGCACTGATCTCAAAGCTTTTATCAGTGCATTTGATGATAAAAAGGCATTTCTTCCCGTCCTTATCAAGCAGAGACTACAGGGAAGAAAAAAAATGAAAAGAAGATGCTCTTCAGTCACATTCTTCAGTAAATGTCAGCTTAAACGTTCAGACAAAGGCTTCCAATGGTACAGTCATTTATGTTTATAATAAACCAGACACAGTCTTCATTGTTTACCTCAACACAGCAGCTCTGGTCCAGAATGATGTCTCCCTTCTTCTCCATGAGGTCCTCACCGACGTAGTATGAGAGTGAGGTGGGTCGAAGGACGAACCATCGCTCAGTCCAGTTCTTCCTCCTGTGGCCCTTTTTTATCATGTAGCCCTTCAAAACACAACATAGAGGTAAACAAAGTTACTTTCCCATAATCTGTCTTTTATCAAATGTAGGAAGTGAGGGGGGCTTCGGCTGGGCCCATCCTCTGCCGCCCTCTAAGGGGGATGCATGTCCGTCCCTTTGGGGGGGTAGCTGGGGTCCAAGCCTCCGTGTGGCTGCTGGTGGCCCTGGTCTCAGGCCGTGCAGGCTTCCTCCTCCTTGCAGAGACGAGGTTGCATCTGCATCACAGTGTCATCAGCATGATGACATTGTGATGCAGTGCAAAGTTTGGGGGGCAAACATGAGAAACAAACAATGCATTAGACTGACATCTCGTCTAACCTGCTTGAGGACATCCAGTATGAGTTCAGTGAAGACCTCATTGATGCCCATGGACAGAGTCTGTCGGTCCACGCCTTGGCTGAAGTAATTTAACCCCACCAGTTCAATCAGCTCCCAGACAGACAGGCAACTCTTTCTGTTCATCTGCAGCTTGTAATCTGCAAACCTCTCCTCACTCCATCCGACCCCCATGGCCTCCATCAGCTTTCGCAGGGAGTACTCGATCTTATAGATGAAAAGAAAAGCTTTTATTTGTAGTTAAGAAACTGAGATTGAGGGAATGTTTAAATATAGCTGCAAAAAAAACAAAAACAGGTGAACTGTTAGACATGCCCCATGTTTGTTTACTTCTTACTTAGTGATGTGGTGTGATTTGTGTTTCTGTCAGACTTATAAACCAGAGTCAGGCTTATAAATACATTTTTTGACAAAACAAAGAATACTTGGAGGAAAACACTGACACCAAAACCTCACTGCAACTGTAAAGTATGGTGGAGGGAGCATCATAGTACAGCTTTCTTACATCAGGCTCAGGTATTCCTCCCAACCACAGAAGGAAGAGTTCATTTAAAAAGTATATTTTGCAAGACAGCCAAAGAAAGAGAAGCTTAACAGAGAGTCAGCAATGCAATAAGAGAACTGCCTAAATGACAGCGATAAATCGACCTCTGTGATTAGGAATATGAGAGTGCTGCCGCGCGAGCTAAAGCGCTGTTCAATCAACACATGTTTAAGTATTCATGCTCTGAATCACTCTTTCTTTTTTTCCCTCCTTTTAATGATGGTTATCATTTTATTTTGTAGGTAATTCTGGGAAACTTCTGTTTAAACAGGTTCCTCTTTGAGATTCTCTTATTTCCTAAATACAGAATCTCAAATCGCTCAAATAGATTCCATATTTGTGAATGGACTTGCTTTTCCAGCCTGCATTGCAAGTATTGATTCAGTGTGTTGAAACATATGCAAAAACTAACTGTATGTTACTAGTTCAGTCAGACTGTGTTTGCTTAAATCATAAACTGCCATTTTATAAGTAAACTATAGAAAAGTTCTGGTTATTCCAAAGCTTTTTCTTTCTTGTATCTTTACTCCTTTCACTTTGTTTATTGATGCTTTACTGATGGTTTCTTATGATGCATCTGCAAGACTCTTTCTCACCTCTTCAATGACGATGACTAGAGGGTATCTATCCTCTGACAGAAAGTTGAAAATGCACCAGACTTTGAAAGCGTCATTATCTGAGATGAGCAGACGGTGAGTGTGTATGTTCGCCTTATAACACAGAGTCCAGCACATCCTGTAGAAATCCAGCACATCAAAATCCTCTTGCACCTGTGGATGAAACACAGCATTCAGAGTCAAAGTCAAGCTGATCAGCAGCACTAGTGAGCACTGTGTTTACAAATGCTAAGCAGGGGATTGGTGTTTGTCTCCTTTCAAATCCTTCAGTCTGCAGGATGTGAGGTGCAAACATGATGTCATTAAAGGCCTCATTTTTATTCAAGTCAGAGCCCACAAGAGAAAGGCAAGAAAACAGCCTCCAAGAACAAAAAGTGAAGCTCAGGCAGTTTACGAACCTATGTGAGAGAAACTCTTAGAAAACTTAAACTGATACGCTTGATGAGCTGCACAGCAAATTTGAATAGCATTTATCTTCCCATTCTTGCATAAATAGACAAAAAGTGAATTTTTGTTCTAGTTATAGCTTACTGTCAGTAACCATTTCCTCTTAAAATGATTAGTCATCTAAAAATGTGTCAAACAGGGTTCAGCAGAGAAGAAGCATGTGTTTGTGGGGCATTTTTTTTAACACTTTGGTTGTTTGTAAAACTGACGAGTTTACAGTTTGTACTTCAGCATGTGTATCTAGAGCTGCTGAATGGCTGGTCAGGATTTTATCTTCAGGCCTGTTGCAACAACAAGGCTACTGACTTAGATGATTATTCTTCATTTATATTTCACTCCAGTGTAAGCAAAGGATTGTCACCAAAATTTGTGCCAATGTGATGTCAGAATGAGCTCCTCGCTGTTACAGACGCTGCAAAACTGACAAGCGCGATCACAGAGTCAAAGCTGAGCGAGCAGATAAGAGGTTCTGCAGCAGGTTTTATCATCATTTCTGGTAAAGCTGCTTCTTACTTCTCGTCTGCTATCTGTTTTGGGGTTTCACTAAAGGTGGAGTTCAGGCGACTCCTCGACGCTCTCACTTAAATTCGCACACAGCTGTGGTGTTGGAACATATTGGCTGTGAGGGGAATCAAAGGCTTGAACGCATTTATACAAATAAACGACTTTTTAATTCATGTGTGTGTGTTTGTGTTCCTACTTTTTTTAAAGGTTTAAAAACTAACTTTGATCATTGGTGAAAGGATAATCAATATTGTTCTTATCTGATTTTTCTTTTAATATTATTGACTAGGGCTGGACGATATAGAAAAAAAGATTATCGATAAAAAAAAAATCTGTATCGATCAATATCGATATTTATCAAAAAAAAAAAAAAAGCCATTATCAAATTAAAAGCTATTTTAGGTGCAGCCCTGACCATTTAAGCTTTATCTGAATGTCCTACTTATAATAAAGATCATATTAAAGACGTTTTCAGACTTGCATTGTGGAACATGAGCGGTAAAGTTCATCCGCTCTTTAACCAGACTGGTCTTTTCAAACATGCCGCTTCCTTGCAGACTTATTGTTTCCTGGTGCTTTCATACATCACGAAATTTTGCAGAAAAGTCAGCACAGCCCCACTCTCCCTTCAACTCTGTCCAGAACATTTTCTTGTGCTTTCAGCCAAAACGATGTGCTGCAACATTTCCGTTCTTGTCACATGTAGACCAGCCGGTACATGTCCGCTACATCTCTGAGGTAAAAGACCGGTACACATGTCTGAATGCAGCGTTATAAAGGACAGAGTTCACAATATTACCGCTTTCTAGTGCAAGTCTGAAAGGAGCATAACACTGACTTCCAATTCAGTCTTTGCCTGGGTCTGCGTTTGTGATTGGTTTGGCGGAAGGAGTGACTGTAGTATCATGCTACCTGATAGGCTACAGCTGAAAACTGTGCTTCTATATTGAACTTTTATTGACCTTTTTTTTTATATTGAAAAAACCTCTATCGATCGATATATATTGATATTGAATTATCGTCCAGCCCTATTATTGACAGAATATTTATATTTAGATGGTATTTTATACCAGCCTCGCAAAAGTACATGTTTCACCCTCTTGTAGCATCCAATAAAGTGTAAATAACAGACAAATCAATGATGTAGGCCGAATCAAAGCATTGTCAGTTAACAGGAAATATTTGTGGTATGGCGTAAGTCTGTGGGCAATAACTCATTTTATAAAAAGTTACTTTTTATGTCCATCATTATACATGGAGCTAGAGCCTCTTTTTTCTCTAGTATAAGTAATAGTGCAATTCACTTGCAATTTAAGCTTTTTTTTGCCAGCCAATGATAGGTCAGACAGACAAGGCAGCTTTACAGCTGTAAACCCTAAGCGTAGTACTTATGCATTCACCTCCTAATATAGTAAACTACAATGTCTTATTTATCAACACAGCTGCATCCATTTTACTGTCCCAGTGGCTTCTTTGCATACAACTCATCCATTGAGTATTTGTAACATTTTGCATAAACAATTAGATGCCTTTAAAAAAAAAAAAAAAGCTTTTTTGGCTTCTGATGAAAAGTGAAATCTGAGGAAATCTGAAATAATGACATAACTACCTCAAAAGGATGTAACAAAGAAGTTTTCCTTCTCTACATTCAGAGGAAAGTTCAATGAATGAAGAAAATAATATATTCAAGCAGTTTTTATATCAATAAATCAAATATCAGTGACATGGTGACATTTGTTGAGGGGGGAATTTGACTTACTGTTTAATACATTAGTCCTGATCTAAAATATGTTTAAACGCATTTTTAAGAGTTCTTAGGTTGACATATCATATATTATCTGATTTCAGCTTGATATTTATGTTAAAATCCCAGCTGGTACTCATTAGATTTATTGAGGATATTCTTGTATTATTCTCATATTAAAATTCCCAACTGAAATTAAAGATGTTTTAAACATCATCTATTAGATGTTTCTAGCACAGCATATTGCTCACATAAAAAAGTGATTACCATCACAAAATGAGATTTATTTGGTCCATTCTAGTTAAAAGTTCCTGATTAAAAGTTATTTATGAAACTTTATTGTTTCCTAAATCAAATCAAATTACAGAACAAAATAGAGGAATGACTCCCTTTTACAATTACTCACAAGTCATTTATAAGAAACATGCAATGTTTTACTTACTAATAAATAAAAACCAAAAACCTTCAGATCTATAGTCAATCCACTGTTGCATTGTTGCCTTTAAAAGTGTTAGTTTGTTTCCAAAACTGTTTAACAGTTTCGTTAAAACTGTCTGGGCAGCCAACTATTAGTTTCTGCTATACTGAGTGTGTGAACTAAAACTATTAATGAGTGAGAGCTAGAGCTACCACTAATGATCCACTTTTTTTATTTTCCACTAAGTTCTTGGTGCTCACCTTGTCAAGAATAAACCTGTTGACATAAGGCATGTAGCCCTCCGTGGAGAGAGGCCCCTTATCATCATATTTGAAGTGCTCCTCAAAGGCCACGGGATCATGAGGGATCCTCATCACTGTGCACAGGTTGTAAGACAGCACCTAAACATCCACAGTTAGTGAATTAAACGGTAAACATGTGAACACTGCAAACAAGGAAATATGTATACTGTATTTCAGCAGAAGACATATAAGCTGCATTTTCCTGATACAACATAATACAGTGATATAAGGGCTAGTTTAAGGTGGAGTTAAGTTAGTCTCTGCGCTTTCAGGAAAACATGCGTCACCAAGCATGACGCGCCCAATTATACTTCACTGAGCTCTTTCTAAAGATTACTTCATATGACTACTTTCAGTTGCCTAAAGAGAAAATGCTGGCAGTGATATTCAAATTATGTTCAAGGAGCCACATACAGCTGTGTGAAAAAGTGTCTGCCCCCTTCCTGATTTCTTTTTTGCATGTTACACTTAAATGTTTCAGATCATCAAACAAATTTTAATGTGAGTCAAAGATAACACAACTAAACAGAAAATGCAGTTTTTGAACGAAGATTTTTATGAGTGGGGGAGAGGGGGGGGGGGGTCCAAACCTCCATGGCCCTGTTTGAAAAAGTGATTGCCTCCCCTGTTAAAACATAAACTGTGGTTTATCACATCTTTGGAAAGCTGAGTTCAATTTCTCTGGCCACACCAAGGCTGGATGACTGCCACACCTGTTCTCAATCAAGAAATCACTTAAATAGGACCTGCTTGACGAATTTAAGTAGACCAAAGATCCTCAAAAGCTAGACATCATGCGTTGATCCAAAGAGATTTGGGAAAAAATTTGAAACAAAGTAATTGAGATCTATCAGTCTTGAAAAGATTACAAAGTCATTTCTAAAGCTTTGGGACACCAGAGAACCACAGTGAGAGCCATTATCCACAAATGGTGAAAACATGGAACAGTGGTGAACCTTCCCAGGAGTGGCCGGCTGACCAAAATTACCCCAAGAGCACAGAGACAACTCATCCAAGAGGTCACAAAAGACCCCAAAACAACATCCAAAGAACTGCAGGCCTCACTTGCCTCAATTAAGGTCAGTGTTCATGACTCCACCATAAGAAAGAGACTGGGCAAAAATGGCCTGCATGGCAGAGTTCCAAGACCAAAACCACTGCTGAGCAAAAAGAACATAAAAGCTCATCTCAGTTTAGCCAGAAAGCACCATGATGATCCTCAAGACTTTTGGATAAATACTTTGTGGACTGACGAGACAAAAGTTGAACTTTTTTAAGGTGGAGGTCCCATTACATCTGGCGAAAAAGTAACACGGCATTTCAGAAAAGGAACATCATACCAACAGTAAAATATGGTGGTGGTAGTGTGATGGTCTGGGGCTGTTTTGCTGCTTTAGGACCTGGAAGACATGTTGTGGTAAATGGAACCATGAATTCTGCTGTCTACCAAAAAATCCTGAAGGAGAATGTCTGGCCATCTGTTCATGACCTCAAACTGAAGTACACTTGGGTTCTGCAGCAGGACAATGATCCAAAACACACCAGCAAGTCCACCTCTGAATGGCTTAAGAAAAAAATGAAGACTTTGGAGTGGGCTAGTCAAAGTCCTGACCTGAATCCCATTGAGATGCTGTGGCATGACATTAAAAAGGCGGTTCATGCTGGAAAATTGAAAAAAAAAAAAAAAAAGGGGAGTGGATAGCCCAGTTAGGGGAGTGGATAGCCCAGTGGTAGCATCGTGGGCTTGGGCACGGAAGACCCGGGTTCGATTCCCCGACACGACCCCTGGGTGAACCACTGTGGACCCCTGAGCAAGGTCCTTAACCCCCCACCAACTGCTCCCCGGGCGCTTTAAGTAGCAGCCCACTGCTCTCTGATACTCACAGTACAGAGATGGGTAAAATGCAGAGCCCTAATTTCCCCTCGGGGATCATACAAGTATTACAACAACAAAAAAAAAACCCTCCAATGTGGCTGAATTACAACAACTCTGCAAAGATGAGTGGAACAAAATTCCTCCACAGTGCTCCACAGTGCTGTTATCACAAACACTTGATTGCAGTTGTTGCTGCTAAGGGTGGCCCAACCAGTTATTAGGTTTAGGGGCAATCACTGTTTCACTCAGGGCCATTTAAGTTGGGATCCCCCCCTCTTACTAAAAAACATCTTCATTTAAAAACTGCATTTTGTGTTTACTTGTGTTATCTTTGTCTCACATTTAAATTTGTTTGATGATCTGAAACATTTAAGTGTGACTAACATGCAAAAAAGTACGAAATCAGGAAAGGGGCAAAAACTTTTTCACACAGCTGTACGTTCCCTGAGATAATCTGATATGTTTTTACCTCTCCTTTAACATATACAACAATCCTCACCTGTTCAAGTATTGTTGGGAACAATGTCAATCTCAGGTCTTTTTTAATGATCATACAAGCTTTTCATACACTTCCTTTAGTTTTTAGTATAATGTTTTTAGCAGAAACGTCAAAGGTCATCTAGCTTGCAAGGAAGGCATTCATCTGTCCATTTTCAGGTTTCTTTTGAGATTCTGTCCTGAGTTCAGGTCCAGACTCTGGCTGAATCATCTCAGGTGTGTCCCCACAGAAGGCTGCTGTCATGACTACAGTATGTTTGACTGGAAGGATTATATTAATATGATTGTCAGAGGCTGGAGGGAATTACGTCCATCCAGTTCAGTCTTTGTTTTGGTCAGATTAATGAGGAATGGCTTCTGTCCAGCCTTAACTTTCAAGCCCAAGTGGTGCAGCACAGAGAGCTGTTCATCTAAAACTGTTTTCTTGTGTTCTTTGAGGAATTCTGGGTTTTATTCTTAGACATTTGTCTTCTGGTAACTTGCCTAACCAATCTTCTTCATCCATGATTACTCTGTTAGGTTGACTAGGAAGGTTGGTAGTGGTTCCAAACATCTTCCAAACTTCTGTGCCTTCAGAGAATCATGTCTCACAAGTCAAAAACCAGAAGTTAGCCTCATGGCTTGCTTTCTCTCTGACATACTCTAGACCATAAATTCTGAGATATTATCTGGTCATGCTGCTTCTGTGGGCTTTCCACACCACCAGCGATTTGAAGTTGGATGATTGTGTTGAGTTGTTGTCTCTCTCTGTTTGCCATGTGTAGTGTTGACGGCCTGTGGTTTATCCTACAAATTTTAGGAAAGGAGTCAGCTCCTAGTGAACCTCTTCCAGTCACAGGCCCCAAGACTCTCAGGGTGCTGATAGTTGCCCCCATTTAGAGGCTCATGGATGTACATTCTAACACAAATTATATCGCAGGCACCATGTACATGTATAAACCATTCCCAAGCCCTCTTTTTTCCAATTCTTTCTTCATAACTGTCTTGCAACCTCCAGAATTGATCAAGCAATCTGAAGGTTCCCACTTTTAAGTTCCTGGCTTTGATGGGCTCCAGTTAAGAAGTAAAACAGCAGGATTGATGCAAAGACAGCAGTCGGATGGGACAAACCCTTCAGCTTATATCACTAAGGTAACTGTTTGTAAATTACTTTTAATTCTACTGGACTTGTAAAACCTCTAAAAACTATAGTTATATGTTTTCTTCATTTTCAAAACAGGTCATTGTGTGCAAATAGTCAGAATAATAAATAAGTCATCATAAGAAGAGCCTTAAACACAATAGAATGTTTTGAAATCTTCAAAGATCTATGTCTGTAGATGATATTTTGGTATGATAACACTTTCTGAGTGGTAGCTGTATTATAGTAATCAACCCTTGAAGTGACCCACCCCCTATGGAAAATGACACCTTCGGCGCAGGTGCATAACCTGGTTTAGACTCATCTACAGGACAGTATTGTCTTTGGTATCATTTTAAAGGGGACCTGCACTACCCGCTATTCTGTGCTAAAAAGGGAGAGGTTGAGTCTAGGCAACTGCCACCATGTAGAGACTAAGGGTGTAACAATACACCAACTTATATCGATACATCGATATACATCCCACATTTATTATGAAAATGACTTTATTTTTAAGTTCTTCTGACAACATTTTCACAGCAAAATAAATTTTTATAGTTGGGCAGATAAATATGACACAGGGAGATTGTGCTGCATACACTTTCAAGTAAGTAGGAGCTTCCAGTTATGTTAAAAACCAATAACCTTGTTTATTACTTGTTATATTGTTTCATAATTGTTATCGATTGGTGGATCCTAAATCAAATCCAATCAAAATCGTATTGTGACTGAATTTGTGATATTGACAAACATCAAATCGCTATCTACTATATCAATATAATATCGTATTGTGATCAAACCAGTGATTTACACCCTAGTAGAGACTGTCTCGTACTGCATGTTAATTGAGCAAATGATCAGGCAGCCAGCTGGAAAAGCAGTCTGCAGGCTAACCCTGTGATGTCAAGTCCTACGGAACATGGATGGAAAGAAGATGAGGGAAGCTGTCCATTTTTACTGGATGCTCTCCCCACCTGCACCAGATGTAGTCTTGGAGTTGCTGGCATGCAAATATGCGTGTTCATGCAACATGCAAGGCTGCACATGCTTATCATGCTTATCAAATGGACTTGCATGGACAGACATGCAAGTGGCAGACTTGCAGCAACCAAGAACTGCAAGATGATCCAGAACCTGACGTAGAACTTGGGGTGTCAGATGATGAGGGAGACGAGCAGTTTCAGTAACATAGTATGGGAATTCTGATGATAATTTTGTTTACAATATTGTGTAAATACATGAAATATTTGGTTAAATATTAGTAATAAAACTTAACAGTAGTACTGGACGATATGGCAAAAAAAATCATCCCGATCTATGTTGTCAGATTGATTTTTCTTATTTTTTATTTTTTTAATACCAACAGTTCTAAGGCATTCGGACTAAAAACTGTGCAGATGCTCTGTACTGTAAATAAACTCTAAAGATTAGTTGGGGGTGGGCGATATCACCCAAAAAATATATCATGCTATTTTTAAAAAATAGATACTGCAATAAAGATATCACAGATGACACTGACGGCGACACAAGAATTGATGGCCTCTGTAAACTCCTTCTTCCATTTGCCCAACATGACATAAGACGTAAAGCAAAATAAAGCTTCTGCAGACTCTATTTACATTTTGATTTTTTTAGTTCAGTTTTTCTTTTAATAAACACTGTTTTTGATCATTTGAAGCTGATACCTGCTGATCTGCTTTGATCTGCCATGTTCCCTTGTTCACTCGTTCAGTGGAGCTCCACTGTGATGCACGGGTCACATGATGCCACCATTTTCCAGCAATATAAAAAAAAAATTCCAATATTATTGCGATACGATATAAGCGTTACAGTATGGCACACCCCCACTTAACAGGTTCCTAATCTTGGTGTGGGGTCCTTCATGTCATACCTTCATCATGTGCATGATAAAAGCAGGTTTGGAACATCAACCAAATGATTGTTAAGTTGGAGCTTATTAGAGCCTAATAATGCTTTATTGTTCACAAACACCCCTGACAATGAAAGAATAAAGACATATTATACATTTCCCGAATCCTTATAACCTAGTGAGTATTCCAGTTACTATATTTTGTATCCCTGTTGTTTCCAGAAGACACCGGGCTAAAAGATTTAGGCGAAATTGTATAAAAATGTGTGTTGTCTATTGTTTAAAGAGCTACAGTGGCTTCTATATTGGTCAGACAGATTCACAACTTACCTTAAATGAAACCTTAAAAGGTCCCCTTTAAAATGATACCAAAGACAATACTGTCCACCGTTGACAGATGTCCTGTAGATGAGTCTAAACCAGGTTATGCACCTGCACCCAAGGTGTAATTTTCCATACGGGGTGGGTAACTTCAAGGGTTAATAACTATAATACAGCTGCCACTCAGAAAGTGTTATCATACCAAAATATCATCTACAGACATTGATCTTTGAAGATATCATAAGTAAGCTTCATCACCTTGAGTGGTACCGATATCTGGTCTGGCCCATGGACTAATATAGCAGAGCCTCTGATATCAGTTTACAAATAAAAGACTGTTTTACATGAAGTCATGAACTAATTTTTTCAAGACATCCCGTTTGATTGAAATGAATTATGTGGAATCTTTTTTCCAAAGTTAACATAAAAGAAAGTATTTCTGTTTTTATTGACTAAGATTAATAAGTACAATAAAAAAGATCAGCTGAAGGGTGTTCTGTTGCGTTAAAGGCGCAGACAGAACAAGGTGAATATTTAGAGAACATTTAACGGCATTAACGTTCAAATAAACAGATTGTAAACGCACCTTTAACTGAGATTTGGAAACTTTTCCACGATGGTCCATGTCCAGGGCTGTAAATGCGTGCCATATGGCTTTTAACAGCTCATCTCGAAGCCACATTTCGTCACTGATGCGGTCTGTCTGTCCGTCTGTGATCAATCTAAACGCTCCTTGGAGAAGAAGGCGACCACAGAGACGCAGAAGGAGAAGTGATGCTGAGGTCACGTGACGTTCGGTAGTTTTCCCTACCAGTGTAGCATGTAGCCTACAATCTTTGTTCTCAATTATTCAATATTTGCGCTGAGAGCTAAGCCAAACAAAAATGTTACACGTTTAGGGAAAAATTTTGGAATCACCAGGATTTCTGCAGATTGCCCATAAAATGTTTTTGAGCATTATCAGTCACAGTTGTAACAATCTCACTAAACTCAAGTTTTTCTTTAGTGAAAACTTACCATGTAGCCTATTGAAGTACAAACACAATTAAATTCAGCAACTTGTAGCCTAGAACACGTGAAGAATCATCTTACATCAGTTTCTTGTAGCGGTCAGACTTCAGACCTTGAAAAGTTTTGCTGACATTCTTCAGGAAAACCTCTAAATACAAACTTAATCTCATAATTGTTTTAGATGACCGCAATCATGGTGGTGAGGTTCCTGTCCCAGAGCATAATGTTGCCTCCTCTTTGCTTCACAGTAGAAATGAGGCTTCAGTGACTTCCTTCAGGATTTATTTTCAACAAGCAACCTTTTTAATCATTGTTTTGCTGAATAAATTAGACTTGAACTATAAAGGTTCTTACTGGTGCTGTCCCCCCCCCCCTTACCGTATTTTCCGGACTATAAATCACACTTTTTTTTTAGTTTGGCGGCTTGTGCAATTTATAGTCCCGTGCGACTTGTATATCAAAATATATACAATTTAACATATTTTTCAGTATCAATTCATATTGACCGACATGAGCCAAGGAGTAAATATCACCGTCTGTCAAAAGAGGGCACTCTAGGCGTGTGACAACTATATTCTGCTCCAAGAGCCAAAATTCCAAAATAACTTCATCTCAGGGAAAGAAGTTCATTTTGGACATTCCTCGAAACCCAAAAAACATGTTTCTCCTTCTTAGTTATGTTTATAATTTACAAGCATTGCCTTTGGAATTGGACTGATTGGGTAATTTTCAGATATGAATAATCCAAAAATCACCCCATTTTAAATAAATACGACATACTCCGGTGCGACTGATGCATGTTTTTTTTCCTGTTCATGATGCATTTTTTGACTGATGCAACTTATACTCAGGAGCATACCGGAAAATACGGTAGTGATCTTGGTACAAGGTCTGCGAGACGGTTTGTGCCACTATAACTGAAAAAACAGTTCTTATAAACACTTGCTTCAGTCAACACTTCCTTCTTCTCATCTTACATGGGACACCAGACTCAAAGTACATTATAACATCAAAAGTACTGGGACATCTGCCTTGATACCACATAACCTCCACACTAAACTCACTCATTGTCTACACAGATTTTACTCAGAACACGATTTCAATGATTCGGAGGACTGTCTCAATATTTTGGTAATATAATGTGGCTAGGCCCAGCTTTGGACTGCCAACATGTCCAGGGTGTATCCCACCTGTGACTTGGTAGCTGCAAGGATAGACTCCAGTCCCCTCCCCCTACGGATGGATGGCTAGATAGTGTTAGAAGATGCCAAGAACTCCCAAACAGCGATATAAGTGACTACTAAGGGTAAATGTATTACACGTGAAAAGCACAACGACATGTATTTTAAGTGTCATATTGCGTTTGTCTAACAGTGGCTTGTATGAACAATATTCAGCAGCAAATTTAAGACATCCTGGCTATTACTTTTCTTGCAGCTGTACAAAACTTAAAGTTAAAAATATTGAAGGTGCATTTCTTCACAGGTTCTCTTTAAAAACATGTTTCTGTAGGTCACACTTGAAAAAGCCTCCTTCGATCCTGTAGCTGTAATGCATGGAGGCTTTTGTAATCCCACCACGTCACAAAAACGCGCCAGTGTTTTTGAGTTGACTTGTTGCAAAGCGGTTTCGACATATCAAAAGCCATCTTAACATGTGATCACAGATATATTCTGCTTCTTAAATCCATAAAATTTAATAAAACAGTCACAATCGTATATTCCCTTAACATTTTTTTCTTTTTTAATATGTTGTATATATAGATGGTTCATCCATACACCAACCAAAAGCTTGAGACCTTCACGATAAGTCCAATTGTACATGCTTCGATGATGCATCCACTTCCAGTGCTCACAAACACTTGTCTTGTAGCCATACTGAACACCAAGAGCATCCTCTTTTCCTGGAATCAATGTTTCCGAGTTGCCCACAGATCCGCTCTGTAACCAGATGCATTATAACCAGCCGTTACAGAAGTCACTTGCAAAGTAACAAAGTTACAGCTGTTTTCATCTTAAATAGTCTTCAATTTTAAAAAATTTGCAGTCTGATACAGAAGGCTAGGAGACCTGAACAATATGAAAGTGCTAGTCATTAATTTACAGATATCAGGCATCACATAGTGCTATGAATTATCCAATATGCTACATATGAATACAGCTGTAGATACCTTACAAATGCCTCTGGCTGTTTTTCAAGGCTACTTGAAAATCAATAACCTTGGCTTGTATGTACATAAACATGAGTGTTTGTTTATGCAGAAAGTAACAGATTTCATTACTACCAGAGGTATACTCCAATCATGGCCGTTTGGCCACAACAGTGATAATGAAATATTTAGTCCCATTATCAATTCTGTTAATCCCCAAAAATTTGTTTAAGTGGGAAGAAAGACGAAAGAGTTGCTGTCATGGCATCCCCACCACGCTGGGCTCCAGACGACAGCGTTGTTCAGAGCTTCTTCTCTCACATCGTGCTCAAGTTCTTGGTTTGTTTTCCCCAGTCATTGGTTGCATTTTGGTTGCTTTCCCACATCTTCTGGTGCTATATCCCATTTGACAGATTGAAGAATGACTGAGAAGAACCAATTCTGGAACCACTACTTAAGGGAACAACACAAGCTTTTTTTTTCACTTCACTACAATCAGTCACAGAGTAATAAAAAGTAGAACAGACGACTCAATTCATCCCTGGAGCAGTGCCTCCAAAGTTGAAAGTAGATGGCACCACTGGAGCTGTGAACTTGTACCCGCCGTGCTTCTCGATCATCTTGGATTCTGGAATTGGATGAAAAACAGCACTTTAAGAATAATCACAAACCACTGTCTCAGACATTTGATTCTGTTTATGATTCTTTCATGCAGTCATGTAAAGACATGAACTGTTTGTTCTTCATAATCCACAGAAATTTAAAGGTAGAGTCCAAAGTTTCCCCCTGAAAATAAATGTTAAACTTGTGTCTCAAACATCTCAAACCGCACCTTTGGGCCTCTACTCGTGCGTGCGTTTGAATGCAAATCCCTCCCCCCCACCTGTAATTTGTCCTTTCGTTTTGTTATGGTCGGGACGTTTCCGGGTGGAGATTTCTGGTTATATCACCAGATAATGACAGAGCTAAGAGCATGACGCTGTGTGGGAATAATCTCAGGATTGGAGCAGATGCCAGTCACTCGAACTCTCGAGGGGGGGGGGGGGGCAGCAGATGCACCAAAGAAAAGGTAAGAGCTTTAGATAGTGCACGTTCGAAAACCAGGGTTAATGCTGTTTAGGCTTTTACCCGCTTCTGAGCTCTGAAGGAGAGGCTTGAAGCTGAAGAGGCTGAAGAACGAGGCGGCCATTAGCCTGTCAGGGAGGGGCGCTCAGTTTGAATACTGTTTGCAAACAGAAATGGTGGGGGGACTTCAGACTCTACCTTTAAGGTGCACAGTGTTGAGAAAAGCGTAAACGTGGGCATACAACTTTTTACTTTTTTGTCTTTCTGTTCTCAGTTCACCTGCTGAGAGTTTCCCATGTTGCATAAAACCCAGCAAAAGATTCTGTCAGAACTCCATCTACTGTCCTCGTGACCAGAAATAATCAGTTTATGCTTTTTGTTTAAAAAAAACAAAACAAAAAAAAAACAAAGAGGAAATTAAAAGGAATAAGCGAGGAGAGCCATAAAGACCTAAACGTTCAGGGATCTGAGTCAAGAAAACACCACAGCAGCAGCAGCCTTCAATGTGAGTAAAAGCAGAAAGCAGCAAATATTGCCATTTAAAAAGTTTCTTTATTGACAGACTCCATTCATTAATAATCATCATCACTGTTTGACTGGTCTTGGCCGGTGCTCACCATGTGCCGCCCGCCTCTGATCTGCAAGTGTGCCAATGTCCTGAAGCTGTTTGCCCTGTTCCTCATCAAGGCTTTGCGTTAATGCCTGGTACCATGCAGGGTCACGGGTCTGGATGTCTGCATCACAGAGAAGTTGGATCATTGACGCACAAAAACATGCTTATTAGACTCAATCACTTGATTTTAATGTACAAGAGGGCAACTAACACAAAACTACTGTCATCATTTCTATATCTTACTCTGTAGTATGGCTTTGAAGATCTGATACTCGTCCACTAAATTATCTTCATCATCTACGGCTGTAGTGTAACCCTCGAGTGCCGTCTCCTCAGCGTCGTCCTCCTCCCAGTCTTCATCGTCTCCATCCTCTCCTGCCTGCTTTGCAAGCATCTCCAGGTACTCCTGACCCTCCTCATCAATATCATCTTCATCACTGCCCAGCTCAGCTACACAAATTAAACAAACATCAGATCAAAATTTCATTCATCTTGCAGAACATTTGATACGGTTGATTTCACAGTAAAAACACTGTACCATTATCGTCCTCATCCTCCCCATCTTCATCATCGTCTTCATCATCATTCTCGTGCTCTGCTCGACAGGCGTATGCTCTCTTGAGACCACTGAAAAGTAGGATGGCTGCTGGAAGAAGCTGGCTGGCCACCTGGTTAACAGCCTGGGGCCGATGTTCGAGGTCAATGAGAGCGCAGAGTCCCAGAATGCACATCTTCCTGTCGTGGAGGCTGTGAGGGGAGCAACCGGATCACATAGCCATGACATTTCATCAAACATGTACTGACATAATGCATACAAAGTAACCGCTACAAATTCATGACAATTTTTTCGGTTACAGAAGCACAAGACTTCCATAAAGAGTGTCAACATGTCAGCTGAATTTTTTTTCCTTCAATTTTTTCCCACAAATTTAAATATACAATGTCTCCAACATATTGTTGCGAATGGATAAATAAAGGCAGAAGACGTTATCTTTCATACAGAATTGCAAACATTCAGTGACATAAAGGGACCATCTCCAGCTGGGCACCAGTTCACTCAGCATGACACCCGCCTACACCCATCCCGTCAAACTTCCTGCACACTAAGGAACCTGCCCCTATTGCTGCTGTGACAACCCAAAGGCTGCGTGTTAAATCCTGTCAGGTTTCCCATGATTGGCCAAGAGCCTATTCAGTTACCAAGATGGAAACACAAGGATGCATGCATCAGTATTATCTAAAAATAAGATACCGCTGTGTAATAAACAAGACAAATTGAAGAAAAAAAAAAAAAAATTTATCATTTCTCTAACATAAGAGTCCCGTGCAGTCAGATCCAGATATTCCTGGCTAAAATACGACAGCTCTTATGCTCAACAGCCAACTACTGAGGCCACTGTATTATTCTACTGAATGGAAAATATCCAAACAACCAAAAACTCAAACAGAGAGAGCTCCTTCACTTAAATCACTGGTCAAAGTGCAAGCGGTGATTTAGCAGCTGATAGGTGTACATGCATGAGAGAAGACCAGAAAATACAGATAAATATCTAAAGTTTGGATTAACTTCCTTCAAGGAGATAGATGGGATTGAATTATCAACGTGTGCCAAATCTATTCCTCTAGCTTAAAATGTGGGCCAACTGTGTTTGTAAAGGATGGGATTCTGCAAGTGATTCAGCTGCACTGCACGCTACACATGAAGTCATTTGTTGCCAAAGTCACGAGTGCTGAACTCTCAGATGTCATGAAAAGTGTCAATATAATCTAGAACAATTCTTTGCAAATCTGTCTTTTCTTTAATGTCTGTGCTGCTGAGGTAGAATAAGACACTGCTATTAAACCACTGTAATGCTTAATGGCTTTCACATGGAACAGGGTTGTCATGTGTGCAGGAAGAACACATCTGCAAGTCGTTGCTTCTCCAGAAGTCCATGGACCTGCCTGCACAATAACCGGCATCTGGATCACCAAACTCATCTTACTGACATTTTTACTGAGCTAAACAAATTCAGTTATAAGGAAGGTAGCAGTACACGTCTTCATTGATATTAGTGTCCGCTCTTCAGTAGCCAGAGAGCAGAGCTTTTTCAGATAGTTGCGCCGTCCCCTGGGGGTTTCTGTTGGGCTTGTGACATTAAATCCTGCCTGGGACAGTGCTACTTGGGCGCTGTTGGACTTTATTGCAGCCACTGGGCTGCTGTGTGTTGTGCGAAGTTGTGCCGGTTGGCCACACATGGAAAGGCAGCAATGTGCCATGTGGCACCTTGTCTGCCGGAAATTATCCAAAGAAGAAGTCGTCTGCATTGATTTGGGGGGGACTTGGCATTAAAAGCACAAAAAAGCCACACAACACTCTGCTTTAAAAAGATAAAACACCCAACAGCAACTACAATGCTGACGGAAACAAAAGCAGAAAAGGCTAAAACCAAGCAGCAGCAGCTGGTACAAAGGGATACAAGGTTTTGCCAGAAATGCCTAAAACATTGGGCTGCCATCTACATCACCACCAGAGACCACCTAATCAACACACTTGTCCATTAACCCCAGTAAAATTATTCACTAGGAGGATTGCTGATGGAACAATCACGTACTTTGCAACATGAAAAATATTTGAGTCTTACCCAAGGAAGCAGTCGACATCTTTCAGCCACTGAGTGATGAAATGGTTTGTGATTGGTTCAGTGTTGTTGGGAAAGCGGAGATTCTCCAGAGTGTTAAGGAGAAGAGGGGGGCTGTAATAGAGCGCAGCAATGGCCACCTGCAGACACATCGTCCTCAGCTCACTGGTCTTCACCTCCCGAGTCAAACGCTCCAATGCAGCAGCCACAAACAATGGCACAACCTGTAATAGCAAGTTGAGATGATTCGACTCAACTCAATGGACTGAACACAGCCCTGGGGTCTCCATACAATCTATATTAAATATTCATCCCATGCTAGACCTTTACATGAGATGTATACGTCTTTATTAGACCCTGACCTGATCAATGCCTCGGCCTTTGCATTGCAGAAGGATCACCTCTAACAGCTTGGCTGCATGGCACTCTGGGTCCTCGCCTGGGTCACCGGTCAGAACCTGTGTAAAGTCACAAGCCAATGTAAACCTCCCCAATCATGCTTCTTAACATAATTCGTAGTAAATAAAGAGGCTTGTAAAGTATGTAGAACAGACTGCAGTGTTTACCTTCTTGCACATGCTATAGATAATCTCCAGGTATTTGGTGTCAGATAAGAGAGTGTCTGTGTCAACTGTGACATAGTTGTGAAGGAGAGGCATCATATCTGAAACGCAAATGGATGATTCACATGGCTGAAGTAACGAATTATTGTTCGCATCTTGGATACAAACTGATAAAGCAGAGAGTAAAAAGACTCCATATCTCACTGAAACGGCAAAAACTTTAACCTCAAAAGTTAATTCTTCCACTAATGCCAGTACCTGTGAAATAATCAAAGCCATCTTGCTGGAAGACTTCATACACAAGTGGAAGAAGCTGCCACATCTGTGGTGACACCTGTTGGCAGGTCAGGCTATGAGCCAAGGACAGGATCTCCTCATAAAATTCTGAAAATAAAATAATTAAAAGGATATCACTGGAGGAAAATGTGCTCCATTTATTGTCAATAAGTTATCTCTGAAGCCAGTAGACAAAGGTTTAATGCAACAAGCTGGTGGAATGAGGAAACTCAGGAAGAGCTGGTTTTGTTTACCCAGAACATGTTGCTGCAGCACGGTACCGATCACCTGCAGACAGATGCCCTCGAGCTGCTGAGTGATCTGCAACAAGGAGAAGAGACAATGAGCATTTAATATATACAGAATACATTAAATGGAACAAAATTTCTCAAGATCAAAGCTACATTTTTTAGTCATTATTGCATGTTATCCATATAAACTCATTCCATCAAACGCATTAGATGATTTTGCTCAGCATGAACATAACATTCTCAAATTTATACACAATGTGCTGCTGAAAGCACTGTCAGTTGAAACAGAAGAAAACCAGATTCAGGAACTAATTCTTAAAACAAGCAGTGATTTTGCAGTTAACTGTCTCAATGACGTACAGTAATAGATTTTCTCTGTGAATGTGTGCATACTGCCCTGAAATGCATTTTCATTCACTGAATATTTCATTTCTTTTACTTAATCCGCTGATAAAATGAAAGATATTCCTCTTCTGAGGAGCAAATCCTCAGCCAGGCCATTACACAATCAAAGATAGTCAGCGCTTAGTTAAACCTAATGATTCTTTGGCTTCCAGCAGCAGTAGCCTTGTGCATCAGCAGACATGGTGGCAGCGAGGCCCGGCACTATTTCTAGCATCTACCTCAGCCTCTGAGTCATTTTGAACATGGTGAGAACAGAGCGCGTTACCAGGAGCTGGTGGGTGGCTCAAGTGTGTTGGCAGGAACCCTGCAGCAGACTAAAGCTGCTTCAGCAGAGGAAGTGGCACTGGGATGAACAATCAGCCAGGAGTTTGTGTGTGTGTGTGTGTGTGCGCGCATTTCTGTGCTTGCTACATTACAAGGAACATTTTGCACTTTTAAACAACATAATGAGGTAATTTTTGGAAAGTGAGGACATTGTGGCAGATCCTCACTAATAAAAACCCTTCTTTTAAGGTTCAAGATTTGTTTTTAGAGTTTAGGTGAGAATTAAGTTTTGGTTAGGGTTGGGGCAAGGGTTAAGTTTAGGCAATCAGTTGTGATGGTTAGGTTTAGGGAATGTATTATGTCAATGACTGTCCTCACTAAGACAGAAGTACAAAGATGTGTGTGCGCGCACTTTGTGGACATACTGCTAACCTCTTTGTGGTCCTCAACTACACTGAGTAATGTGTCAATAGTGTTGAGGATGCCCATAGCAGTCACAGCCTTGTCATCCCCTCCTTCTTCATCAGGTCCCGTCTGAATCACCTGATTAAACGTCATCGCCTGTCGAAGAGCAAACGTTATTACACAGAGTCCAAATATCAACGTAATCATCATCATCAGGCAGATCTGATGTCTTTCATTCTTATAATTACAGAATATGAAAAATTATGATTGCTACAACTTATACTAATAATAGGACGACTAACAAAGTTATGAGTATTTTTGTCAAAAACGCATTCCATCACACACCAGACTTTCCAAGTTTAAGCATGCGGCTATTTTATGGCAAAAATGGAAAACTTCAGACTTCTGAGGAAGACTAGGTACATCATAGTTTTGCAGGTGAAAAAAAAAAAATCAGACCACTGTTTATTCAATTTATGCGGCTGTTCTTCATTCCCTTCAAGTTATGTCTTGCATACAAGTGCTGCAGATCATTTTCCAATATTCAGTTTCCTCTTGGGATCCCAGATCTCATTTATAGCAATCACGGGGGAGGGGGGAGTTGTTTGGCCACTGAGGGATGGCATCATGTGAAATTATGGCAACGTGGAACCTCTACAGTGGCTGCACTCACCAAGTGCTGTGTCATCTCCACTGCAATAGGAGTGACCTCCTCACTGTATTCGCAGATCATCTTCTGAATGACATTGGTCAGGTCATCATTCTCCGTCTCCCTGACAATGTGCAGGAGTGCCTGCATCACTGGCCGAATGAATGGGGTGATGTATTCTTTGGCTAAAGAAAATAAAATCTTGATTAGATAGCTACTCAATAACACTTCACAAAAGGAAAATGTAAAGAAGACTGAACTGTGTGCATTTAATTTTCTACCTTTCTCCTGGTTGCTGATGAGGACCTGCAAGGCGATAGCAGCCTCCACCTTAACTGGCATCTCATTATCATTAATGAGGCAAAGGCGAGTCAGCTCAAGAGCTGTCTGCAGGTTCTGATCACTTTTGAACTTCACCTCACAGAAGTAATGCAGCACCCAACAAGCCTATAAGAAATCAGACAATACATTAGGGCAAGTGAAGGAATATATACTAAAGCAATAGTAATATTACAAGCCACTTGATTTAGTAAAGTTGTCAGTAATCTGAGATTTGGTGGCCATTGCTCACCCTGGCTCTCATGTAGCCCAGGTCACTGCGGAACAGAGGGAAGACGTGATTCTGCAGCATGAACTCCATCTGGTCTTTGTAGATCTTTTTCTGTCGGAGGAAATAAAAGGTCTACTTTACCACAGCAACAAAATACTACATATTTACCATTTTTTATGATGCTCTTATTGATGATCAGTACTTCCTGGAGTGATGCTGTTCAGATTTGAATGTGGTAAAAGGTTTATCAACAGCTTAACCCCCAAATATTTGTCCTACACTAAATCAATAAAATCTGATCTCTCTGTAACAGGTATCTCAACCCCATTCCCACTGGAAGCATTTAAACTGCTCCTGTCTCTGATTTCCTGTCTGGTCCTATCTAAACTACAGAGCTTGATGCGTGCTCCATCAAAAAATAGACCCGATGCCTATATTTATTGGAGAGCTGCGGCAGGCCGCATCTGATGTGAACTAAACCGTTGACTGAAATGGCCATGATTACTGTAGCTCTGGAGACCGCACATGAATCTGGTGTGATTTGGCCTTCAGATGTCTCCCTGCTGCAACACATTTGATTCAAATTAAATGGATCTCTGACACGCCACTAATTTGAGTCAAGTGTGTTGAAGCAGGGAAACACTGAAAGTCTGCTGGACTGTGGAACCGGGACTTGGATATCCCTGCTTTACACAAAAGACAGATGCAGAGCATTTTGTCTTTTTTTTTCTTTCTTTCCATTCGATTGCCTGTAATTATGGTCTGTTTTTGGGGCTGACATTCCCCGACTGAGCAACCAGAGTGGCACAATTGGAAACTGCAGGGGTAACATTGAGGAGTGTATTGCGAAAGGAACAAAGAAGAAGCCGTGATGTAATGACAGTCACACAGACCACCTTCATCTATAGCACTTCCTCCTTTAAAGTGTTTATCCAAGGATGTACATCATCGTGATCTCCACCGACGCGTTATTGTCTGAAATGGACAGAACTCTGAGGTGATCGCTGAACTGCCCTCTGGTGGATGTATTGCCGAACCACCATGACAACGCAAAGGATGCACGAAAGCAGTGATTGATTGAAGCAGACGTACCCATGTATGTGTGTAAAAGGAGCATAAATGGACCTTAAATCTGTAAGGAAAACAACTGCGGAAGGTGCATTTCAAACAAGCTTACTGAAAGCAGTTTACCTTCAGCAGGATTTCAGCCAGTGAACCTATCATGTGCAGGGCACCATCTTTTTTCCTGGGGTCGGAGATGGGATCAGTAAGAATCTGGTAGCAGAAGCCCATGGTCTTTTGCAGAACCTAAACAAAGCAGAAATTATATGTAGTATTATTTCCTTAAATCTAAGTGTGAACGTAGGGATGGATGTGTATAGAGCACTCTGAGGACATAAAACATGTTTATTGAAATTATTTTTAAAAATCGCCCAATACAGAACCCAAGCTGGGAAAACAAAATATTGTCAACTCACTTCTTTTCTCTTGTTGCAGGCAGTGAAGAGTAGAGTCTGGGCAGCTGTTGTTGGAGAGATGAAGTCCTCAAATACGTCTAAGGAGATGACACATATTGGAGAATAGGTTAGTCATCCCAAGTGTGTAGTATTCCTTTTAGATTATAGGACTTCCTCCAACTTCCTTTGCTTACCAAATTTCATGCGGATGTACTCGTATGGATCCTCCTGCCACAGTTCTTCATCAGAATCTGTGTAACACATGAGGGGGAAAACCACATCCTGAATGATGCCCTGAAAAACAGAGTCAAATGAGAAAGTGTTAACACAGTCAGAGACCCCAAGATCACTTGTTGCAGAAGCGGTAAAACCGAGCTACAGACATTGCCTGAGTGACCACTGTAAATTTTTAAAAACACCTTAGTTGAGGTCACATCAGAGGATGCTTTCAATAAATATTTTAAAAATCAAACTAAAATATCACTAGATATTTAATTCTGTTCCATTTTTTCCTTCACCTGGATGTGTGGTTTGAGATTTTTCCATGTCAGAGCGTGTGCTATTCCCTGGTTGATGTAGTTGAGAGTCTGCTGGAGTACTCTGGGAGCCACATATTGCTTTTCCTTGAACTGGTATAAGACTTTCAGAAGCACCTAGTTCACAAATGTACACAAACATAAGTTTTGTTTGTAATGCTCTTGTCAAAAAACATTAACAAATCTGAGGAGCTACTGCTCACATTTTGGCATCTGGAATTCTTACCTGCTGTGCAGCAACTGCATATTCCTTTAGGAAAAGTTCAGCAAACTCTGCATACTCTTTTGTTGTGTTGCCTGGGCTTCCGTACCTGCAAACAAAGTTCAGGATGTTTAACGTGCCTGTACTACTTGAATCAAGCAAGTCAAGAGAAATTATTGCATTTTCACCTCTCAAACAGGCGAGCCAAGATGTGAAGTGCCCACTTCTTACATTTCCACCATGGCAGCTCAGGCCGCTCATCTTCATCTATCTGCATCGTCTCCTGCACAAACAAAAACAACAGGACTGTTGCTTGTGCAAGTATTTAAAACCTGAGCATCTTTAATACCAGGCAGTGTTAAAGCACTTCAAATTTCATATGTCCTTACTGGGGGCACATCTCTGTCCACTACAGTCTTCAGGATTTCCATCCACTCTGTCAGGTTCTGTCTGTTAATGAGCTCCAGAGGGAGGTTGTACTTGGAGAAGAGGAAAAAAAGTCAGGTAAATATGTGCATCCCAAAGAGGGAATTATACATTTAAGAACATTGACTTGGATGAACAAAGCAATCTTATTATTATCAGTAGCTGTGATTTATCAGCGATAAAATACCTGGAAGAGGGCATAGAGGATTTTGAAGATCTGTTTCTGTATGAGGACAGAGTCACTTGAGTGGTCTGGAATCAGCTGGATGAAGCGTTCTTTCAACATGGGCATGAAGATGTGCATGGCAGCCACAAGAGGTTGACGCTCTTCTGGTTTCTTATATCTTTTTTTTTCCAGACACAAATACAATGTTAACTTCATGTAATACGTTTCCCAAGAATATTAAGAAAAATTAAAGAAGAAAAAAAAAAAGAGAGAACAAGAAGACTGAGGGCTCTGTCTTACTCATAGTTTTTGACAAGCTGGTAAAGACAGAGCAGGATGCCCAGCCATCCTCCACTGTTGTCTGACTGCAGGTAAAAGCCGATCTTGTCCACAATGGTCGTCCACTTGCCAGGGTAGTCATGTTTGATCATGTGGTGAATACATGTTGTGAGCTGGACCCTGAGAAGTTCAAGAGGGCAGTTTTTAAACTGGCTGACTTTGACAGCTTAAGAATGAGAAGTGAACAGTTCTGGTTCAACTTAGACGAAGGCAGATACACACTACAGGATTCCTGAGACCTTCACAGATGTAGAGACCACACACACTTGATTACAAAAGACAAATCGCACAAGATTTCTCTCCTCTGATATAGTGTAGGCGTAGGGTGTAGGGATGTAACGATATCATGATATTGCAGTAAGTAAACTGCCGCAAAATTGTCGTGGTCTTGTCACGGTATGAAACAGCGAATCTCTTGAGACAAAAATAAAGTTTTCAGTCTGCTCTATGTAGTGTAACATACTAAACTACATCAACCATGATCCTTTGCTGCCAGTGCACTCTTTTGAGCCAATGGGAGCACACGTAGCCCCCACACACAGGAAAAACAAATACAGTATGGATATATGACAAGGATGGAAACAGCTGTTATTCTCCACGAGAAGCGAGAACTTTGTTCCTGTTCTGGAGGCCGCAGGGACAACAAGAAAGTTCGTTTTGTTTTTGTTCCGGTTATCCCTCCATGAGAAGTTTTAGCCGTGAGATTGGCATGTTGACTTGGTGAGTTTATATTTAATGATGAACTTGGTCCGGGGGGCTGTGCATGCGGTGATGTCCGTGTATTAAACGCCTCGCGTGTTGTACACATTTTCGTATTTTTTCACCCCCTAAATCAGCTGTTCATTAAAACTCTCCGTTTAACCTGCAGCAGCGAGTGCAGAAGAGCATCGTATCAGCCAATTGTAACAATGACTCGTCAAAGCATTTTATGTTATCGTGAGCCTCCCCACAATATCGAGATAAATATTGTACCGTGAGATGTGGATATCGTTAAATCCCTAGTAGGGCATACACTACGGAGAACACCCCACACTAACTGATTTGTCAGCAGAGAATCGGCTCCTTCACTGTCAACATCCCAAATCTCGCGATGTCACTACGTGACAAGACTTTAGCGTAAACAAACGTAAAAGACTTTTCAGCCTCTTAAATTGTGGAAAAAAAAAACATGCATACATAGAAAAAAAAACATTGTGGAAAAAGTCATAGAGGCAGCAGGGACGTGGCTGTATGGCCTCAAGTTGGAGGTGAATAAAAATGGCCACAAAAATGAATTAGCTTGGAGAGCAGGGCTGTGAGCCACAGTTGTGTGCTCTATGTTTTTATTTCCTATTCCATCAGTCAGCTGTTAGCTCCTGCATCTTGATTGGCTGTTGTTCCGGGTGCCTGCACGTGATTTCCCAATGAGAGCAGCGTTTTTAATTTTGCACAGCTGTGAACACTGTGCGCGTTCGGGTCCTCTCAGAACACCACACACACCAGGATTTCTAGTCGCAAATATTAAACATGTTCATTATCTACGATCTCTCCTTCCGAGCGGACAAAATCGTTCTTAACTCACATCACACCATGGGAAGATCAGATGAAATGTTTTTTTGCAAACATCCGACAATCGGACCTTTGCTGGCTTTGATCATAAGGGGGAGATTGTAACAAATCAGGCTGATTTTCCTCTAGTGTGTACCTGCATTAACAGGGTATGTGTGGATACCTGATGCGCTCTGGGGAGTGGATGATGGCCTCCACTATGTTGTCTCGAATAAACTGCCTGTCCTCCTCAGGGATGTTATTAACAGGCGTCTCAGTGCCTGAACCGTCACCATCACTCCAGTGCTGGGTTATCATGTTCTTAAGGTAAATCACACCTAGACAGAAAAGCAACAGAAAGTTCAGATGAAGTAAATTGCTCAAAGTGCATAAACCCAAACCTGAATGTCATTAAAGCCATTCCATTACTTTTCGATACGGAATTGAGGCTTTTTTCAAGTGCAACATGGAGATACTGCATGCTGCATCTAGTTTTCCATGTTCCATGTTCTAGTTTGCATGGTGTGGCACAATGGAGCCAAATGGGGAAAAATAGTTGGATCCAGCCCGAGAGTCCGGCATTCCAAACGCAGGTTTCCAGCAACTCATTAAATCAAAAACGGCTAGTAGCTTGCGCTAAAGGTACTTTCGGAAGGTCCAATTTCTCAGTTATCCCTACATGAAGATTTTTGACCATACTGGATTATATAAAAAAAACAAAACAAAACAAAAACAAACAAAAGAAAAAAAAACACAGTTGACTGTTAAAAATAAACTTAGTGCACATTTTGACTAGTAGACTCGTACACATGCCCGTTAACAACTATAATGCCATTAATGGTTTTTAAATGTTCAGCTTCAAGACAGCTCCCATCATTATGGCCAAGTTCAAATTCAGAACCACCTGAAACCAAAGCAACGCAGCTAAATTCTTCCATCTGCAGTTTAATAGTTTTGAATGTGGCACCAGAGTGTCAGCTGGTTTCACATCTACAGTGTGGGGCTGCACTCAGTTCTGTGGCGCGCAGGGAGTGGCATTTGACCAAGCAGAGATATTAAGGGCAGGCATCAGACTGCTGACACGAATGTCTATGCCGCTAGCGAGGCGATCATAATCCAGCCTATCAATGCTGACAGAGCATAATCCCCTTCCCCTCTACCTACAACCACCAATCCACATGGCCAAAATGTTGCTGTCCGTTACATACATGGGAATGAGAAATATTACTCTGTTAAAGGTCAAAATAAATAACATGGCAGCAAGATTAACACATAAGAAATACAAGGGGAATAAAACATTAAATGGGAAAACAAATTGGGGTTTACAGCAAATGCACACAAAGTGACATTTCAAAGCAAAATGTGAGAAGGCAAGTTCAACTCAGAAAAACTTCTCATTTCAAAACTTCCGCCACCAAGCTACATAAATGACAGTTTTGTGTGTTGAGTTTCTAAGCTGCTATCACACAAACACAACTGAGGTCAAAGTATTTTCACTGTCAGTGGAAAAAAAGATAAATTGCATTTCAAAAATTTAAAAATCAAAGCCTTTTTCTACTTGAACCAACACTGACTACACTGTATTCATTTAGAGATGGCAGTCAAATAACTCTCTCCACCCCCCATCACAGACTTTAACAACTCACAGCCACATTAAATTGTAATTTCTAGAGACAGTTGGCTGTGAAGCAGCCACCATCAATACATCTGCTCAATCTATTCCTGCAATTATATAACAACTCGGATGTCTCTTTAAACCCTGTCAGATTTGTTCTTCAGGTGGAAAAGTATTTATTGCACCAAACAGCACCTATATAACAGTTTAATTTCCAGGTTGATCTGTGTACCTGGGAGGCACAGACACAATCATTTCTATTCATGAGGTCTTTCACCCTTTGGTCAAGATTATAACTTTGAACATTGTTCACTTCACACCTTCTTTTCAGAGAAGCATTTAAAGCAGAACAAGTTATATTTAACCAACTGTGTGTGTGCACTCCACTTCATTATGTCATTTTAACCTCAGAAAAACAATGTGTGACTCATGTATCACTGCTGAATGATTCTGCTAAAAAAAAAAAAGTCCCACAGACCAAGCAGCAATGTGTGGTGCTCCCCTGGTTACGGAGAGGGAATCAAGTATTGCGGTGGTCAGCAGTGGAGTCGGTCATCAGGGTTTTTGAAAAGTGTGTGAAGCAGGCAGCGTTCAAACACACTTTCTGAGCGGTCATATTAATGATATACCTGTATGCTTATCTAGTGTTGTTCAAAGTCACCTGCTGAGTCAGTTTTAGAGCTACAAGAAGCATCTGAAATTATTCAGCTCAATCTAAATTCTTTTAAGTTCTTAAATTCTTCAATTATGTTTTCCCAGAACCCTGCCTGGTTTCACGATAAAAAACACCTTTCTCAGTAAGTTATAATCTCTCCTTTACCAATGAAGACCCATCATCATCCCTGTTGCTGGTCTGATGTTTCTTACCTGACCCGCTCTCTCTATTGTAGCAATAAACGTTTCTTTTAAATATACAGAAAGCAATATTAAAGGGACACTGTACTCCCTCGTACTTTTCATGCTGCATTCGCGTGAAACCGGGCAGACCGACGACATCCGCTGCATGTAAAGTTATCACCGGCCTCTATGTGAAGACGTGGTCCGTCAGTTACAGTGATATCAGTCCACATCTGTTCGGTTGTCATGGCGATGTCGTATTGTTTTCCCTGACCCATGTTTTACCGTCTTTCGCTCGGCTTTATTGATTAAAATGACATCTGGTTTGTTACCAACGGCCGTCTGCCCGACTGCACGTGAATCCAGCGTCAGTGAGACGCTAGTCTCTCCCCCTCTGCAGCGCGGTTACTTTTCAAAGGCATTACCTTGAACTGAGCTGAAAACTCCGGTGTGTCCGGTGAGTTTCTGTGTTTTCCTACCGTCACGCTTCTCCCGAACGCAAAAACATGGCGATACGACATGGCAGCCTCCACCGAGACGACCCGCTCGATGTATAAATGAACGATACGAACGGCAAATTTAGAACTTAGAGGAGCACTTCAGTTTGTTGATGGGAGTGATTACTGATTAATGAAAAAACACTTTTGAACCAAATAATCAGTTTTTGTGAATAAAACACAGGAGAACTTACACAATATCCCTTTAAGCAGAAGTTCTGCACAGAAACGAAAGAGGGTTGGGTTTATTCCTAGCATTAACTAATTAGCAGGGGATGTAACATAGGTAACAATGAGGTCATCTCTCCTCCAGAAAGTAAAAATCCTGTCCAGCAGTTGTCCCAACCAATCACTAAACCAACTGAATTTGATAAGCACAGCTCCAATGCAGGTTGGTGAGCTCATTTGTGAAAAGGCCTGTTCTAAATGTACCGGCAGATCCAAAAACATGGCAGGATTATTACTTTCTGGCACCTGAAATGTCCACCTCTGATTAAACACATTGGTATTCTTGTTAACCAACTTGATATGATAACTAGTCATCATTTTCTCTAACATCAGTGTTGAGTTGTGTCGCCGATATGCCAGCAAAAGGAACAAACCAGAGAACAAGCACAGGAACCGAAACAAAAACACAAAAACTTTGGTAAATTAGTCATGTGCTATTGTAATTATGGTAAATGCCAAAAAACAAGGTCAAAATTGCACATGAACACACACACGTTATTTCCACTGAAAAGTTTGAACATTTTTATGATGAAGCTGCTGACATGAGATACACTTTGACCTTTCAAGATGGGCAGAAAGCAACAACAACAACAACAACAACAAAGCCTGAATGGGATGCATTGCATCATGTTAAAATTTCTTCGCTGCAGTTAGTTGGTTAGTTTGCAGTCTGTACAATGCTGTAACATACAGTACCATCTCCATTTAAACTTAAGTTTTGTTTCTAAAAATACAGTTATTGTTTGGTTTTACCTCCTAAGAGCAGATGCTAGCTAGCAGTAAGTCAAGGACAGCCTCCGGTGTTTCACTTCATTATGACATCATCATCACTGGTAATTTCCACTTAAGTGGAATCATCTTTCCCGTGCTACATGAAAGCAGCATGTGTGTGGCAAACACTGAGTTCTTGTTCTCTTGAGGTCATGGACAAGACTCATTTCATTTCTCATCTCACACAATAGGCCATTTTTTAAATTCAGATACAAGATAGACCAGTAACTTAAATAAAATTATATATATATATTTTTTTTTTAAGCATCAGAAAAACACAGATTACTTCTAAAAGTAGGAATTGTTCAAATTAAAAAGACGTCTACATTAAAAGCTGATGTGAGAATTGTGACCAGCACTATTAACTCTTATGAAAAGAAATTTAGCCTTCAATGGGCTCTATGCACAGCTCCACTACTTCCTGAACTTAAGGTAGCTCCTTTGTTTCCTGTCTTTTATTACTGGACGAACTGATAAACCCAGGTGTGTCTGATCTCAGTAACTGGCCAGACACACCTGGATTAATCAGTTTGTCCAGTAATGAAAGACAGGAAACAAAGGAGCTACCTTAAGTTCAGTGGAGTCGTGCATAGAGCCCATTGTGCAAGAGGATGTGTTCGACCCTTCAGAAACCCTTATTATTCACATGTTACAGTTTAGCCTCACCTGCTTGCCTGACAGGCAGATCCAGCTGATCAGACATGGTGACACGCAGCAGAGTGGACACAAAGTTAACCTGGGCGTGACCCTGCAAGTCAGAAAGAAAGACAGCTGAGACTTATTTTTCAAAAACTGCTTTAAAGGGACACTGTGTAATCGGGAGCAGCTCCCTCGTACTTTTCATGCTGCATTCGCGTGAAACTGGGCAGACCGACGACAGCCGATGCATGTAAAGTTATCACCGGCCTCTATGTGAAGACGTGGTCCGTCAGTTACAGTGACATCAGTCCACATCTGTTCGGTTGTCATGGCGATGTCGTATTGTTTTCCCTGACCCATGTTTTACCGTCTTTCGCTCAGCTTCATTGATTAAAATGACATCTGGTTTGTTACCAACGGCCGTCTGCCCGACTGCACGTGAACCCAGCATCAGCGAGATGCTGGTTTCTCCCCACTGCAGCGCGGTGGCTTTGCAAAGGCATTACCTCGAACTGAGCTGAAAACTCCGGTGTGTCCGGTGAGTTTCTGTGTTTTCCTACTGTCATGCTTCTCCCGAACGCAAAAACATGGCGATACGACATGGCAGCCTTCACCGAGCTGCCCTGCTCGATGTGTAAATGAATGATACGAACGGCAAATTTAGAACTTAGAGGAGCACTTCAGTTTGTTGATGGGAGTGATTACTGATTAATGAAAAAACACTTTTGAACCAAATAATCAGTTTTTGTGAATAAAACACAGGAGAACTTACACAATATCCCTTTAAGGCATACTTCAACACTGTCACTGAAAAACCGATGACAAGGACAGAAGCAATCACAAAGATGAGAGCATCAGGTTTTTAAACACCAAATTGCATCTCAAACCATTCAAATGAATCATTAATTCAGCTCAGTAAGCCAATCAAAAAGCTCTAGTGTTATAACAACTAACTTGTATTGAGACAGTTTTTATCCAAAACAGTAGAATTCTTTTGGAAACAATCATGCTGATTCAATTTCTCAAAAATATTAATTAGAGAGATGCATTTTGGGATACATTATTCCATGAGCTCTAGGGATGGGCGATATGTTATCGTGTGCGATATGTCAAAGAAATTCACCACGGGTATAATTTGTCAACTCGCGACAAAAACAATACAATAACTGTGCAGTTATTTATAGCTATTTTTGCTTTTTGCATCATTTGAATAAATGTCAAATTTGTTCTCTTATTTTTAGACTTAGTTTTGCAACACAGGTGTGCTACTTGAACTTAATTGATGTAGTTTAGTGGCTTCTGGTATTATTTTAGGGCTCTCAAGACAAAATGTAGTGATATATTTACAATACAAAAGATTAGACTGATATTTTTGTCATCACTTATCGTTAAAGATAAAAATCAGAAGTGTGATAATTCAGTCCATATCACCCATCCCTAAAGAGCCCCACTTCAAAAAAAAAAAAAAAAAAAGAAAAAAAAAAGAAAAAGCTAGACCTCATGTTGGTCACTATGAGTGCACCATGTCGATACATTGTGAGAAGTCCAAGTTATATACATTTATGTAGGTAATGTTTGTTAATATATCTTGTCAAAGAGAATCTAACTGGGATGCATATAATGAACAGCTCTTATAGTACAATCTATAAATATTTTTACTGTTTTAAAAGCATTTTTACATATTTAATACATTAGCAAAACCTTGAAACTTTTCAATAAAAAACAGTTTTTGACTTAGCAGGGAACCGCACATAGAAACTACAGACTGACTCCATCCTCCTCCGAAAGACATCTCTTCCTCTTTAAAACACCACTAAAATAATTCCAGGCAGCAGTGGGAGAATACTCTCAGCTGTGCCATTCAAGTGAACCATCAGCATCAATGTATGTGTGGGTGTAAGCAGCCCAGAGCACAACCAAAAATAAATGTTTGTCTACTTAACAAAAGCATAACATGCTGAACAATTGTGCCATGATTTCAATTATCATTTTAATATAAAATAAAAAAATTTGCATATGTAAAAGTATCAGACGTTCAGGGCCACAGCTGTATAACAGCAAAGCTTCAATGAGCTTTGACAAGACAGGATACCATTTCTCATCCACAAAGTAGGCCTCAATGAAAATTCCTTCAATTAGTCTCTAAATGAATTATGAAAAAAAAGGCAGCTTAAAAAGGTTTAAGCTGTTTAATGGAGAACACCTCCTACATGCACTGATGGAGGAGACTACTCTCATGATTACCAACAAGCAAATATTTCTTCTAGGTTTCTAAGTGACAATTACTAGTTCTATGAGGTTAGATGGCTTATTTGCCTCCTTGTCATCACTCTGGTCTTTAGACTACTTCACACAATTTTGATTAAAAAAAACCCACAAATTATAGCTGTGAATTAATTCTTCCCCCACTTTGGGTGCCTTTTTCTGTACATAGTCCTGTTGGTCTGCGTTTCCGATCAAAATTTTCCTTAAAAGTCTTTACTTGTTCCTCTTCATCGGGAATCATTGAAGAACCGCCACTTTCGTTTTATGGAAAGAGAGCAAAAATGTTCATCCCCTAGCATATAATCTGTGTCAACATCAAGAGAGAAATGTAATGCATAATGCTTTACTTCTTTTCAGACGATGGGGCAGGAAAGCTGGAAAAGGAAGATGACATTGTAAGCAAAGATTTCAGGTAGTCAGAAAGACCTTTTACCTTGATCAGCACCAGATCTTCCGATAATGATCTCATATGAAGTCATAGTGGTCAATAAATAATTAACAAAACAATATCGGCATTTTGAAGGGACCCATCTAGACCAGAGTGATGACCTGGAAACCTTCCAAAGACAAAGGCTTTAAGAGAGTAGTGGGTGTGGGGGAGTAAAGTCCAAAATCCCAGGCACACAAGCATGTTATAAAGATGTAAACAGATACAATGTGTCATTTTAGCCTAAAAAAAAAAGTTGAACCATAATGGGTTATTTGTCAGTTATACAATCTAGGTGTAAAATACCGGATAGACAAGAAAATTCAACAATGATAAGTAATAATGATAAAAGGGCATGGGCGTGAATATTTCGGTGCTTAACTGTAAAGAATTTAACAAGAATACCACAATATAAAGCCAACTCAATGTCTTAAAAGTTTCGATGGAGGTTGAGTTTAAAGTTTGCCGTTTTTCGTGACGCGGTTTATCAGTTATATTATTGCGAGGTTAAAGTAGGATAGCCAACTGTCTGATGAGGTACGTTAGCTCAACCAGCTACAAGCTTATTTTAGGGTTACAGAAGCCTGAGAACAGCTTTACATTATCATCGTACTAATGCTAAGTAGCTATAAAATCGATCGCATATTTAACAAGGCTGAGACGAGAAGAAGTCTAAAACAGACAGATAATGTAGCTTTTAATTCGTTGTGAAACACTGTTCAGCTTAGGGCATATCACAGTGACACGTGAGCAGCAGCTATGTAGCGGCGCTATGGAAGCTCATCCAACAAGTAGCTAAGTTAGCTAGTTGACATTAGCCGTACGGCTAAACATCCTGCTGTTGCGTCCCCCAACTAGGGCTTATCCCTCATACACCCAACTCCACTTGTTATTTAACCAACTGCCCATCTGATTTTGGTTTCGCACTTGGTCTGATACTGGATTTAACTGTATCAAATGAGGAAGAGACGAGCTAAGAGTTATCTCTATAGCAAGGAAGGGATGTTAGCTTGTTTAGCATTAGCAACACAGCTGGCTCAAGATGAAGCTAGTGATGGGTACTGGCACGCGAGAGTCAACGCAGTTACAAAAGCGCCAGTTAGTTTGTGCTTGTGACTCTACAGTGGTGATAGGTGTCAGTGAGGTAATACATAGTGTTGAAGTCCAGCGGAATTTCGCACTTCATCGGTCAAGCTAAAGCCAGTAGAACTCAGTTTGCGTGATCGCACCATCTTTATGTTGTGGACGGCCGAGGCCCGAACCGAGACCGCGCCACTACTGACATCACCGCGAACAGCTAATCTAAACTTTTACCTCGTTCAGCTGTCGCTCCGCGGCCTCCCGCAGATTGGGATCCATCGTACCCCTAAGGGCCTCGACCAAGGACTCGGGATCCATCACAAAAACTCTGTTTACGGCTCGGATTTTAATATTTCAGAGGTCTATCAATTCCCAGTCACTGCGCACATGGACGCACAGCTCTCCGGTTACCCGGCGCGAAAGGAAGCAGTGAATGAAGTACCCGGATAGATCAGCGCCAAATTTGTGCAATACGAACATCCGGCTACAACTACATCATTTTGGGACTTGTAGTTTCAAGCAATTTAAGCATCTTGATGTAATTCATTCCAAAGATCTCTGTCCCTTTGGTATCTCTGTGGATATATTGTATCATGTATTTTTGTGTCACAGTTTATTATCACGTATTTTTTGTGGACACGTTTTAGCTGTTTTAGTGATTAATCTTATGGCTCATTTTGGCTGTTTTATGTGTTTATTCTGGGTAATTGTTGGTTTCTTTAATTTTGCTTCTTCTCATGATTGTTTTTTGTTGTTATTGTTTTTTTCTAATATGAAGGTTATCTGTCTTGGGCTTATTTGTTTTTAATTTGGTGTTATGTAATATGTTGATCATGTTGACTGTTTGCAACCATTAGAGCTTCAGTTTATTTATTCATTTATTTATTTAAAAAGGGACAGTACATATTAATGAATATAAAACGTAAATATGCAGGATTATACAGAAGCTAATTTTCATCCTTGGTCTCTTGAAAATCTTTTGATCTTGTGCTCTTTTTGCAATCACTTTGCATTTCTTCATGGTATGTTGATTATTGATTTGGGCACTTTACCGTTTTTGTTTCCATTTTGTCTTTTTGTGGCAACATGATTTTTTTTTGTTATTACTTCTTTCCTGCCTTGAATTCCTCCTTTTTTTCTTCTTTTGATATAGACTGTATCTGGCATAAGATCAGAGTCTTCCTGATTATTTGGAATTTTGTGCCTAGTCCCTGTGTGTCAGTCAATGCTGTTAACAACTATTTTTTATTTTTCAGCCATTGTAATGCTTGTCTTGGCAGTTTTGAAGACAGAAATATGGCTAAGTGGTAGGAGACAGTGATGTGTCAAACATATTTTTTCATGATGTCACAGAATACATAAAGAAAGTTCCTTGGATGAAAGTTGGCTTTTTTTTTCTTTTTTTTTTCTTTTTTTTTTTTTTTTTTTCGTCTCTTACACAATTCTGCAAATTTAAGCAAAATGTAGATCAACTCAAATTAACACACTGTATCATCTTTTGCTCAAAAATTTTGTGAAATACAACATACAGAGTACTACAGAATGTTCCTCAAAGAACATACTTGGAAGTTGTTTTACTTTAGGGAAAAAAAAACTTCGTCTGAGTTCAATTAGATAGATGCACATATACAAACATATATGCATGCATACGCACACATACAGCAAACTTCCTCAGATGTTCTTTTTTAGCAAAGATGATCAAAAATCTCCTCACATCTCCAGGAAAAGAAGCCATGCACAAAAATCTATTTACATTTCTGTGAATATCAAGTCAAATGTGGTTTGGACTAAAACTTGAACCCTTGACAACTGTGACTGAAGCAGAAACATCTGTCTGACCAAATACATTAATATACATTATGCATATTAATGTATATTTTGAAATATTGACTTAAAATGTGCAAGTAACTGAATATGTTTATATCACACAATTACCATAAACTCAGTTCTTTGCAGGGATGTGAGAACATATTGATACATTGAAATATTGTGATATTTATGTTGGAATATCAAATCAATATAAAAAAACACTATCGATATTTTACCGACGAAATCGTGCGAGATCTTGTTGTTCCAATGCCCCCGTGTGCACTTTGTTTTACTGTTTTACTAATATGACATGAATTGCTGTCATCCTATGTGAAACTGATTGACAGCATTTTGTACTTTTTGACAACATTTTGTACTTGTTAAAAAGGATAAATTCGGAATGTCTTCTCTTGTGGTGCATCGTGGGGACTAAGGATGGAAATTAGCTTTGTATAATCCTGCATACATTTTATGTTCACTAATATGCACTGTCCCTTTTTAAATGAATAAATAAATTCAAACTCAAATAAACTCAAATCATGCATGAAATCTATTGCAAGATATCGATTACTGCAGAATTGCTGTATACAGCCTTCTTCTTCGGCACCCCGCTGTAATGCTTTTAATGCTTTATGTAAGCACTTTTGAAGGTTTTATTTTTACACTTATTGACATAAGAGCCAAGTAGGCCTGTTAAAGTGTGACTAAATAAACTCCTTAATTTATGTTTTTAGATGTTTGTATTTCTGAAAACATATGGAGGCAAAATAGCTCAAAATATTACAGTTTTAGAAACTGATAAGCTTTGCCAAATAAACCTCACTTTAAATCAAATTATGTGTTTTTCACAACTGAAGAAGGCTATTTTCTCTGAGAATGTGAGCGTCTGCGTCTCTCCTGCGTCTTGGTAAAACTTGGCTGCTGTAGTACCAGCAATGCTCCTGCTGGGGGCGCTGCTGCGGGTTTCTTGCGGGATGTATGAAGGTAAAAGGTCAAACTGTGTAACGTGTCGTCAGCAGCTTGTCACCACACACCGGTGTCGCCGCTGAGTTTGCCGGTCGCTGATTTACTCATCGATATACTGTACGCCTGTCTCAATTAAATCAGGAAAATGGCCAAAAAGCGGAGAGAAATACGAGAGACGGACGGCTTGTTGTCGGGACAGGAGGAGGTGAAGTCCAATGACAGTGACTCGCAGTTTCTGAAAGGTTGGTTCACTGTAGTTGCTAGCTGTTGACCTGAGAGAAGAAAGCTAATACTTGTTGGCACATAGAGGCACATCAAGCAACGCAATGACTTGGCGACATTTTTTGTTTAACAAGTATCTGTCCTTACTGCAAACAGAAGCCACTCGGGATCAGCCGGACCCAGCTAGCAAAAATTAGCTCAATGTAATGACTTGCGATACTTAGCTTGATAGTGTTGAAAGTAGTGACTACGAAAAACGCGAAATCGGCTAAAATAATTTCATGTCCTCTTTACGCAGAGAGCCGGGGCTGTCGGTACAACGAAATTAGTAAGACTGAGAAAATCTTCGCTCTATTATAAGTGTTTTTCTCTGATGGCAAGTAAGAGAAGTTCTTGTTTAACAGAGCTTGTCCTTTATGTATGTGTATGTGAACACCCTGTATATACAGTATATACATACTGTATAGCCCCAAATACAGCTGCAAATATTGTGGGGGAAAAGGTATATCTGATACATAAACTGAATGAAACAGAAAAAAATCTAGCAAAGCACAAATACCTATATAATATATGAGTAAACGTATTTAGTCTTTACCTCCTGCTTAAAGTGACTAAAGGTAACGAAGTAGAATATTTCAGGATCATTTTATATAACTCCAAGATCCAGCAGGTTAAGGAATGCATTACAACTGCTTGATTCTTCGAGAAATTCGTTACTTGTTTTATTAGTATAGATTTATAACAAGCATTAGATTCATGCTTCATTTACTTCCAGCACCCACAGACCATTTACACATGCATATCTCTAAAACTTTAACCAATTCTGCGCTGGGTGAAGATTGTAGCCTACTGAACTTTACACTTACTGATTGTTCAAATGGCCAACTCAGCCACCAAAGGACGCACTTTGAAGATTATTCACTTTTTAACGTTTGAGTGATGGACTAAACAAGAGAGACAGCAGTATGTGCTTCTTTTTTTTTTTTTTTAAAGACATGGTTTTTAAGAGAAGTGCTCCTTTTTCTTTATGTAAACATATTGTTTGGAACTGAACAGCTACTACTTGTGTTAATCTGATCACTCAAACCACATTCAAAGATAATCTGGGCTTCATATTGTTAACACTGTTGAAACAATTGTGTTCAGGGCCAAACTGGGGAGCAGCCATTAAACTAAACATCCTCTGTGTAAGTGATGGTAAAGAGCCTTTAATAACTCAGCTGGTCACCAATGACATGTGAAGGAACATCATACAGCTAATGTCTACGAGTGATCTGATCACCCAAGACAGACATTGACCAGTTCATCCAGGATGTTGAGATGTAAAGATCACATTGGTTAATACAGTTTAAGCTGTAGGATCTTATAGTTTTGTGTGATCACGTTAGCTTTTATGTAAATTGGACTAATCACTGCAGTTTGACACTAATGAAGCTTTTCCATTTTATTCAAGATATTCATTTTCATTTAAATATCTAACACTGCTTTTTCCTCACTAATAAGAATTTTATGCTGGTTACCACTTTTTCTTGATCATTTTCCCCTTTAGTACATTTTTTTCATGGGTATATAAAATATGCTGCTGCTGTCAACCTTATCATTGGCTTCTGCACTAATACCATGCAAACGATTCTAACAGTAGCATCACTTCTTTATATTTTGCTTCCAAGGAGTCAGACTTGTTTCTGTATTATTTGATTGTGAAGTATTTCCTCTGTTTGTCTACATGTTCAAACAGTTGTGCCTATTCCCTGTTTTCTAGATAATCTATGAAGAAGTGTGAGGGGTGGCACAGGACATCTGCAGAGTGATTTGTTTTTTAGCTGTGGTGTTTTTGATTATGAGTTAAATTTGAAAGAAGACGGGGGAAAAATACTCTTATGCACTGAGTACAACCACCAGTGAGGCACCTCTTGATCAAAATAAAACCATAATTTCAAACACTTGGAATTATGCTCCATTATTCAAATTGATTGTACAAAGAATAAATGCTAATAATAAAAAAACACCCTTCCCAGGCTGTTCTGCAGTACTATTGGGCCTTTTCCACTGCCCATCTTCGTAACCCTACCACACGGCACAGCACGCTTTATCTGTGTTTCCTCTGGTAAAACCCATTACGAGCTGTTAAGATTTTCCGCACCCGTTTCAGATCTAGCTCTAACCGTGCTGAACCTACACAAAACGTGACGTACCTGACGGCTCTCCACTGATTGGCCAAAGGAAGTTGTCGTGTTTCGCCTCGCCTCTTCTAAAAAATATCTGGCTCTGTTTTCATTGACTACAAACCACAGAGAAAACAACAGCAGCAGTAACACCTCGATATCATCCTATGCCTCCATTGTTGTTTTTACTTTACTGGCCCACCGCATGGCAGGCAGTGGCGTCACCGCAGTCTCGACTGCGCCAACTCCACCCACTTCCAAGTAGTAGAATACTGCTTCTCCTGTGTGGAACCTTTAGCATGTGGGGCTGTACTGTGCTGTACCCTGCCGTGTGCGGTCTCAATGGAAGAGGCCCATATGTGTCCTGTCGTGAAATTACAAAAAATGTTGGGGTTTTTTTCAGGCAAGCTTCTATAAAACCAATTCCTTGGTTAATTTATTAATCTGTCATAATTAGTGTTTAAATTGGCACAGTTTTGCCCAGTTTCTTGCCCAACATACATTTCAGGTATGGCCGTTTGTTTATAAAGCAAAGTAAATGACCGAAAAACAACCAAACAAAAAGAAACTCTTCAGTATAACCTAACAAGTTTAGATGACATCTGTTATCGTTAATGGTTGTCCCATTTATTGATATATTGTTTATTGAAGGTATGATTCAATAAACAATATTGAATCATACCTGAATGGGGGGGGGTTAAGAAGTCATGCAAAACGCACAAGTTACACAGACCCCTTGGTTGGATGTTTTTGACTTATACAATTATGGAGTAAACTGTTTTTGTTTTGTTTTTTTACTCTCCACAGAGGCTCAACATAGTGTAGGAGGTTCAACACGCATGTCTCTGCTGATTCTTGTGTCCATCTTTGCCTGCTCTGCATCAGTCATGTATTTGGTCTACAGGAACTTCCCAGAGCTTCCTGAGTAAGTTGCTTTGTAAATTATTAATCTGTTAAATATAAGGGGTTTGTTTTTTTTTTCAAATGATTCTGCTATTTAAACACTTTTACATTTGATTCTCTGGATGGTTGAGACTCCAATTGAGGAATAAACCCTGTAGCAGCCACACAGAAGTTTGAATCAATGAATATTTGCTTGTTTCAGTCGTAACATTTGAGTGAAACTAGGAGGGAAAAAAAAACTCTTAAATAAAAAATACAATTTTAAATGCATGTAATCTAGTCATTACAGCCAAAATCATTTGAAATTTGAGCTCTTAAAAACAGACTAACAGACCTCATTATTGCAGACAGAGATCAAGCCACTAATGCATGTATACACTCAAATAAATAAATATGAATGTAGCTATTTATTTATTTATTTATTTATAGGATAAACCCCTTGAGATGAACCATCTTGTTTTCAAGGGGGTCCTAAATATTTTCCCACAAAAAAGGCAAAACAGATGAACAAGACAGGTACAGAAGTACAAGCAGAAAAAATGACAGTATGTGTATACATACACAAACATACAGACAAGACAAGAGAGAGGAAAAAAAATAACAATAAATAAATGCCAACAAATGTGCACACACAAAACCAATCAGACCATTCACAGGGGTCATTCATACGGGTCCAAGTGTTTCTCACATGCTCAGAAGTTTCAAAATTTTGCATCTTTTTGTAAAAATAGTACAGCCTAAGGATTAATTAATACAGTCAAACTGTTTTCATTCATATGTTATTTTATTTTTACAAATGCTAAAAATGTGTCAAAATTTGACTGAAAATCAGCTCATTAAGTCTGTGTTAGACTCATGGTCATTGAAAGCAGCATCACTACGTTCTCAAAAATTCAGTTAAAAATCACAGCATCAACTGACAAATGATGTGCAGCAAACTTTAAATAAGCCTCAACATACTTTTTCTCTAACATTGCAGTCTTGGGTGGTGTGTGTGTGTGTGTGTGTATACAGTCTATAGCTGCTGAATGCATTACTTTATGTTTTCTGTGAAACACTACTTTATATTTTTCTTTTGTTCCTTCCAATTCAAAGCCTTTCTGAAACCTTCCACAACTGGTACTCTTGGATAACTCTTCTGATAACCCTTTCCACTCCAGTCAGAAAGAGCACCAATCATGGGCGGGTTATGGTGAAATGATAATCTTTCTACTTCTGGATTATGGCCTCAACAGTTTTCTGCAACATTCAGAAGTTTGGAAATGCTTATGTAACCAATGCCATCAGAATGTTTTGCAACAATAAGGTAGCGAAGGTCTTAAGGGATCTGTGTTTTTACCCATCTTAAGACATTTTTGTGTGTGAGTTAATAAACACCTAATAAATCCCTTTAAAGCCCAACCCAAGAAAAAATGAGGAGGAAATCCTAATGTTTTTAATATAAAGTCTTCATTTGCCCCTTTAACAAAATATGGGGGAAAAAAATAAAAAAAATAGATTTTGTATAGTCACCATTTATTGCTGTGCAATATGTCAAAATTATTGTAGTGTAGTCTTCTGCCTCCTGGTATCAGATTGTGTACAACATGGTTTTGAACAAAGTTTTTACCATAAAGGGATGCAAATGGTCTCAGAAGTAAAAGGTTTTAAAGAACACATGCATGAAATATGATACACGCGCCATTATAGGGTTAATGGCTATTAATGGGCTTCAAGCACATCTCCAGTACTTCCCTGAACTTAATACTGCACCTTTGTTTCCTGTCTTTCATGACTGGATGAACTGATTAATCCAGGTGTGTCTGACCTCAGCAAATGGTCAGACCATTTGCTGAGGTCAGACACACCTGGATTAATCAGTTGTGCTTGAAGCCCATTAATAGCCATTAACCGAAGCTTAAAAATCTCAAACCTGCCTGCCTGATTAAATGTCCCCTTTTCTGCCATGAAACCAGTTAACATCTGTCAGTTAATAAGAAGCAATCCTGTCCCTTTTTAGTCCAAAATAATACCAGCCATTGGGACTGAACTGGCTGGTATTATTTTTCTGTTTTATTTTGAAAATATAAATATTTATATGGTACATAAAATAATTAATTTAAGAAGAGATGAAAAGGTAAAACAGAAAAAGCCGGAGCAGTTGGAGTCGGAACCGACTAAAATCGGAGGGTACTGTCCAGAAGATCCACAGACGGGGTGTTAGTGTGAAGTTCTAGAGGGACTCTAAAGTCCACGTCAGAGCAGGGAGACTTATGCTAAGGTCATTTCTGGAGGCTGGCTTCTAGGCAGGTTGCACGTGGTCCTGTGAAGGTTTTCTTCTCAGACGATGAGCTTGTTATCAGACCAGCCAGTGAGTGCTGGCACCATTTACCCAGATTATGAATGTCTGATAAGTTAGTGATACTGTTTATCATGAGAGCAGGTCACAGAAACTTTAGTGTGTGTCAGAAAGAGTGTAATCATTGAAATTTCCTCATCACTGGTGTTGGCTTTCCTTGCCTTTTTGCACTTCCCTTTCTTTGTGTGTTTATTTTTTCCTGTGTCATTTTGTTTTATTACACATACATTGTTTCTGAAGTTACTAGTTTTGATTTGTGTATGGATTACTGTGGTTGTTACAAACTTTGGTGAAAATATAACCCTGTAATGTGAAATGTTTTAAGTGTTTATATTACCCGCTGTATAAGCTTTATGTGATAGAATGTTTGTTTTTATTATGAAAATCAAATGTATACATGTTTTGTTTTCTGTACAATCACACATTGACCAAACCTTTCTGGGATTTTGAGAAAGCTGCAAACCTAACAGCATCTTTTTTGTTTTTCTCAGTCTTGATCCCCCCCCCCCCCCCCCTAATTTCCTTTTCAGTGGTCACCTGTTTTCTGCTTCTATGTGGACATGTCTCCTGTTTTTAAGTGTGGACCTGACAAAATTTCTAATATGTTACCAGAAAGAAGTAAATAATTGAGAAAAGGAATCATAAAGTTAAAGGATCATTAAAGGTGAACATGTACTAGGGAAGTACTGGCACCACATATGGAGCCTTGTGTCAGAAGGCTTGACTTGTTTGAGTTAAATCTCACTCAGACTGCCTGAGGCTGGCTAAAAACACCAGGGGCCTCATTTATAAAACCTTGCGTAGGAAAGCACAATACTGGCGGTGGACGTAGAAAAAACAGGAAATACGCCGCACAGAAACTTTCCGATTTTATAAGAGTCTGTATGCACGTCCAACACCTGTTTCCGTTTATCAATCAGAATCAACTTCAAAGTTGGCGCACCTGAAGGAAAGCCTTCACCAATAGGGTGACCATAAAAGGTCAGGAATTACCCTTGATAAATATTAATCAACATCATTTCGATAACGGCTTGGGAGGGTAAAACAGTAAAAAGCGGAATTTCTGAGACTACGAAAGTGAGATCCTGATAGACCACGCAGCAAAACATAAAAATGTTTTACTTATGCCCCATTTTCACCATCCCTTTTCTGCTCAACTCACCTCACCTCACCTCGGTTATTGGGCTTTTCCACTGGGGGTTTTCCGAGCTGAGGTGATACAGTTTCTGTACCTCCTCTGGCGAGGTTCTGAGCGTGCTGAAGCGAGCTATGTTTATTTTTCCTCGTGTAAATCATATAGTCAGTTATATTGTTATCGCAAATTTTATCATTTATATTGTGATAAATATTTTGGGCCATATCGCCCTGTCCTACCTATAATACTATTCAGCCTGCTTTGCTATGTGAGAAGCTCCATAACTTCCAGGTGGATCCCTCCACAACCACCTGGATTTATGACTACCTAACGAACAGACCACAGTTTGTGAGACTGAAAGGTTGTGTGTCTGAGATGGTGATCAGCAGCACTAGAGCTCCACAAGGGACTGTACTCTCACCATTCCTCTTTACACTGTACACCTCAGACTTCCAGTACAACTCTGAGTCCTGTCATCTGCAGAAATACTCTGATGACTCTGCAGTTATGGGGTGTATCAGTGATGGACAAGAAGCCAAGTATAGAGAACTGGTCAATTAGTTTGTGAAATGGTTTGGTAACAATCACCTCATCTTAAATACCAGCAAGACTAAAGAGATGATTGCTGACTTCAGGAGGAGCAAGAACAAGCAGCATATTCCTGTCTACATCCTGGAAGAGGAGGTGGAGGGGGTGGTGGAGAATTACAAATATCTTGGAGTTCAGCTGGACAACAGACTCGACTGGAAATGCAAAACTGACTACATCTACAAGAAGGGTCAGAGCAGACTCTACTTCTTAAGGAAGCTGAGATCATTCAACGTCTGCTCCAAGATGTTGCAGATCTTCTACAAGTCTGTTGTGGAAAATGCAATCAGCTTTTCAGCAAATGCCGGGACAGCAGCATCCGAACCAGAGACTTGAAGAAACTAAACAAGCTGATCAAGAAAGCTGGTTCTGTGCTGGGAATAACTCTGGAGCCGCTGGAGCTAATCGTTCTGAAAAGAATGCTGCACAAGCTGATGAAGATGATGGAGGATTCTTCCCATCCTCTCCACACCATGGTGAAGAATCAAGAGTGTGTTCAGTGGGAGGCTGCGTCAGGTTCGCTGTAGGACGGAGAGATACAGAAATTCTTTCCTGCCAGCTGCCATCACCCTAAAGAACAAGACTGACTGACTGACTTATTACAGTATTGTTACGTTATTATTTCATATAAATGTTATATTGTTAAAAGCAAAAAAAAAAAAAAAAAAAAAACACACAAAAAAAGAAAAAATAAGAAAAAAAAAAAAAAGTGAGCTTTTTACAATGTTGAATTTCCCTTCTGGGATAAAGTATTTTTCATTTTCAAATGTCACATTTCACATCATTTCTCGGCTTTTATTCTTCTACCATTGGTGTTGCAGTTTCCTGTTTGAGTTGCCGTAGATTTAGTGACTTTTTCGCCAAGTTTTTCTTTTTTTTTTTTTTTTTTTTTTTTTTAATAAATCCCAAAAAATGACTATTTGTCTTACGGCAATTTTTGTACGCACACCAGCTTTATAAATGAGCCCCCTGATGAGTAATTATCTGTGAGGAAAAATGGATAACTTTGGTTAAATCCCTGGACTTAATATTGCCAAATGAAGTAAAATGCAGCAACTTATTTAGACATGCCATTTCTTGGAAATCCAAAAGTGATCACAAGTAACCAAATTGTGTTTTTCTTTGTTAACAAATGGGTATTCAGTAACTATGTCAGAAGAAAAACATGCCTCTTTAATTTGTATATTTGAATAACGATAGGCAAATGTTTCTTTTCTATTTGCAGTGATGAAATGGAAAAAATCAAGATCCCTAAAGACATGGATGATGCCAAAGCTTTGGGAACAGTGTTGTCCAAATACAAAGACACCTACTATACCCAGGTGTTGGTGGCCTACTTTACAACCTATGTCTTGTATCCTTGGAGAAAACAAATATACTTTTTTGGAATTCTAAATATCAGCTTTGCTTCTTATGTATGGGTTGTTGGTTATGTTTTAGCTCTTAGCATCAGTTTTGGTATGTTGGTCAGCTTTTTACCAAAGTTTCTTCATCGTACTAACTGTAGTATACTTCTGGGCCTATGATTATTTATCATTTTGCTCCAGGTTCATACCATCCCATCCCATCCCATCCTTATTTATAAAGCACTTTAATGTGACAACTGAAAGAAAGTGTTGTACATCAGTGATAAAGTGTAAAAATTAAGACGTAATATGAATAATAACAATACAAAATACAACTAAAACAGAAGTAAAAGACAAAGTCCTACACCAAAAAGCATATAATCAATAAAATTAGCGTGTAATTCTTGGTTGGACGTCAGTGAATAAAAGTGGGTTTTTAGACACATTTTACAAATGGACAATAAACGGGCTTGTCTAACATTCAGAAGCAGGTTCTTCCACATTTTTGGAGCAGCAATAGAAGGTGCTCTGTCCCTGCTGAGTTTCCATTTAGGTTTTAGTACAAGCAGGAGCAGGTGATCAGTGGACCTGAGAGACCAAGCAGGAGTATGGGTGAGGCAGCTCAAAGAAGTAAGGTGGAGATGGGCTGTTTAATGATTTTAAAACAAATCAGAATTTCTGTTCATTCTAAGTGGTTGATAGATTTCCATGACAAATACTCACTATATCACCAACTGGTGGATCATTGAACTCAAATGCATCTCGCTGTCCAATAAAAATAGGAACCATTCCAGACTAGTCTCACACATGTGGGCTCTGAATCCGTTCATTCTAACTGGTTGATAGATTTTTACACACCCCAAATGCTCAAATGTGTACGATTTCTAAACCTTTCTGTTGGAGCATATAATATTGTAGAACTTGTGAAGTATGTTGTTTGTCTTTTTTTTTTCTTTTCATTTTTAAAATGTGTTTTTGTGACAACTGTGTGCAAAATGGTTCCCCTTGACACTTTTATCAGCCTCCAGACGTTTGCCATCCCTGGATCAATCTTCCTCAGCATCCTGTCTGGCTATCTTTATCCTTTCCCCTTGGCTCTTTTCTTAGTCTGCTTGGTGAGTAAGAATAATGTTAAATGTCTGATTAAAAACAAACAGCAAGGTTCGGTGTGTTAAAATATTTTCCCTGAAATGACCAGCATTCTGTGAAATCTAGCTTGTCCTCATCATTTGCTTCAGTCGTTTATCATGAGTTTTTGTGTGTTGGCAGTGCTCTGGCCTCGGGGCTTCCTTCTGTTACATGTTGTCGTATCTGGTGGGCAGACCCATGGTATATAAGTATCTCACAGAAAGAGCACAGAAATGGTCCCAGCAGGTGAGCCCCGTCACAAAAATATAGTAATTATATTGCTTTTCGGTTTTATCATTGTGTATCGTATGCAGCCATTAGCACAGCTGTGTTGTATTACTGTACAATACAACACAAGCTCTGCAGGAGGTTCTACAGATTTTATTCTTGTCACCTGTGTTTTGACTCCTGAGCTCATCTTTTTTTATGACTTCAGCTTTGCAAATTAAAGGATAACTTTCCTTCTTCTTTTTTCAACTTGGACCTTATTTCTAGGAGTTTATATGTGCATGTACTCACCGGAAAAGTTCTGTATCACTTTGACTCCTTTGGAAGATATAATTTTAGGTTGCCCTCTGGCGTACATCCATATAATGTGAGAGACAGGACACCCTCTCTATAAGGCATTCTCTGCATTATCTACACACTACAGGATTCCTGAGACCTTCACAGATGTAGAGACCACACACTTGACGATTACAAAAGACAAATCGCACAATATTTTCCTCTTCTGATCATATAGTGTGGGGTGTACACAATGGAGAACACCCCACACTAACTGATTTGTCAGCAGAGAATCGGCTCTTCCACTGTCAACATCCCAAATCTCGCGATATCTGACGAGACTTCAGTGACGAGTCTTTAGCGTAAACAAACGTAGCGGACTATTCAGCCTCTTGCATTGTGGAAAAAAACATGCATACATAGAAAAAAACATTGTGGAAAAAGTCAAAGAGGCAGCGGGGATGTTGCTGTATGGCCATGAGTTGGAGGTGAATAAAAATGGCCACAAACATTAGATAGCTTGGAGAGAAGGGCTGTGAGCTATTGTTGTATGCTCTTTGTTTGTTTTTACTTCCTTTTCCATCAGTCAGCTGTTAGTCAGCTGTTAGCTCTTGTCTTGATTGGCTGTTGTTCTGGGAGCTTACACGTGATTTCCCAATGAGAGCAGAGTTTTTGATTTTGCACAGCTGTCAACACTGTGCGCGTTCGGGTCCTCTCAGAACACCACACACACCAGGATTTCTAGTCACAAATATTAAACATGTTCATTATCTATGATCTCTCCTTCCGAGGCCTTCCGAGCAGACCGGACAAAATCACTCTTAACTCACATCACACCATGGGAAGATCAGATGTGATGTTTTTTGCAGACATCTGACAATCGGACCTTTGCTGACTTTGATCGTAAGGGGAAGATCGGGACATAAATCGGACTGATTTTCCTGTAGTGTGTACCTATCTTGTAGTCTGGGTTCCCTCCATTGGAGACTGATTTTCAATGCGAGATGAGAGGCGGGACTAACAGGAACAAATTGAACCGGAGAGAACCAATCAGAGAAACACGGAAGTGATGCAAACATCTTTCTGTAAGAGGAAATCTTTCAGAGCAGCAAGTTGTTGTGGTTTAAGGACATGTGCAGCTCATTTACGACATCAGAAGGGGCATTGTTACATTGTCTCTCCTCTGTGGCCACCATTCTGACTGTTTGTGGTTAGAGAACTGAGTTGCTGAAAAAGACATGTCATAAAGTCCTGCCTCTCGCGCTGTGATTTGTCTGGTCAATTTTTAACTGGAGTAGAAATCACTTTCCAATGGAGGGAGCCCAGACTGACTTCCTGTGTATCTCATACATGGTGTTAGTCCGGCTGGTGTACCAGGCTACATCAGTCTATGCAAGCTAAATGGGGTAGGAGCATATCGGCACCATTTCCAGTAACTAATAGGGTCTGTCAAGGTGGTATACTGTCGCCGGTACTTTTTGATATATACATAGATGATCTTTGTGGGAAACTACTGTAAGAGAATGTAAAACTGGATGTAAAGTGGGTGATGGTCTTATTACTCATTTGATGTGTGCAGATGACTTGGCCTTTCTGTCTCCCTACAGTGCTGGTTTACAGCAACTGTTTAGAGTCTGTTCACGTTATAGTGACATCATATTGAATTCTAAAAAGAGTGGTGTTATTGCTAGAGGGGAGGACCAGAAATTTAAATTTCTCTTATTTTATTTAGCAGACCAGGGGCCTCATTTATTAACCGTTCTTACCAGGGATCTTTGGGTATTTTGTGCACAAGAACATATTTATGAAAAGTGTGGAATTTACCATAGTGTACTTTTACTTAAAAACATTCTTAAATATAAGAACAGCTCTGACCATGCACAGAATCGAGTTGTAGAACAGGGGAGCTGCATCATTTTTGTGAGTGTCAGCAATCTCCCTTTATTTAATTGAAATAATAATCACTCAATTGTTAATGTTTTGGGGAAAACAACAGAATTAATAAAAGACTGGTAGCTTCATTGGTTTTAAAACTTAATATTTCAAATTTGCGCTCTGCTGTCAGCATCTTCAGACGATCAGCTGATCTGATGGATGACATCATTTCTGATCAGGTGCTGCTTCCCGACATCCTGTTCAAGTTCTGCCGTGAGCTGAGATCTGTGTTGCAAAGTTAAAACAACCACTATTCTGGTGGTATTCAGGGGCCTGTACGACGAAGCTGGATTAACATACTGTACCCGGGATTTCTCTCTGTTACCTGGGTTGACTTAACCAGACATCCGCGGTCTTTATAAACGGTACTACGAAGTTGGCTATCAACTCGGTAACTCAACCCAGGGTTTCCAATCTTAATCAGTGCGCGCTCACATAAAGGGGGGCGTGGAAACGTCTGACCAATCGCAGACATGAAGAAACAGAGAGTGACATATTTCACCATGGAGGAGCAGATGATTGTATTTCAGAAGTATGAGGAATTCAGGAACATCATCCAGGCCAGAAGCAACACAGTCGCTGCAGCAACAGCTGGAAGGAATGCTGGCAGAAAATTGCCGACTCTGTTCATGCACAAGTCTGTGTGATTGTACAATCATGGAACAATATCGGACTCTGATCATTTAGTGTTACTTCATCACACTATAGCGCTTCCTCTGCGTATTTCCTTTCCATACTGTCCATATACAGTAGATCTTTTCAGGCTCATGCTGTGCACGTGTTGTAACTCTTCACTGTGATGGGTGGTTGTGCGCTCCATAAATTCATGTTTTCTGCATGTGTGACCTCTTAAACATATTATTTCAGATGCAACCCCAGCGGCGCAAAATGATCATGAGAACAATGGAGAACAAACACAAGAATATAATCAGCGTCGACAACGGTGTGCATGAAGCTACCATTGAACGAATGATTGAATGACGTTTTACTTAGTGGGATTTGAACACTGAGCATAATTCGGCTACAAAAATTAAGCTATTCAGCTACATCAGTACAGCACTAATATTTGTTTTCACTCAAGGTGAGTGAGGCATTGGTTTAATCAAAATTAATCTAATGAGTCTAACATTAATAAAACCTCAGTGCGATGCAGAGCATCTGTAGTGCTGTCGGTGCGGCTGTGATGCGTTACATTTGTGATGTACGGCTCCAACAGCTGACAGATGTAACAGAGTCCAGCAGAGGAAAACCTACATCTTTCATATCCCTTAATCCTGAAACTTTTACTACTCTCATTTCTCTGCACTGTTTTATTCTTTTTAGTTTCTCTTTTTTTTACACCGCCTATATTGTTTCAGAGGATCATTAAATAACGTTAATATCCTGCACTTAAACCTTAATTAAATGTTAGCTGGACTTAAATGAGTGAACTAAACAAATGTTTTGGCTTCAAACTCAGTAGTAATGGATTCTGTTTCTCATCACTCCGAGGAGAAACACAAGCGATTTCCACGTGACCTATAAGGGACGTGTTGTTGGTAGGTCTCGATATGGTTAGATGTTTCTTAATGCAGATGATCATAAAAGGGCATGGGCGGGTGATTAAGAACATGTGGGATTTGTCAACAGTTGATTACTTACTAACGTGCGTACGACTGGTCACGGCATCTTTGATAAATCCAGATTTTTTTGTACTTAACTTGCAACCCTTCTAAATTTCATTCATAGGATGGAATTTTGAACAGTTTCTTTGCAACTATTGATGAATGAGGGCTCAGGCGGTAAATGTGGTGAAAGTCAAATATTTAGGTCATATCAGAAATGATTTACGTGATGATGATGATGATGATAATGATGATGCTCACCGGCAGTGCTGTAAACTGTATGCACAAGCAAATATGCTGGTACATAAGTTTTACATGTGTATGCATGATGTCAAAATGGCTCTTCTTTAGAGCATACTGTACCCCGTTTTACACTACGTGTAAGTGTAACTTTCTACTTTGACTTTTTACTGGCAGGTTGACAAACATCGAGATCATTTAATCAATTACATCATCTTCCTGAGGATAACTCCCTTTCTCCCCAACTGGTTCATCAACATCACCTCACCTGTCATCAATGTGCCTTTGGGTGTTTTCTTTGTTGGGACCTTTCTCGGTAAGACAACCAGTCCCTTCTTCTCCATTATTACAGTCAGGGTTTTTTCCCCCTATGATCCTCACCTCTTTTACTTTGACTAACAGGAGTGGCACCACCATCCTTTGTAGCAATCAACGCAGGTACAACACTGTACAAGCTGACCACAGCGGGTGAGGCCGTGTCCTGGAACTCCCTGGCTGTGCTTGGCGTCCTCGCTGTGCTCTCCATCTTGCCCGTCTGCTTCCAGAAAAAGCTGCAGCAGAAACTGGAGTAGAACTCTAAACACCTCAGCACCTCATCTACTGGCTGATTCCAACGCCCCCCCTCCCTCGGCTCAGGAACCTGCAGCTGTCATTAAAGCTGCGCTGCGTCGGTGTCATACACAGCTGCTGGCGTGCTATCCGTCGAGGAGTCTGTGGGCGCCGTCACAACAGGCGCCCACTGACCACAAAATGCATGCAGTGGTGGGTTGTTCCTCACGTTAAGTAAAGTAAAAACGGTCCGCTGCTTGCGTACAGTTGGTTTTTGTGACTTATGTTGCTGATCATGGCACATCTTGTAAATAAGAAATTGTTTTATTGTTTTTATTTAATGCACTGCTTATTATCAATTCTTTAATCCTTTTCTGACAGTTAAAGGTGCTACTAGTAGGATGCTTTTTTATGTTGCTGATTATGAGTTTTTCCGTGTGCTTTTCCTGGAGAAGCAGTGTTCGTGCTGCTCCAACGGTGCCATCAGTATCTTGTTAAGGCTAATGTAAACATGTGTTTTCACTTATAAGAATAATGGTTACCTTTGCTTTGGCAGTAATGAATCAATTACTACATCCTGTTGGTAGCATGTCTAACTCTCACTCCCTTCTCAATATTTATTTAACTGTCTTGTCTCTACTTTCATCTTCATGAAGTTTTCCACCACAGAAATTAGTTTCACTACTTTTCAAAAGAAATTCTTAATTTTTAAAAGGACATTTTGACATGGAGTGCTCACAGAAACAAACACTGTATCCCATCTAAGAGGGAAAATATAAGCGATTTCTGGTTTTATCTGAATTTTTCCCCATATTTTTGCTCCAAAAGTATGTGGGTCCACTGCTACACAACACCCCTTTTTCTGTTCATCTCAGTTCACACAAGTAGCATAAATCAGTAGTTTGCCGAAGACCACGACAAGCTGTTGTCGAAGTTCCTGAATGAACATTTAATCATTGTTTCTTTCAACCAGCTATGCTCAGTGAGTTAAAAGCTGAATATAGATTATGTCAGTGCACATTTGTGTGTCGTTGAAATGCCTGTAACCAAGACGACAAACTGTTAAACAGAATTGTCTTGGTTTGTAAATTTGCTTCATGGAATATGTGAAAAGGATTGAGATTAGGAGGGAAGTGGTTAAATGCATTTGTATGTGCATTATAATGTGCATGTGTGCATTTCCACACCTTACTCGTTACCCAGTAAAGACTTGACATCTTTTTTTTGTCTAACACAAACAAGGAGATGAGTGTTTTCCATAAGAAAGCCAACAGACTTGGAGATATTGAATCCTTGCCTTTTTTTTTTTTTTTTTTTTTAGCATTTCTATTCCTCACCAGGAGAAATGTATTGTGATGCTTGATTATAAAGTTAGTTGTTGGAGTTCTTCAAATTGTTTAAATGGCTTGTTGTGCAAACTTAAAGAAGGAACATGTTGCCACTGCATAAAAATATGAACGGTCCATGCAGCAACACTTTTCAACAGACTTGTCCATAAACTCTTCTACTTGCACACATGAAAGAAGCTGAGCAGCGGGAGGTTTACTGGTTTTCTTTTAATGTCTTAATACACAGCCGATTTATCAGATTGGTAATTGAATTGTAAAACCCATATTAGAAATTATACAAATATGAGTTTATGTAAAGACAGGAAGATGTCATGTTTGTTGGGTTTTTATGACATTTTTTAAAAGAATCTGCAGTACACTGTTTTCTTTAAAACTGGACCTAAGTATATGTTTAAGTTAAAAGTTTTCTGAATTCTAAAAACTGTTATATCTGTTTGTGGATAAAAACTATGGTTAACTTTTTATTTCTTTAAAATGCTAAATCTGCCAAGAAATAAAAGCTGGTAGGTTTTTACTGATAGTTTTTATTTGCTTGACTATTAAAGCAATTTACTTGTCATGACCTTGTCACTGACATATATATATATATATATATATATATATATATATATATATATTTTTTTCTAATATCCCAATCAAAAATAAAATAGAGTTCTTCTGCTAATGTCTCAAATGGCAGTGTTATTCTGTACCTCACAGGAATGTCTTGCAGTAACAAGTGTTAACAGATTACAAATTTCTGTCGTGTCTAATGTCTAATTTTTTTGTATTTATTGGTTAATTAAATCTTACTGGATCTTATTGGAGTATGATTGAATTCAGACATATCTATAAAGGACATGTTCGAGATGGTTACTATAAAATTGTTGCCTGGGCCACCCAGGGTCATTTAACAAGCACCAAAGTTTAGTTTGCAATTTTTTTTTTAAAAAGTCCCTGTAGTCCAGACATTTTTTGCTCTCAAACATTATTTGTTTGTAGCAACTCTTCCAAAACCAGAATAACTGGTGCCACCAGGTGGTGATATTGTAACATATTTGTAGAGCAGAGGCACTATTGCCTGCTTTAACAATGGGGGGTTACTAAAGTTATTCTAAAAATCAATGATGTTCACTCAGTACAACTTGTTTGTAAGAACCTTAAAATGACTGCAAATCCAGCTTCATAATGGCTACCTTCTGACTGAGAAAACACAGGACTGGAAATAAAAACAACAGATATGTGTATTGATTTTTTTCCCCTGTGCCCGATAGCCATGGTTAACTTTTTTTTCCCCCTTATCAGGTTCATGTACAGATGTTTACAGTCCTCTACAACTGATCATCACAGCTGTGATGTTGTCAAATCCATTTAAATTGTAACTGAATTCAGTGATTGATTAAAGGCAGAAGTAGTTACTTTTTGGTTATTAAAACTACCAAGTTTTTCTTTTCTTTTGTAAAAATCAGCTTGCACTTAAACATTTTCCTTACAAAAAAAGTAATCTTTTATGGTACTATTTTACGTTTGAAAGAGATCTTAAAAAGGTAGCTATTTAGATTTTAGGAAATATTTGTCTAATGATTACAACTAAAGTGGTCAGCTAATATGTAAACATTAAAACCAAATTTGGAATAGTAAACAGGCAATGATATAATTAACAACAGTTGTTTCTTGGGATTATTCTTCATAGTATGGCTGTATTTACTGCTGCACAAACACTTCTATTTTATCAGTAATAGTCGCATTTTAACACAAATCAGACATTTTGTCAATGTTTCTTTGTTCTTGGCTGTTTATCTTTGAATAGTTGTCACAGCTAGTAGTTTAATGATTTTTACATCCTCTTCATAAAAAATGTAAAGAATTTGGACTGTGGAGAGCCGATTTATTCAGAACTAGCGAGATAGATATATAATTTCACAAATGAATTAACATTCAATGAATTGAAATTACACCAGTGGGGGGGACAAAAATAAATAATAAATGTTTTTCAATAGTTAAAGTTTTTATTGAATGACACTTTTATGACACTTTATTTCATTGTGGTATTTATATTTATTAATTAATTAATACTTTTATTTATTAATATTTTTATTTGTTTATTTTTTATTCATCCATTCATGCTTTTATTTCACATTTCTATTTTTAATTATGTGAAGCCTTTATTTCTTATTTTTATTTTATTTCTCAGGGTGACTGAAGCTTTCAGTTCACTTCCTCAAGTGCAGCACTGACCAAATCACCATATAAAATTTGATAAAAAAAAAAAAAAAAAAATTAAAAAATTAAAAAAAATAAATAAATTTAAATAAATAAAAAATACCAATATGAAACAAGTGTGGTTAAATAAATCAGTTAACCATTGAATGTACATTTTATTCGTTTATTTTGCGTTTACTTCATTGGTGCATTTTTATTTAATGGAACATTAATTCATCTCAGAATTTATTCATTTATTTTTATTATGAATTAAAAGGCTCTCCATAAATCTTTTCATGTCCTTTCTGTTGGCAAATTCATGCCTTGTACTGTAAATGCTGCATTATGCTGAAGGACATGGTAGTGGCTGTCGAACAGAAGTACATTACATACGCTGCCGTATAAGGTTTGGCCATGTAACGATCACTTTGATCTAAACATTTTTCGAATTTGATTATCTGTCAATCTAAAATCAAAATTATATAAACTTAAATCATTATTTAAAAGTTCCCTGAGGGCAATTTTTTAACAATTTTATAAAGGGGAAACTAACGTTTAATTTTTTTTCAAGGACGTTTTTGTACAGATGTACCCTGGATGGATGTACCGAGATGTACGCTTTATTTTGAAGGGGGAATACCGGAAGCTCTATTGTTGTTGTTGCCGCTAACTGAGTAAGGTTGTTAGCTCACTATGGGTAGAGATTTTCAAGCCTCGCAGTAACGTATCACACGTAATGGCTGGGAGAAATCACTTCTCCGTGCTCCTTTAATATGCTCAATGTTGGAGAGAAAACGGTAGCACCGGACCAGTCTCAAAATGACCACCGGCTTCAGCTCCGGTTCCTCCCGGTTCGCAGATTATTTCGTGATCTGCGGACTCGACACCGAAAGTGGTCTGGAACCCGACGAACTGTCCGGTAAGCATATTAGCCATCAGGGTAAATGTCGGACTTATACTGGAAGGAATGAGGGGAAAACGGCAGTTATACGACATACTTGTTTTTCAGTCTTTACTCTGTCTTAACGTGATTGCAGTTTATTCATGTGTCCAACATGTAATGTGGGCTGTTGGAGTGAATACAAAGCAAGCATAACGCCAGGCCTAGCTCATCTTCTCTGAGCCTGTTTGTAATGCCCGATGAGGATCGAGGGGATTACTGCTGGTTATGTGTCTTTATCGTATTGTAACATAAAGAATGTCGATCAGTTTGTCGCTGATTTGTTAACTCTCTTTATATCAGAGTGGCTTGCCAGTAATGAATATGTAAATGAAAAAATCTGATAGTTCACTCAAGCTTCAGTGTTTGTTGTTGGAATGACACTGATGTCAATACAACGCTGTTGCTTATGTTGAGGTTCTAGCTCCTAGCTGTACCGATTATAAAGAGATCAGATATCAAGGTGACTATAGACACATGGGGCGATTAACCTGTCAGATGCCCCATGGGCAAAAACGGATCGCGCTCCCCAGTCGAACCTGGACAATCACAGCATCCACCAAAGATCCACACTGTGCATGGGACACCCTTCCCTTTCGAGACAATTACATAAACGGCTTAAACATATAATCAGACGACAGTAGGTCGTGACACACCTGGATCTTGTTTGTTTGAGTGGCTGTGACCCCTTGATCATGGTGTTATCTGCATGAGCATGGCTTGTGACTAAAAAGACAGGATTTCAGTATATTTGCATGTGAAGTCTGAGCCCTGATATGATGAAATACAAATAGTCAGCAAAGTAACAGAGGGTTTGTTGACTCGGTTATGCTAAGGAGGGCTTTTTTCTTGCCATTGCGAGGGATTAAGTCTATCCAATAATAAAACATTTCTGTTCTAATGAGAGCAGTCAATTTCAGGACAGCACCAGGGATAAAGGATATCTACAAGGTTTGTTGACTGGAACAGTGACATTAGTGATATTCTATGGCACTCACAGATCTGAGCCCAACTGAAGGCTTACAGATGTCGGACTGATGTGTAACGTCAAACCTAGATGGAGATTGAATTGAATGAGGGGAAAACCTGCTAGCACACGAAAGGGCAATAAATCTCAAATACAGGTCCCAGGTAGAATAAAAAGATGTCCAACAAGGAGACATTCTAGTATCAAATTGTGCCATGAGTTCTTGGTAGGAGCAGAGTCCTTGATCCAGAGATGCAAGATATTCTTTCTTGCAGTAAAAGTCAACAGACTAAATAGTCGCCTGTGCTTGAAATCAATCCGTTGGTCCAGGAGACCAAATATTTGGGATCTAGGAGTTTGGTTGTATTGAAGATAAGAGATAAGTCTTTAACCTTACCAGACCAATAATTTAGTATCTTTGTACACAACCCTACACAATGAAAATAATCACCAACTTTGGTCTTACATTTCCAGCAAAGAGGAGAACAGTTTGGGTCCATCTTATTCTTAAGACAGGCGTAACATGTTTTCCATGCAGAATCCTAAATTCTGCATTGAATTGAATGATTTTGTTCGATTACCAATGGAAATTTTGGCAACCTTATTCCACACCTCACTCCAGACTTCAGATTTATCAAAATACCCATATCCCTTTCCCGAGCCATTTTTACTGACAAGCCTTTGTAATTTATAAACTGGTGGTTTATTAACTACCAAAACGACGAGTGATTCTTTTTCTTTTTCCATTCCCAAAGATTTTTTTTTTATCAGTTTTGTAATTTTTGTAAATCACTTGTTTTTGTAATGGTAATTTGATGGAAGTAACCCATGGGCGTTAATATTTACGTTTGTCTGAAAAGTGCCTCCACATTATTAAACAACAACAAGAAAAAGTAAACTTCAGTGGAACAAACCCAGCAGATAAGCAAAGGTGAAATTTGCATTTGCTTCAAGATAATGTTTTGACATTTAACAGTGGAGATTGACAGATATCTTGTTGTTCAATCAGTTCCCTCACATAATAATGTCAGGGTTTTCCATAGCACTGCTTTTGCTACCAAAGTATCATGGGGAAGCCCTGAATGTTGAAGAAACTGAGCATGTTGCGCGGTTGATATAACTTTTTTTTTTTTAACACTATATTTTCATTTTGCTCTATTATACCCATGAAGAGAGATAAAGAGAGCTGTTTTCAAGCTGCACTTTAACTCCTGCTGGTTGGTAAATTTAGGTTTCTCATGTGAGTACAAACTGATTAACTCTACTGAAGTGAATCTAGCTTTAACAGATGAAAGTAGCTGATTTAAGTGTTAAAGTTCTTGTTGACCAGGGTGTTGCCACAGACCGTAATCCAATTAATTTAGCCCCTATTGATTGCTAATCTTGTGAACACACACACATATATGTATGTGTGTGTATATATATATATATATATGTGTGTGTGTGTGTGTGTGTATACACACAAAAAGTTAGGGATATTCAACTTTAGGTTTTTGGAGAACAGAATGATGTAGAATAAATATTTAACCATTGAACAATGGTTCAATGGTTAAATATTTATTTATTTATTTATTTATGGTAAACAAAGTTTAGAGAAAGTTTAATTCAGTTCACCTGGAAAGGTTGTAGTGGATTTTAGATTAATTCTGACATCATACAAAAAGCCAAATATATATATATATATATATATATATATTTTTTTTTTTTTTTTTTTGTGTGTGTGTGTGTACACACACACACACACACTTTTTCTCTTTTTCTTCCCACTATATTGGTGTGATTTATTGTGACTCAGCAGGTAGTGAAAGGCCCTACAGTTGCTGTTGTTGCTGAAAGCAAGTTGACTTTCCTCCTCAGAGAGCAATAACATGACTAATCATCATTTAAGTCTTCTCAGGCGCAACCTCTTTACTTCCCATTTTTACTTCCTTCAGTCAAGTTCCCATTTACAGAAATTTACTTAGAATATGTAAGAAATAGAAGTTGAAGAAAAGTACTATTCTATGACTGAGCAGAGGAGCATGACACTAGCTTGACTAAAGGAGGTACACATACGGATGCAGTTAGAGCTGCTTCTGTTTTGGCCTCCCATCCTCTACCTCTGACAGACAAGGTTTTTCCAAAACTTGTTAAGACTTCATTTTAAAAGTTCATAAGGTTCAGTTTACAGACGATATGTTATCACCTTTTAAGTTGGGTTCATGGCATGGAAAGACATGTTTTTCCCGGCTTGTGATTAGAGGTTCTTTTATGTCTTTCTGACTCAACAGAAATGTAACCCACTGAAACTCTGAACAAATGCACAAGCTGGTGCTTTGAGGTCAGACATCACTGATGCTGCTCTACTTACAGCTTGATGCTGCTGTTTGCTGTACAGAAAGGCTAGGGGCTTGCCCTTGTCAACTGTTTCAGTTATGACTGGAAGGGAGGAAATGGTGTGGAAATTCCATTGTCACAATTTACATGATAGAGCATTCACGTATTTAGTTTACTAGCTACAAACTCACATTTTACTAACTTAATTAGGACTAATTGAAGTAACAGAAGCTGATCCTTGTAGCATTTATGTAAGTATATTTTGATGAAGGGGGCTGTATGGGATTTTCTTTGACATATCAAGACTTTGAAAATCCAAAAGTACTTGAAATAGGAGTTTTTTGTCATCATTTATGATACAATCTGAGTAGACTGATAGAAAACACAGAATATGGGTAAGTTAAGGTCAACACATTAATAAAAAGAAATGAAAAACATCAACTGATTTAGTTTACAATTTAATCATCAGTTCTCATAATTTTTCTTCTTGGTTTTGTTTTCCTAAAGATTGAACTCTTGCTTGTTTTTTTGTTTTGTTTTTTTTAAAAAAAGAACTTTATTACCAGCTTAGAACAGTTACATGCAATTTTGTAATACAACATTGTAACCGTGAGTGTAGGCCTGGGTTTACACAAAAAGCAGAGCAGTATATGAGCCAATATGTCATAAATAAGGGTTTCCAAATCCACAGATGTAGTAGAAAGGGAAAGACCAAAAAGAATTTAAAAAAACAAACAAACAAACAAACAAAATAAACAAACATACAAAAACACACTAATTAAGATATTTATAGACTGAGGTCCATCTTCTTTTAAATAGAGGGAGCTGCAGCTGCAAATGGGCTGTCACGTGTTTTGTTTGTTTTCTTACTTATAAACAACAATAAACTAAATATCTTCCAGTCAAAGATCAGATAGAACAAAGGTCAAGGTTTACATGGGTTTGTTGTTAGAGCTGAAACAAAAAGTGGCAAGCACTTTATTAGTTCTCAGTTGAAGTAAACTGCATGTCATTACAATACATGAGCAGCTGTAGCTCAGGTGGAAGAGCAGTCGTCTTTCAACCGGAGGGTTAGGGGGATCGATTCTAGGCTTCCCCAGACTACATGCCAAGTATCCTTGGGCAAGACACTGAACCCCAAGTTGCCTCCCGATGTGTGTATGATTGTGTGTGTGACTGTGTGAATGTGATATGGAGTGTAAAGCACTTTGAGTGGTTAGTATGACTGGAAAAGTGCTATATAAGTACAGTCCATTTCCCAGTTACATTGTGAGTTAGAACAAAAAAACCCCCAAATGAGTCAGTTGCAGTTCAATATTCTCATGGACTTTCATTATACAATAAAAGCACCAACACTTCAACTGATCATCGGTTGCAGCTTTTGTAAATACCGTCTTATTTTATAAATCTTTTTTTTTACCTCTATCGTAAGAGCTGCTTTCCCACATGCACAGGGGTCCTGAAATATTATATAGGTGTTCTGGAGGGGTGGCACCTGGGAATATAAATGTCCACACAGCATCAGCTCTGGGTGTTCTGCTGGGATTTTTCACCCAACCCCTTTGTAAAATCTCTGGTACATCGTCGGGTGAGACAATGTTTGAATGTGTCAGCAAATAGTCTGGAGCAGTTGCAGCCGTTGTGCACGTGAATGAGTCTGTGCATGTTTGCACTGGTGAGAGCTTGTCCTTTCTGCTGACCTGTTACTGCTTTCTGCTCATTCCCCACTCTTGTGGATACACGGAGACATGCTGTGATCATAATACGATAGCAAGCCTCATGCTATTCTCAAGTTTTGTACAGATATAATTTTAAAGACAGGCATAACTTCCACAGCATAACTTCTCCATGTCATGCTGCCTTCTGCACACTGTAAACAACTGTTCTCCTGCACCTCCTTTGTCACATTTCCAGCCTGGAGAGTGAATCTCTAGCAGAAATCCTCCTGCTGTGATGTGCTTGTGTAAATACGCAACTGCAAAAAAAGGAGGATTTTCTCCTGAAATCTCTAGTGTTCATGTGTTATAAAAAAATAAGTTGATTATGAAATAGTGAAGAGGTGTTCTGATTTCTTTCTCAGAGCAGAACCATAAAGAGTTGTACCTTATTAATAAATGTAATTACTGATCATATCCCCTCTTATCGTTTAGATATTAGACCTATTGATTTGCATCTTTATGACAAATTTAACTCTGCTGAATAAACTTTGGCTGATAATTAATTGATGCGAACTGAGCCAAACCATGCTCTGATGGTTTTTACCAGGCATTTATTTAGAGATGCACGATGTAATCGGCCCCCTATAGACATTTAAAAACATATTGATCTTTTTTACTAACAAAATCTCACGATATTTCATCGTTCTGTTACGAAATCTCGCGAGAATTCATGAAATATTCTGAGATTTTGTAACGGAACGATGAACTCTCGTGAGATTTTGTAAGTAAATTAGATCGATACCGTGTTTTTAAATATCAATTTGATATCGGCATATGAAAATATCACGATATTTCAGTGTATCAATATTTTTTCCCACCCCTATTTTTCAAAGTGTCTGAAACAGATAACAAAACTGCTATTTGCAATGACTGCTTATTTTTTCAGCTTTAATATCAGTATTGATATTAGTTATCGGCCACGAGTTTTAAAATTTCTGCATATAATCCTCATATTTTCATTCCATCTCTAGCTGGGTTTACATGGACCCAAATATACCGATTGCTTTCGGTTTAAAAGGTTTTTCAGAATTAAAATGATCCATGTAAACACCTCTTTCCGAAAGAAAAGTGCTGAACTGAATGAATTTTCATTCGGTTTCACAGGGGTAGGATATTCCTTTCTCCAAACTGAACGGGGTATCATGTAAACGCTGAATTGGAAAGTCAACAAGACGTCAACGTGCAACGAGGGACATTTCCTCACTTTGACAGATGGCGGTGAACAATGTCATTCCCTGGACAGCAATAGAAAGTTTGTTTTTTACTCAAATGCTGTCTATACACCTTTTTCTCTTGGTTGTCTGCAGCAGGAGTTAATGAGTATCAGCTGCTGCTGGAATAAAGTTGAGCAGAAACCACAACAACCGTGACGATCAGCTGTTTGTAGACCTCCGTCTTTAATAAATAACGTGATGTAACATCATTCTGCACATGTCAGACAGGATTATTCTGAATAAATATTGGCACATGTCCATGCCAGATCGGAATGAATTAGTTCCCATGTAAACAGCTGCCCTGAAATCCTCAATCAGAATTATTTTATTCCAAAAGGGAAAAAAGTCTCCATGTAAACGACCCAACGATGTGACGACTCATGTACAGTGAAAAACCCAAACAAAGATGCAAACAAAACTTTCCTTTAACACAGTGCCTGGCAGCACAGTCAGGACCTGATTACCATATGTATGACCTTGCAGTCAGGCAACATTGGAAACACCGGGAGCTGGGGGGCATGAGTACACTTCCAGACAGGCTCTGCTTATTCAAATGCTAAATATCCTTTTGAATTTTCCAGGCAGCCTCTCTCCTCCTCTCATACTCAACAAACAAATGAGGATGAATGGCTCAACATGAAAGCTAGCCTAAAACACATCATGAAGTCTTTAATATTTTCACTTAGTTTATTAAAGGGTAGTATATTTGATATTTCTGAAAATGTTTTTTTAAACTTATGGACATAATTTGATTTGAGCTTTTGTGCTGTGTCTAATTATATATCTAAAACCCTATTAATTTCAATTAATCACTTGCCTGCCTATGGTTTCAGAATTATGAGTTCATTTAATTTTCCCCAGATATTTAAAGCTCCATGGCTGAAAGCTGTAAAACCTTCTAACTTACTCTACCCCTTTAATCATCAGTCCAAAAGATGATAAAAACTGCTTTAGAAATCTCTGGTCCATGAACATAAAAACTTTTCATTTGGGAGGACATATTAATACATGACTAAATTCTTTGCTGTGGACCATTACCGATAAGACTAAAGAATTACTGGGTGGAGAAAAATGAAAAAATAATCCATATATTAAATCAGTCTCCTTTTTGAATCTGGGTCACTGTTTTGTGAGCTCAGACAATGGCAGCAGATACTTGTGGCACCTCTCTGCCATCATGCCCATGCTGGATAAAGGCAGTTTTACCTATCAACTAAAAAAACAAAAAACAAAACTGAAGTAGTCAGTTAAAGTATTATATTTGTGGCAAAACTTGCATTTCTTTAAATTTGTAAATAAAGTAATCATAAAGGGAATGATCTAGAATTGGTATTCACACTGAATACTGGTGCCCCTCACTGGTCATGTTTGTTTATAGCCTGTATTCCCTTCTCCTTATTTGGATTTTGTACAGATATATACTCCAAAAATATGATATACTTTAACTTTTCCTTACTTTTGTTGCACATATGAGCAAAAGTTTAATATAAAACCTAGTAGCAATGTTTCTCATTTCACTAAAACCCTGTTTTACTTCTTAATGTACCTTTCCTTCTGATTACAGGATTCACTTTTAATTTTGTTTTCTTCATTTGATTTTTAAAATTGTTTCATATTTTGGTTATATAATACATTTTTCCAGTGCCATTCTTGTAGTGTGGCCACTCACAGGTACAAAACACTGAGCAAATGTATGTCTTTCAATCTGACATGGCAGCCGTCGTGAACATCACAAAAAATCATGAATGTGATTCTGATCCAGGCGCTGGTTTTTATTCCCAGTCATGTTACCGATCTGATGCAAGATAATCTCATTAGCTGCAACATGTTCCTCCAGCTTTTCCTTTTAATATGACTTTCTTTTTAAGCCTTTAGTTTCTTCTGTCACAGCTGTTTCAACATGCACTCCTGTGTTGATATTTTTTATGAAATACTAAAATGTCACATTTACAACATGCACTACTCACAAAAAGTTGGGGATATTCAACATTCAGTTATAATTTAACAATAAAGAACCCCTATGACCCCTCTTTATTTTTTTGGGTTTTTTGGGGATTTTTTGTTGGGTTCTCTGTATTTTTTATTTTTTTTATTTTTTATATTATTTTTCTTTAAGTTATGATTATATCATCAATGGAAGTATTAATTTCTTTATATTTAAAAATAAATTAAAATTTAAAAAAAATTAAAATTTGTTTTTTTTATTTTTTTTTAAAAAAAAAAAAATAATTATCAAAATCATTTTTTTTTTAAATAAATAAAAATAATAATTTTTTATTATTTTTATTTTTTTTTTTATTTTTTTTTTTTTTTTTTTTTTATTTTCAATCCTTATTTGTTGTAGTTTAAAAGGGCAATTTGATTTCATTTTCAATATAATACTGAGATATAATATTTTTTTTTTTTTTTTTTTTTTTTTTTATTTGTTTTTGAGTTTTTCTTCCTTTTTATTATAATATAAAAAAAAATAATAAGTTCTTGAAAATCGTTAAGATTTTATATTATTTTATAATTTTTTATTTTTTAAAAAATTAAAATAAAAAATACAAATAAAATATAAAAATTATAAAAATTTATAAATTTTTTGTAAATTTTCTTAACCTTTTTATATATTTTTATTTTTTTTTTTTTTTTTTTTTTTTTTTCATTTTTTTTTTTTTTTATTTTGTGTTTACTTTTTTTTAAATTTTTCACATTGTATGTTTTGTATTTTTTTTTTTATTTTCAGTTCCTTTTTACTTTCCCTCTCTTCTCTTTCCTAATTTCCCATATTTTCCTAAGTGTTATTTATAAATTTTTATATATTTAAATACAAAAAATAAAAAAATATAAAAAAAAATAAAAAACCTAAACAACTAATATCATAATAATAAAAAACCCCTAATCTTTCTCTCATCTTTATTATATCTATACCACTTATATATTATAATTTTAAATTTTTTTAAAAAAAAAAAATTAAAAAAAACCAAAAACCCCATAAAACACAATATAAATTACTAAAATTCCCTTTTCCCTTTTTTTTTCCCTTTTTTTTCTCTCTTTTTCTATCTTCAGTCTCTCTGCAGTACCACTTAACTCTCCACTCCTCTTTTACTTCTTCGCGCCCCCTTTTTTTTTTTTCATTCTTCTCGCCTCACATGTAAAAAAAATTATATCTTCTTCTCCCCGCACCCCCTCCTCTTTTAAAGGCGCCATCCTTCTCTTTTAAAAAAAAAAAATTATTTTTCTTTCTTTTATATTTTTTTTTTTTTTTTAGTTTTTTTAAAATTATTTTAATAAAAAAGAATTTTTGTCCCCCCCGCGGCCGTTCCGTTTTTAAAGGGTTAAGGGAAATGTAAAATGTTCACACCTTATTGATATTATTTGATGGATGTTGGATATTTGACTGGGATTATGTAAGGGATAATGTTTGGAACGCAGGTCATTATGGGGAAATACTGACCGACAGGGCGAAGCAGACCCCGGCGCGAAGGTCAGTATTTCCCCATAATGACCTGCGTTCCATACATTATTCCGCTTATTATACAGCTACTTGCAAAAAAAAAAAAAAAAATTAAAGTCTTCTATTTTTCCGGGGGTCAAATAACTTTCTGATGTTTTACGCTCAGATTAAAATAGTTCCCCGCAGTCAGGCCAGGTCAGGGAACTTGTTGCTTAGCAACGTTTGTTAGTTGAGTGACGGTGGCTGGAATTTGTGCTAGCATCGGCTATTCCTGTATGTTAACCTGGACATTTCCTCATCTGCTGTTCTGATGTTTTACGCTAAGAATAAGATAGTTCCCCACAGTTGGGGCACCTGTATCTTAGCAAAGTTTGTTAGTAGAGCCATAGCGGCTGGAATTTGGCCTAACACCGGCTATTTCTGTAGGTTGAACTGGACATTTCCTTCTCTGCTGTTAGCTGTATGCGTCTTACCACTAGTCTTCTTTTTGTCTTTTTTGTTTTGGGGAGGGTAAATCCTTAAACTCAGCCTGGACCCAGTGCTCAAAATCTCCACACTCACCAAAGACGTTCAAATTAATTGGGAAGTAATCCATTTTCGGTCACGAGGTGTCGCTACGTGCTTGCTTGCTGTAGTGACCGGACTACTTGCGACGCGGAGCGATATTAGGATCACCGCAAGACCACAGGTTAAAAAAGAAAAAAAATCTGTTGCCATTGACAGCGGTCATTATATTTTTACAGCGGTTATTATACTAAAATAATGACCGCTGGAACGTTGGGAAAACCCATTCAAGTCAACGGAGCATTCAACAGCATTCTAAAGAGCCGTATAATAAGATGTGGTAATTCTTCCATCTCAAACAAGCAGCAACTTCCGGTGGCCAACTATGAGGCTACCCGGAAGAAGTCATTTTTTGTAGTTCTCTCTTGAGCCGCTAGGGGCTGGCTGCAAAACAGAGCAAATCCCCATAGACTCCCATGTTAAAAACACCAATTTCACAGTAGAAATAAACGTGTTTGCAGCCTGGTTCAAAAAATCATTTTAGGTTTAGTAGGTCAAGTTTACTTTCATGTCAACTATGAGGAGGGTGAATTTTTTTTTTTATAACTCATCATCTGTTTAGATGTTGTTTATTCATGAAATAAATGTCAATCAAAAGGGCATATCCTTTTGATTGACATGCGGCAGACCAGAAACCCGGCCTGCCGATCGGTGGCTAACAGTTAGCTCCTTGTTTGCTCTCAATAAGGTCTGTTTGTAGCAGAGTAGCACAACAGCGGTTGTTAGTCAGATAAAAAAAGTTTAAGCGTGTCTTACCTTAACCCCGCAGCTTAGAAGGCTAATCTTCGTGAGCTTCTGTTAGTTTCGAGTTAGCTCGGTCAGCGATTGGCCCAGAGTACGTCAGCTGTCAATCGTTTGCCTGCGGCTCAGAGCAGCCTTGCCTTTGCCCATTTTAGTATTTTCCGGGAGTGACAACACACGTGACACAGCAAGATGGTGACGGTGGGACACGCCCAACTGGCTTCACTTTTAGCTCTTTAGAAACCAATGGGTGACGTAACGCAAAGTTCGTCCCTCTCTATTAACGGTCTATGATCTCAAAAAATTTACCGAAAGAAAAGCTTACAACAATAAAATGACACTGTCTCAATAACTTGTGTGTTTGGTGTTGTCTTGGTCTGATGATGTCTAAATGTGAATAGGTCAGGATGATAAAAAGAGGACTGTTTAGAAACAAGATGCCATTAAACCAGAACATGTAGAGGTCAAGTCATCGTTTAGACACTACTTTTTTTTTTTTTTTTTGTGGTTATCTTTTTGGAGAACAGCATGATGTACAATAAACATTTAACCATTGAACAATGTACAATACATGTGCATTGAAAAATTTAGAGAGTCTAATTTAGTTCACCTGGAAAGGTTGTAGTGGATTTTAGGTTAATTTTGACATCCTACAAAAAGTCAAATTTATTACAGCTTTTTTAGTTGCATTTGAGTTCTATTTGTCAAAGCTAAAGGCTAAAGTAAGTTAAATAAATTTTAAGTTTACTCTTACCCCAGAATTCCTTGAAAAACAATGGGGATTTATGTTATATGTATATGTATATTTATGGGAGCTGGCATATAAGTAATGTTTCCTACTGACCTTAGAGAAACTGCGCACCAGCATGATTTTGTTTTCTTTTTAGCAAACTTGAGCACAATCATCTTCCTACTCTGTAACAACCAAAATATGAAACATTTATCCATTTATGAACACAGAAAATACATGAGTGAGCTGTGTCAGAGACAATGCCTCCGGATGAAAGAGGGATGTTTTTGCTGCTGTGCAGTTTTACTCATTAATATATACTTCTGCAGACAGTAAAGTTGAATCGTGTTTGAATATAGCCCAACAGGCAGAGAAACGCATTCTTTTATGTCCAGCCTGTGGAGCCCCTCTATAGCAGGTGTGAGAGTGCCTGAGCACAGGGGGGGTGTTAAGCTGTGGGTGGTCCCTGGCTCGTTGGATGTAGAGCCGGAACTCAGTGACGCTTTTCTACTCCCACTGCTAATGGTCTACAATGTCATGGTTTCACTGTCATTTTTTTCTTTTTTTTTTTAATATGACAAATGAAGGAAACTTGCAGAATGCAGAGCCTGGTAGTACTCACTCCAGCAAGGTGTAGCTGTAGCAGACTGCCTGTAATTAGCACTGATTATCAGTTGGAAACACCTGTGTCATCTCAGCCAGCTGTTCTTGAGCCAGACTCAAGATGTGACTGAGCCCATCATGTGTGAAAACCTACATGTCTAAATGAAACTTTACATTTATCAGTAAAACTGTGACAGTTAAAGCCCTGTGGATGAATTTAGTAAAACTGAAATTCAAGCAATTGCATTTAAGAATTTCAATTATGGCGCAAAATGGCTAATTTATCTTCTTTTAACTTGATAATTTTTTTATAGTTCCTTTCATTTTTTATGTCACTTTTAGTTTTCATGTTGCAACTTTAGTTATAATTTGATTTTTACTATCATCAGCATATTATGGGTAAATCGTCTGATTTAGACCAACCACAGATAATGTTTCAGATGATGCAACAGACAGTGCTGCCTTATGTAACCAGATAATGGCATTTGTTTTGTTTTGTTTTTTTTTTCAAAGATTTTTAATCCACATAAAAATCATCTGTCCTTGACATAATTTTTTACATTTGCACACACACAGACCTTTTAAAAGCACATTTAAGCATTATTATCATTATTATTTTATTTAAATGTCTTTCATGCCAAGCAGGAATGTTTTCTACAGACTTCCTGTTATGCAGCTGGTTTGTGCTCTGATAAGTACTTAGTGAAATTTCACAATCAACAACCTTTCCTGTTTCGGTGTAAAAGCCAGCTGTGTGTGTGATCTATGCAAAGTGAGAATTAGCAAGATGTATGAAACTACCTCACCTGTTAGAAGTATCCCACTAAGCTCTTTTCTGTTCTTTAGAAGTAAAAAATGATAACATTGTGGTAATTTCTCTGGCTCATTCAAACTGGAGAATGGTGAATATGTAACTCATCCCTACCTACATCTCCACCAAGTGAAGAAGAAACAACAACAACTTATTGCTAATGGTATATAAATATTGCCAAATCACCAGCTTTAAGAAATATCTCCACGAATTGGCAAGATTTTAATGATTCTTGTGTTAAGTCTAATTTATAGTTGTCCGTAAAGTCCATCGTCTCCGGCTGCATGAAATATTTTTTTAAGTGTCTGTCACTCCGTCAAGGGACGACGGAGACGGCAAGGGCTGTGATTGGTCTATCACAACGTAAACTCTAGCAGCGCCATTTTAAAACCTGCAAGCCTACGAAGACGCAGAGATAAGTCCAACCAAAGAACGCTTGGCCGAAGAAGTGAGGAAATGCCAAAATCTACCCATCGTCTTTATTTTGCATCAAAAGTATCTCGGTTTTAATGTTATTCAGCTGCAGCAACAACAAAAGTCTTTCTCTCTCAGGCACCGTTGCTCACTGTAACCGGGAGCAAAATAACCATTGAGGTTACCGACCATAAGCATTATATGAGTAGGCCAGTCTTGCTTAGCGACCCCTGCTTATTGGGCGGGAAATTGCACTGCGTATCTGGCATCATGACAGAGAACAATGAAGGCTGGAGGGGTCTCTGTCGTTATGCAGTCGAAGAAGTATATTGTAGCCTTTAGTGTTGTATTCACTGCTGCACTGCATTTCCAAGGCAGAAATGCTGAGTTGTGGCATTGACTGCTTATTTAACTTTCTTTAAAAACTGTATATGGACATGTTGACAAGGGAAAAAAGTAGACTTATTGGAGAAAGTCTTGAGATTCTGATTATGCTTAGGTTTGTCTTTGTTTTTTTAAACTTTCTTCCGATTTCCTCCTTAGTGAGATACTTTAACTAAAAGACTTCCCAAACTAATCCGGAATCATCATACTGCCCCATGTCTGTTTCCACTTTCTTGGATGCTGACCTACATTTACATACTTATGAACAACAAAAATCAGGTTGTTATTTCAACAAGAGCACGCTTGAGCAAAGTCAATATCGGATGTGCGCCTTTTTATTTATGATGATTAAATGCTTATTCTGGGATCATCACAGTGAAATGAAAAATTGCAAGGGACTGAATCCTTTTGCCCATCCCTGCAAATCATGATAATCTCAGTGTCTGACCCATCCCCGGTTGCTGACATTTCTGTAGTCTGAGTTGCATTCCTGGCCTAGTTTGTTTCTTGTGGGCAGTTTGGATATGAAAGTAACCAACAGATTAAACCACATAATCTTTCAGAAATTTAGGCCCTTACTAAGATTTTTTTCCCTGCACAGACGACACCAGTGGGAACCTGTTTGTTGCTCATTCTCTCTACATATTGGATCACTGGACGAACAAGACTGAAGCGAATAGCTATGGAGTTACATTCGGGGTCAGATATTGTAGCCACTCTCCTGCGTAAAGACTTTTATCCTTCACTCCTTTAATTCAACTACAATTCTCAGTCATGACTAAGCATAAGTAAAGATTAATCATATCACTACCACTGGGAAAAGTGATAATCTTTTATAGGTGTTAGCGAGTTGATAATGATTCCCAGAGCACGGACTGAAATTGTAGTCAAGGTTTTTTATCAGCCCCGTTAGCCGGAGGATAGCTGATGTGATGCTGACGTAGTGTAGCCAGAATAGAGTCGATGACTTGCGTTACTTAGGTTGTATTTTTCTTTTACAAGCTGCATGAATCTTTTTGCCAGCAGAACTGTTTCACTGATGCTTGGCAAATGTCATGCACAAGGAGGATGGTAAGTAGCATTGCCCAGTGCAAAGAGTACAAAGGCTTTTCTTTATGTAAAATGTTAGATAATCTAACAAGCTCCAGGGCTGCAACATAAGAGCAGCTATTCACTGGAATCCAACGCATGACTGTCTACTGAAGGAATCAACATATTGTACCAATTTACCACATTTTTAAAATGTTTTTAAACGACAAATAAACATTTTGGACTTTTCTTTTTTCTTTTTTTTTTTTTTTTACTTGTGTGCAATATATGCTGTGGTTTTCCCTATAATTTTGATCTTCTATGCCCTGCACTTGACATTGATTAATTTTGAAAAAACATTCTAAATTAGGCCGCAAATGCATTGTTTGTTCTTTTTTTGTTTTGAATTTTAAACAAATGGCCATTGTATTAAGTAAGCAATTCTCGAGGAGTAGTCAAAAGTGCATTGTCAAAGAAAATGCTTACTGTCTTAAGTAGCCTGCGGTTATGCTAAATGCCTATTAGCATGGTGACATGATAAACTGAGGGTGTAAAAAATAATGAAGAATCATACCAGTTTAATTGCCATTGACATTGTGAACATGTTGGCTTGCTAAGGTTAGCACTTAGTTACAAGTATGCCATCTATAATTTCAGCCTGCTGCTTGCACAGCTGGTTCTTTTTCACTACGTTAGAGTTAAGATTGCAGTTCATGTTGCAGCATTCTGGATTTGCATGAAGAAGACGAAACTACGCCACAAAGAAATGCTTTATTGTTGTATCATAACCGAACCAGCTGGCTTGAATGAGCATCCCCACCTGACACCAGCAGATAACGACCTCTGTGTGTGCAGCTCTTTCTCAGAGCAAAGCTTTGAAAGTAGAGCTGTCATGATGTTTATGCACAAACTAAGAAGTGATGCGCTACCCATGGAGAACCAGGCTTTTAATTATATTTTTGTTTTATTTGTTGTGTAGCTTTATGCCAGTATATAGAGGCTACTAAATTCAGAGATGGGGCCAGAGGAAAATTGGCGAGGGCAGATGAAGGTAACCGTTCTACAAACACACACTGCTCTCCCTCCTAACCTGAGCTCAGCTTTAACCCTTCCACCTTTAAATCTGGCGTACCTTGTTTTGGTTTTTTCCCCCCTCTTGTTTTTTTTCTTTTTTTTTCCTTCCTCAGCAGATGTCATTTTTTACTTGAAAATCTGGGTTTTCACAGTAATTTCTTGCACAGGTGTGGGGATTTACCCTTCTTGTTTTGCATACTCTAGACTCCTGTTTTTTTTTTTTTTTGTCTTTTTCTTTTATCCCTCCCTCTGTCTTTGTCACCTCCTAGAGCTGAACAAGGAGCTGACTTTTGACAATCACTGCTTCTGTTTCTCACACACAAATCTAGTGTTGCCTGCTCTGGCATTGCTTGGTCAATGTTTACTCTCCCCCTACACTCTGAATGACTTTTCAGTACTGCCTTGGTATGTGCATCACTTCTGCTTTACTCTGGGTTAAAATCAACTCAATCCAATGCTTATATGACTGATTTAATTTATGTGTCCCTCTGTATTGCCATTAAAGCTGTCTTGAAGCATTAAGATTGTTAAACTTCGGCTCCCTTTATTCCTCCAAGATGCAGCGATTAATTTGTTCACTCTTTTTGGAACAGGATGCAGGTGACAGCTTTATATGATGCAATACAATCTTCCTCTCCAGACAAATGTGCTGATTCGCTCCTTCCTCTGGTGTTGTGCTTGGCACTTAAAAGCTGCTTCTGACCAAACTGTTGCTCTGCTCTCTACTCCTACATGCAGAAAGTTGTGCTAACTGTGTGCCTCGTTTGTGTTTTTGCGTTTTCTGTATTTGTTTGACTTCCAGGTGAGAATTTTGAGCAGAGTCCACTGCGAAGAACGTTTAAATCCAAAGTCCTAGCACATTATCCAGACAATGTCGAGTGGAATCCATTTGACCAGGATGCAGTTGGCATGGTATGACTCTTTCACAGTTTTAACATGGGAAATTCAAATATTGTGGGGTTATAGGTTTGAAATTGGTTTTTACAAAATCACATGTTTTTTTTTTTTCTGTTGTAATTGCATGCAGAATCTCCAAAAAGTTGGAGTCTTCAAACTTCACTGGCATATTAAAGGAGAAGTTCAGGATTTTTGACATAGGGCCTCATTTACAAGTGAGCCAGGATACTTCTTATCAATGAAGACGGTTTCATCATATTTCATTCTGTTATTCTAGTTCCAAGAGGTCGCCGATGCTAATGCTAGTTTGAGTCAATAAGAATCTGCTAGCCTGTCATAAAAAACGATCTTATCCACTCCACAGGACATCCAAGACAAATCAGCAAGCCTATCTGTGTAAATGCCGTGTTAAACTAGTAAACTTGTGTGTTAAACAAGTAAAACTAGCCTAGCATGACAAATCTTTTATTACATATTGAGGAACTAGTTTCTTACCAACTGCTGAATTATACTGAGTACTTTGCTTCTGGTAGTGTTACTACTTTTGTCAGTGTATTCTGGTTCATAGAGATATGGTGACAGTTTGATGAAAAAAGTTCGAAATTGTCTTCAAAATCCGACATTTCCTCATGCCTTTGAGACGTGGCCGTCGTTTTGACTGTATATTTGTGTAATCAAATGCCTTCATGCACGTAGCAGCAGATGATATCACTCTGCTTTCAAATACAGGAAGTAAAACTTTGTAAAGTTTCTGAGCAGCAACAATCAAAATGCAACAAAATGCAGTTTAGTTTTATTTGTAACATTCTGTTAACACGGCATTTACACAGATAGTCTTAAGTCATAAATGATTTGCCTCGGATGTTCTGTGGTTTGGTTAAGATTGCTTTTAATGACACGCTAGAAGATTCCCATTGACTTACACTACCGTTAGCATCGGCAGCCTCCTGGAACTAGAATAACGGAATGAAATATGTTGAAACTGTCTCCAGTGATAAGTAGGATCTTGAAAATGAGGCCTTATGTCAAAAAACCTGAAATTCCCCTTTAAAGCTGTATCTCCTCAGTTCCAAGCATGCATTTTTCTTTTCTCAGCTCCCTAATTCCTCATTTATGTGTCTTCCTGCAGCTCTGTATGCCAAAGGGTTTGTCATTCAGGACACAGGTGGACTCCAGAGAGCCACAGTTCCACTCCTTTATCATCACCAGAGAGGACGGCTCTCGGACCTACGGCTTTGCCCTCACCTTCTTTGAGGAGGTGACCAGTAAGCAGATCTGCAGTGCCATGCAGACTCTTTACCACATGCACAACGCAGAGCAGTACGACATCTTGCACACTCCCACTTCCCCACAAGGACCTGAGGACCAGCGACTGCCCCAGTCTCGTCCTGTGCTCCACGCTGCTCCCGCCATCTCCCGACTGCAGCGCTTCAACTCATATGACATTAGCCGCGACACTCTGTATGTGTCCAAGTGCATCTGCTTGATAACGCCCATGGCGTTTGCCCAGGCCTGCAGAAAGGTGCTGCAGCAGCTTCACCAGGCTGTTACCTCCCCACAGCCCCCACCCCTCCCATTAGAGAGCTACATCTACAACATCCTCTATGAGGTTCCCCTGCCTCCTTCTGGGCGTTCCCTCAAGTTCTCGGGTGTTTATGGGCCTATTGTGTGCCAGAGGCCGAGCACTTCTGAGCTGCCGCTCTTTGACTTTGCCATCAGTGAAATGTTTAATCTGCTGGGGGTGGAGAACGTTCTCCAGCTGTTCACGTGTGCCCTGCTTGAGATGCAGATACTGCTCTACTCACAGCGTAAGTAGCCAGTCTTTTGCTGTCAATCTTTTCATGTTACCTAAGCCCCTTTCAGACTTGCACTGGAAAGCAGTAATATTGCGGACTCTGTCCTTTGTAACACCTGCATTCAGACATGCGATCCGCTCGTTTACCCCGGAGATGTAGCGGACATGTACCGGCTGGACCCCATGTCATAAGAGCGGAACTGTTGCGGCACGTCGTTTTGGCTGAATGCACAAGGAAATGTTCCGGACAGAGTTGAAGGGAGAGTGGGGCTGTGCTGACTTTTCCGCAGCATTTCCTGATGTCTGAAAGCACCCGGGACGCAATAAGTCCGCAACAAAGCGGCATGTTTGAAAAGACGAGTCTGAGTTACTGCTCATGTTCCGCAATGCAAGTCTGAAAACGGCTCTAGTGTCCAAGTTTACAAGCACATACACATTTCACATGATTGCATTGAAATCTTATCAAGTATTGGCAGACTAAAACAAATTTATTTAATTTTTGAAATGGGTGGGAGTAGGGGTGGAAAAATATTTGCATAAATTGGCCTGTAACAGCTGTTTATTTCAGAGTTATCAGGTTTTGCAACCCCGTTAAGCCAAAATCTTTTCAAGCAGTCTCTTTGGAGCTGGGAGACATATCAATGTCATGACATGAGTCTAGATATTGTCTGGGGATCCAAAGTAATTATCACATCCTGATGTTGCTTTAAAGCGCTCCTTCTGGTTTACATGTTTTGGATGGATAAAAAAAAAGCTTAGATCATTTATAGCAGAAGAACATAATTTCATTAGATATTTATTTTCATGTGGTCACATAGTGTTTACACTTTTTTCTCATAATGGGAAAACCTTAGATCTGTAGTAGGTTCTGATGAAGCCTGATGTTTCTTTGATCTCAGCTAATTTGTAAAACATGTTCATTATGGAAATCAAACTCAAATATGTTTGAGGTCCGTACAGCTAGCTTTTATCAAGATTTCAAAGAAGATTTCATACAGTCTCTCCAAGCAGGATTATACATTCATTTTCACATGAAAAATGTAAAGAATCATTATGTTGAGGATCTTTTAAAAAACAAGCCAAAAGGACTGGCTCAAATCTTCTCCCAGTCTGACGCCTGCAGATGGATGTATGATATTGTTCATCTTATTTCATTATCATAATGTTGTTAAGAGTGTGGGTATCAGGGGCATCCAAGACTGCCAGACTGCTTTACACACTCTTCACGCAGAATACTGGCTCTTTCAAGACAGCTTTTCTCTTTTAAATGCTTAGAAAAGTAGTTCCTTCTGTGAAAGTATAAAATCTGAAACATATTTTAAAATCCTTTAATCTCCTCTGTGTCCTAAAATACTAAGAATTTCTTTGTAATCTAATAGGACTTAACAGAGACGTCCAACCTTTTAGATCATCTTCAGTAGAAATACAATACTACCATTTTCTGTGATTACAATGGTCTCTGCTCCTTTTGCTTATTTCCTGTCAAAAAAGCACAACAAGAATCTGGTTAAGATTTTAATTTGATCGCTTTTGGTTTGATTTGCTTTTGGTTAAAACAAAAACAAACTCTATTGATCATCCTGATAACTAGGAGCTCATCGCTGTCTACACTTTCATCAATTAAGATTCAGTTCATTCATATTGACCAGGAAAGAGTAGTTTTTATTTATTTATTTATTTTCAAAGAGATTCGGAGGAAACAGGCCAATCATTTAAGGTTGTTGGATCTGGTGTGGTGGCTGGATCCATTACAATGGCAAGAGAAGGCAAATGGTTTACAAATTGTCAGGGGCCGGGGGGAGAAGCTCTTAAGGGGGAAAGCAGTGATGTTGCTAGGCAACTCAGAGACTGGGAGGATAGCAGTGATGCAGGATGATTATTATTGGTCGGTAGTGACATCATGCTTCCCTTCACCCCCGTGAGGCTCATCACTGCAGAACATGTGAGGGGTGGTGCGTAGAGTTGAGGCCTGGCAAGCCTCCACTGAGGAAAAAACGAGGGACTGTTGAGAGAAGACGCCTTGCATTTGGGAACACGCTGAGGATAGGGATGCTCTGTAAATACAGACGACTGTGAAGGCTTTGTGCCAAAAATAGATTAACTCACATTTAGTAGAGAAAGAAGAGGGAAAAAAGCCCTGATTAGCATCAGAAATAATGTTTAAATACGGTCTTATCCTTCCCCCGTCATTCTCAGAGGAAGCTTGTCATGCGTCAGCTGTTGTGACAAGCTGCAATCCAGGCACGGTGTACTATTATTATTTCATGGGCATTTTCTATCTTTATGTGATGGAGTTGAAAGTGACAGGATAGATTAAGCTAGATGGGCTTGAAAGAGTGATCTGACTTGACAGAGGATGCTGCTGTAACATGTACACAACTTTGAGCCACAGAAATGTGAATCCGATGTTCAAAGTTGTGTCTGGCTGTGGTGTTAGGATGCGGATTCATGTTATTCTTTTTCAGCCATCTGCAGTTGATCATCAGGGAACAGGAATAGCTGGTCTTTTCACCTCGTTCTCTCTATCAGTTATGCATGTATATACAAATAAGTTAACCACATAGCTTCTTTGCATTGACCCCTACCAGCGTAGATTTTGGAGAAGTTAGGATTTTATTAAAACAATCAGGTGATTGGCTGGCATCTAAAATGTTTCTTAACTATGTATTTATTGAGAACTCATTTATCTGGTCCTGATATTTGATAGAACCGAGCTTTTGAACAGTTGTTAAAGCAACATCTCTACAGAAAGTGCAAAATATATCACTCTGGCTTTCCATTTACTTTTGACAAAATGGAGTAGTAGAGGGACAGAATCCATTCGCAGTCTCTGTTATAGCCATGAAACAAACTGGAGGCCTTGAAGCAAATGCAGGTCACATCTTTTTAAAACCCACTGTTGGATCGAAGTACTGCTCAGCTTTGCAACAGTTTCAGTTTTGCATATTGACTGCTTTTTTTTTAAACTTGCTGTACTTTGCACTCTGTGTTTGGTAAATAGCTGCAGCTTCATTTAAAGTCCAAACTACTTGGGCTTGAACAGTTAAGTCATTTCTGAAAAATTCAAGGCATCCAGCTTATTTTTTTCTTATTTTTTTTTAAATAGTTTCTGTTGTGGTGGCCTAGTTTAAAGGGGATGGGTGATGTTAGTATTCTTGTCCCTATCCTGGGAGAGGAAGCATGCTGAGAAGAGGATAAGGGGGAGGCCCAGGCTGGGGTGAGAGTCCCCTCTCATGAAGCAGCGTATGACCAAATGAAGGAATGGTATTTATTTTGGCACCATAACAGGAGAGGCATAGCTGCTGCTGTGAATGCACATTAGGTGTGAACAGGATAGAGCAGGAATGCAGATGAGGAGGACTGGACACATATTTGCATGATTAACACTTGACTGAGGTGTGAAACCCTGAACTTGAAGGAGTGTTGCAATGAAGCATCATGATAAAGGATTTCATGTTGACCAGGAGGCCAGCTGACTGCAGCTGTGTCACGCTTCAGTCTGGATCCAACGCCCTTCAGGCGACTTCCTCCTCAAAGACACCAAAACTAACTCTGTGGTTATGCTCACTTTGAAAAAAAAAAAAAAAAAAAAAAATGTTCAGGTTTATGAGCAGTTTGACACCCTCACATTGACTCTGGAGGTGTAACAGTTGGAAACGGGGGCTCATTTATCATCTTTTAGCCTTAAAAAGATGCAAACAACAATACTTTTCAGGGTTGCATGAAGGGCACATTCACCAAACAAGTAGTCTCGTATTCTTAAGACAAATTGATTTGGCATTTGTTGTACCTCATTGCATAAACTTGCAGATGAGATAGTGTTTTACAAATTTAGAAACATCACGCAAATGTATAATAACGATGACGTTTTTTCATTATTATTATATTATTATTATTATTACTGTTAACAACAGCAACATTTTTATTTACAATTTTGATCACTCACTAAAAATGATCAGCTCTCCCTGGCCTGCTGGTTGTAAAAAGGAAACTAGATGTGTGGACCGTTATTCCATTTTTCTTATCTACAGAGTCCAAGCTTGTTCTGATTGCTTTTACAGTTGTTGAGCCGTTACTAAGGATGTTAGTCAGAAGGAAGTTTGAAGAAATAGCCGAGGGTTTCAGTGGTTAATGCTCACATAGATCACATTATTAGTCTGCAGCATGAGAGCAACATTTACAGTGGTGCCACCACAACAAAAATTATACTTTAGGGGAAAAAAATTCTAGTGTTTAAAAAGAGTAATTTTTCTTTTAGTAGTGTTGTACCTTTGCTTGGCTTTTGATACTGTTTTTCCACACTACTGTCAAATGGGGTCCCACAGGATTCTGATATGAGCCCATTTCATTTCTTGTTATATGTACGTTGAGTAGGAGAGATTGTTTGTGAATTGAGCAACATCTATGTTCAACTTTGCTGTTCCTTCAAAGATTTTGTTCCAAGACTTGAGTGATTGACTGGCAGACAAAACTGACATGACCTAAACTTTTGTGGCTCTGTGTGGGCTACTTGTTAAAGCCAAACTCTTTAGCCCGACCTCTCCAGTCATCTGATTCAGTTTTTCAAGTGTTAATGACGCTACACTTTTTTGTTTTGTCTTTTTAGTTTTGTTTTTAGCTGTTGTAATTATTTTATTTCCAATTTTAAAAGACTTTACTGTAGTGCCTTCTTTGTGATTTGATCTGTGTACAAACATTTACGGGGTTGACTCATTCCTGTGAGGTTGGGATTCAGTCCAACTCCACTGAAGTAAAGTCTGCTGCAGGAAACTGCTTCTGTGCTGCTTCGTACGACAGCAAACTGTCGGTGTTGTTCTCTTTGCCTGGAGCAACTGGGTGTTTCACTGCAGCTGATTTCTGAATAAAGTTGTATATTTCTGTTCAAATCATACTTCAGAGGATGAATTGGAAGAATGAGCCGTCACCAATGATATTAAGTCAAAAGAACTGGCTTTAATGTTGCACAACTAATCTGTCATATGATGTTTCCAGTGATTTAGTGGTTTTGTGTTTGTGTATGTGCAGCCTGTTTATTTGTTCAATATATGGCAAATCACATCACATTGTTGAAACTTCTGTGTGTGTGTGGTGTATCTCCATTTACCACATGCCAAAATAAGATGTGATATACAACTGATTACCTTAAAATAATCAAATTCATAAACATAATTAATGAACATAATTTCAAATTCTATTGTAGACTTTTTTTTTTTTTAATTGTTTACTTTTGAATTTGTTAAACAGATTACCAGAGGCTGATGACGGTGGCAGAGAGTATCACAGCCTTAATGTTCCCCTTCCAGTGGCAGCATGTGTATGTTCCCATCCTGCCTGCCTCCCTGCTTCACTTCCTGGATGCTCCTGTGCCGTATCTCATGGGCCTCCACTCCAATGGACAAGATGACCGCACCAAGTTAGAGCTACCACAGGAGGTACAAACTCTCTCTAATGTCGTCATAGATATAAGTTCAGTAAATATTACCACTTATAAAGGAAAGTTTCATTTTAAGGCTGGACTTAATTTGATTTGAAAGACTGAAATGTTATTATTTTCATTTATGTCAACATTTGCTTTTATACTTGTACTTGCTTTTAACTGTTAAAGGAGCCATTTCATGCTTTTCAAATGTTTCAAAAGTCAACTACTGGTATATATATATATATAATTTATGTGTCTCTAATTTCCAACATGGAAGTAAAACGCCTGACTGTACTGAACCACTGAAGCTCTCGACATGTTGTATGACCATGTCATGACATCGCCTGGAACAGTCACAGATTCTGAAGGGCAGATTTTAATGTAACACCACCATCGTAACTCACGTGATTATATGTTAGTAAACACTGTTAAATGGATGATTGGACTCCGATCAATGGAAAAAGATGGACCACTCTGTTATGGAGCTGGATGTGCTCGACTCAGAGTCTGATATGGAGTTTGAAGTACAAAGACCCTTGCAAAGTTGGCAGTAATACAACTGTACCATTAGCTAACAAGCCATAGGCTAACAGTTAGCATTGAGCTGGTGATAAGGTTTTACTCTCTGGTGTTGTCTTTCCATGAGCCATTTTTATTGTGGGAATTGCATCAGATTTCACAAGTCTTCCCTGAGAAAAACCACTTTGGAACTTCCTGAGATTCATGAAGCTGTCAGGAGTGAATTTCACACACAAAGTTGAGGTTTTTGCCGTGATCCTAAAGACAAAATCTAACCATTTCTGGTGCGTAGATCCAGCTTTCGGTACAACAAATAAACTCCCACGCCGAATATAACCAAATTTTTTCCAACTTACTCTCACCTAGAGTTAAAACATGTAAAAGAGGGAGAAAAAAAAAGAAGCTTTTTTCTGAACTCTGGAACAAAACTTCTCTTGTTGAACTTATATCTGTAACTGATGGCTTCTTGTTTCAGAGAAAGTCTTCAGTCGGGCTTCTTCCTCAGAGAGTTGTTAGGTTTAGATTCTTGGAGTTTCTCTTTAACAAAGTGGTCATCTTGCTATGGTGCTGCGCATGCATGTTTGGTGCTTCATGGTTGGTGAAATGATGTCTAGACATTTCTAAGGCAGTTGTTTGAAGGGAGCAAGAACCTGGATTTATATACATTACTCAAATATGTATGAATGAAGAAAAATAACGACGTACATAAAGTTTTTAGGATGAAATAACACAATAACATGGTTAAAAGCACTGAAGTCCATTTTTCATGATAGGGCTCTTTTACTGAAGTTTGTAACTTTGTTTAATAACTTTTAAAGAATACACATACTGTATCCACCTTATTCCTGATTTAACGTATGTACAAACGATTATGCGATCAACTTCCTGTGAGATACTAGAAAAAGCGCTTAGCCGTTGACTCAGTGTAAATTATCAATTCTGGTTGCAGTTTATCTTAACATTTCAACCAGAGTGTTCATAACATTTCCCAACGATTTGCCCCAGAAAATGTCCTTGCACGGTTCGGGAATATGTTGTGCTGTTAATGGATGTACTCACGACCAGAGAAAGTTAAAGTTAAAAAAAACTCATTACAAGAGCGATGTGTAGAACATGCTCCTCGGTCTAGAGGCTGCAGGGCTCCAGACTGCGACTAAATGTTCGCTTTTTGTGAATAGAAAAATGTTTACATCTGCTGTTAATAAGATTGTATTCACCTCTTTCAATAAAACACGACCAACCTTATTACTGTGTATTACTCTGCTCCCCATCTCTGGAGTTCCTGATCTCTGCACAGTGGACATTTCCCTCTCTTTTAATCCAGACTTAAAACTTTTCTGTGCAGACACTCTTATTACACAGGTAGTGATAAGCTTCGAAGCTTTTAAGATTGCTCATTACTTCAGTCGGACGTGACAGAGCTAAGTGGCTAACGTGACTAATAATGCTACTGTTTGTTATTTTTGGCCAGATTTTCATATCCTCCTCCCATCCCTCTGTTTCACGAGGCAGAGGGATTGTAACGTTGTCATGTCTGAACTGTGACAGCTGATGTTCCCACATAGTTTCCCTAAAAAGTTAGTAAAAAGTGGAGTAGCGCGAACATCTAGCATGCAAATAAATGCCGGTTCTGGTCCAACTGGAGTCAGTCACATATTTCACACAAGGGCTCATGGGGGCTAGGAATAAGGTGGATAACTTTTCTTGTATGAATCCCTGTTCGTCTTAAGGATCAAACATCACTGTTTTCTTTACTATCTTCACAAGCAGGCACAATTTTATCAGAGGCCTTTGTTGTGCGGCTGGCCAACAGACAGAGGACAGCTCTTCTTCTCAATGCTAATCTTGCTGCATATTGTAGCTGCTTTGTGCTATCTTGTTACTCCAGATAATTTGAACCTCACGTCTTTTAATATTTAACCTGCACTGTGCTCTCAGTGTACAGGGTTCAAGTTAGTTGGTTGCTGTCGGCAAAATGCATCGGCTTATTTGTAGCAACTGTTCAATTCATGCAAGAAGTGTTGAAAGTGCATGATGATGTCAGACGTGAGGTAAATTAGAAAGTTGAACTGTCAAACGTTCTGTGAAATGAAAAAGGCTTTCTTCCAAAAATTGTTTGCGGAAGTTTAAAGTGCCTTTAGTATTGCTAAAATCTGGGTTGCCTGTTTTCTGTATATTAGGCTGAGTAATAATAAGAATGATGTTAAGTTTTTTTTCTCTTTTTTTCTTTGTTCTGTCCTCTTTCAGGCTAACTTGTGTTTTGTGGACATCGATAATCACTTCATTGAACTGCCAGAGGAGTTGCCTCAGTTTCCCAACAAACTTGAATTTATTCAGGAGATCTCAGAGGTGCTTATGTCATTTGGCGTATCTCCAGAGGGAAATATCCACTCCAGCGAGAGCCAAGCCAAGTACCGGGGCTTTCGATCTGTTGATATGGTCTCTGACAAGCGTAACGGCAACCTGGCCTCTCCTCTCAACTCCTTCCTACTGAGAGAGAATGAAACGATCGCCAGGCTGCAGGCTCTGGTAAAGAGGACAGGTGTGAGTCTGGAGAAGGTGAGAGATAATGTCATCTCATTCATAAAAAATGGGCCTCACAAATTATGTGTATCAGGTAGCAAGGCTTGCTTGTTTTATTTATGAAAGCTTTCCTCTGTCACCAGCACTAATGATTTGAATAACTGAAAGAGGAATGTCAGGCCACATCCGCGCAAAGACGAAACTGTTTTGTTTTTCATACAGATGGTAGCTTTTCCAGAAAGGTGTGCATCTACACGGTTTCAGCAAAAACGCTGTAGTTTACGACTATTTTACTAATTACTATTTGTAATACTGTTTCAAATTTTAATTGTTAAAACCGTGATTGATTACTGCACTTTGAAAAACTCACAGATGCTGCTCATTGCTGGAAAAGCAGCAGTAGTCCCAGTTTGCAAAGTTAAATTGATGAAAACAGGGTTAAAGGCAACGAAAGCGCCCATGTGGACAGTTCTCTGGAGGTTTTCCCCCTTTTAAAAAGGACAAAATAGACGTCGAGACCCATTTTGGATACTTTTAAAGACGCTTGGGGAGGATTTTGATAATACTGCAATAACACAGTATTATTTTTGGTCACAATAACCGTGATATGAAATTTTTATATCTCTACATCCCTAATTTATGGTATTTTGCAAATAGTAGATTCAATTGCATAATGAAAAACTCTCTGCAAACTGATAGATGGATGATGTAGCTGGTCTCTGTGTGTGCAGTCTAATCGGCTTATGCACCTGTAGCTAGCATTAGCTCTCTCTGAACTGATTAGCACGTCCTCCACCTACAGTTCCACAGCCACAAGGTCAGACCTTACTTACTCATTATTCTTGTCTAAACTCTCTACTGAGTTATAATTAAAGAAACAAGGCAGTCATGTATAGATGCCTGGGTTATGTCACTCATTTGCAACACTTCTTGAAGTGCACATAAGAGGTACGTGTGCTCTGTTATTTTAGTCCCTCAGTGCTGGCATCGGTCCAACTGACATGCTAAAGAAAAAAAAAAAAAAAGCTCTTGTGTTTCAGTTTGATGTGGGTCATAAATCAACACATCATGTCCTTCACTTCCTTTCACATGACCCTGCTGCTTCATCAGCAGCCTGTTTTAGTACTCAGATGACATGACGCTTAAGTCCCTCTTCTTTTATCAATACACATGTTGTACTTTTTGCATTCTAATGCTTGTGATTTAAATGTATATATATATATATAAAAAAAAACCTTAATAATGCAGTATTTTATGAATACATATTGATTGTTTCTGCCCACCAGTTGGAGGTGAGAGAGGATGCCAGCTGTAATAAGGATGCACGAGTACAATGTGATGAAGAGGAACTGAAGATGCACCAACTCAACATTCAAGTACGCGAGGTCTTCGCCAATAGATTCACACAGATGTTCGCAGACTATGAGGTGTTTGTCATCCAGCCCAGCCATGACAAAGAGTCCTGGTTCACCAATCGAGACCAGATGCAGAACTTCGACAAGGTAGAGTCCCATAGATGAATCAGTAGCACAGTGAGTGCTCATGAAGGATATTTTCTATTTTATGACGCTAAATACCACCCTTACGTTCTGTCTGTGCGCAGGCCTCCTTCCTGTCTGACCAACCAGAACCCTACCTGCCCTTCCTGTCACGTTTCTTAGAGACTCAGATGTTTGCCTCATTCATCGATAGTAAGATACTCTGTCATGATGATGAGGACAAGGAGCACACGCTGAGAGTGTTTGACGCCCGTGTGGATAAGATTCGAATGCTGAACGTCCGCACGCCAACACTGCGTACCTCAATGTACCAAAAATGCACTAACATTGAAGAATCAGGTAAGAAAAGATTTTTAAAACAAGAGTTTTGCTAGAATAAAATACAGACACAATATAGTACCACTTTGCCATATCTGTAGCCCCCCTTTTTTTAAAAATTTAAAATCAAGTGAGTGTACTGTATTTAAAGAAAACTTAGGAAGTCCTGCAAAACTAATCTACCTCAGTCTCGATTTCAGACAAAACATGGAGGTTTACTATCTTCTGGCAACTGACTGGTAATCACTGTCTTGTTTGCAGACAACCTGTTTAAAAAGCGATATGAAAAAGCAGATTTTGTCGCCACTGGACCGCATATCATTGGGCTGGAGAATGACGAGATCCACCATCGTAATATTTGCTCTCGTTCCCTCAGACATTCATCGGTGGCAGTTCTTAAATGATGTGCAATGCATTATGTTTGGTGCACTCATAGAGGATTATGACCTTTTGTTCATAATAACTAACAATGCAGAAAAGGTTGTAATTTGGACTTGTATTTTTCACATTTTATTAATGCAAGATTCCTCTGTGAGGTCCTCTGTGCATTGCACACGTCAGTTTTTGTGAGGCTTGTTGAACGCGATCTGTTCAACAATTAAATGCACAATCATTTCTCTTTATCGGGGGTGACTGGATAACTCACACCAAACAGATGGATGCGGTTTAACAAACTTGTTTAAGGATATTTCCTTGATTTATAGCTTCAGTTCTGCTATTCTTCTCTTCTTATGCTGTACTCCAACACTTCCTTTGTGATCACACTTCCCTGCCCTTTTCTTGGGCTGTATGAAGTTTCCTTATTGTTTAATTTCCTCTGTCTCATGGTTGCCTTTGTGAATGCAGCCCAGGCTGCATGTGGGTGTGATGTTGATCAGAAGTCAATAGCTCAAGCTGCATTTGATGACTGGGCTGCTTCATCTGAAGGGAAAAAAAATTCTCTATTAGTCTATTAGTCTATTCTCAACCTCTCTTGGCTTTGTGGGTGTTCGGGTGGAAATTGTTCTTTTTGTCTTTTTTTTTATTTTAAGATGTAGTCTTTCTTCTGTTGTCAGTCTGTTTCTAAGCCTTGAATTAAGTGTTCTTAGTCATACTCGTTTGATTTTTTTTTAAACACAGTCTTGAGAAAATCTTAGAATAATTGTAAGTTGATTGGGGAAAGTACTCTGCCTTTTCCCATGAGTTATTTAAAGTAAAGACAGAATACACTGTTTATTTTCTGTATTTTATACTGATGCTTTAGTTGAGTAGATGTCATCAATTATCACTGATTGTAATTTGCCCCTTCACAGTCCTGACAGATAAGTTGGTTAATATTTCGATTTTCCCCAAACTCCAGAACATATTGTTTTGCTTTACAATGAAAATATTGTGATTTGGGAAATTTGGTGGGATGGAAATGATCAGTGGATGTTGTAATTTCTTTTGCAGAGAAAGCCATTGAGATGAGAGTATCAAAGATCGACCACACTGCCCTGCATCCGCACCTGCTGGACATGAAGATCGGTCAGGGCCGCTACGAGCAGGGTTTCTTCCCCCGACTGCAATCTGATGTGCTCTCTACTGGACCCACCAGCAACAAGTAAATATATCACATTGATTGTGATTGATATTCATTCTCTGTATTTAATCTGAGTTTGACGACTTATCTCTATGAAGCTGATTAAAGGTGCTACTTTGTGTTGCAGATGGGCAAAGAGGAGTGCTCCCGCTCAGTGGAGGAGGAGAGACCGACAGAAGCAACATGCCGAGCACCTTTACTTAGATAATGACCAGAGAGAGGTGAGGCATCCTTGCAGTGTTATCTTCTCTATTTTCATTCATACAGACTGACGGTCTGAGCTTTGCTGTCTTTGCTCATTTTGCATGCCATTTTCTTTTTTTGCTTTATTTGACTTCGCTTTTATCATCTTGTCTGCTTTCCCACCCTTTCTCACACGTCTGGTCTTGTTTTTTCTCTGTTTCTTTCTTACACTCATGCTTGCACACTCTCAGCATGTAGAGTGTTTGTTTCCGGAGCTGCAGCTCCTGATGTTTCTTGACTACTACTGGACTCTGCAGTCCTTCAAGCCCTGTCTAAAGTCGGTGACTGTGGACGTGGTATGTGTTGGTAGACCACAGACCACATGACATGTCCACACATGTGGTCTTCACTTCCTGTACCTTCCCAACTTTCACCAGCTGAGCTTTAACTAATGGTGCACGTCACCTTCTAGACCATATCATGTTTGGGATTGGTTATTTTTGAGAAAAACAAAAAGGCAAATAAACAAAAATCCGAAAACAAAACGTCTGTAAAATTGGGGGAAAAAATAGAAAATAAAGCTACTGAGATTCCAGCTCTGTGGTGACACCAGCTGTAGGTGGATATTTTTGTATATATAGATAAGCTGTTTATATGTCCTGACTGTAATCTCTTTCTTTTATCAGAAGTACATCCAGGAAGCCAGAAACTTGGGAACCACCATCAGACAGCCTAAACTGTCCAACTTGTCACCTTCTGTAATCGCTCAGACGAACTGGAAATTTGTTGAAGGATTGCTGAAAGAGTGCAGGAACAAGGTTTGTGTTTGACTATAATTTGCAATAAGATCATAACAATGTTTGCACGTGTTGCTTCACTGCATTAATCTCATATGAAGACAGAAGTGGAGTGGCATGAACAGAAAATCTGTGATATTTGAAATTAGAGTTATCTTTTGTTTACTTAAAAAAAAAGTAAATTATTTTGTCTTCAAATTTTACAGTATTGAAGCCATTATAAAAACTTTTTTTTGTGGATTTTTCCATAGTATTTGTTTTCAGGTCTGGAGTATTGAATGATGATAATATTTTCAGGGTAACTGACCAATGATTTTTAAAAGAGATATCAGTTATCAGAAGGGCATTGTTTTTCCAAGTTCAATTTTAAGCTTTCCGATGGTAATATTTGAATTTTCTACCTGGTTTAGATGTTGTAAAATGGAGATTTTATTAAACAATGTTTATTTGATTACGTTTTCAGGAAACGTCTGGTCATTTTTAAGCATTGTATGCTTTACAATGCTATTTTGAATGCTGTCTTTGGTCAAAGTGGGTTTATGCATGATGATTGTTGCTGTCATAAAAAACAAACAAACAAAACAAAAAGAAAAAAAAAAAAAACAGCCCTTAATGGCAGTTGAACTAATTTAACATTTTCCTCAGTGTCTCAATTTGATCCTTTACTCCATAAATCAGTGTCAACATCAGTCGCAAAACAGAGCAAAGATTCATCCACAGAAATGACGGCTAATCACGAAAAGTGTTACAAATCCTTTGTTTATACTTTAGTTTGTTGCCTGTGTGCTACTTTTCCTGCTTCAGTAAAATAGATGCCAAGACGTGTAATCTGAAGGAAGCCAAGCAGAGAAGAAAATAATACTTTGGTATTATTTGATTTATCTGTAACAATATGGATTTGTCTTGTGTTGCAGACCAAGCGTATGCTGGTAGAGAAGATGGGTCGGGAGGCTGTGGAGTTGGGTCACGGAGAGGTGAGCATCACAGGGGTTGAAGAGAACACCCTGATTGCAAGCCTCTGTGACCTGCTGGAGAGGATCTGGAGCCATGGGCTGCAGGTTAAACAGGTCAGGAAAGTCAAAATCACATTAAATTCAAACCGCTGCATCACTCTCACTTCCTCGGGAGCAGGTGATGTCATCAGTGTGTGGGCTTTCTGTTTTAGGGCAAATCTGCCTTATGGTCCCACCTGCTGCACTATCAGGACAGCAAAGAGAAGAAGAGCGCAACCCCAGGTGGTCTGGGACCTCCAGGTAAACACAGACATCATTTCGCCGTTGATTAAAGTCATTTTACAGACTGGTCATGTTTGTTGTGATGACGCTTCATTTTTTTCACCAGGCTTCATTCATGACACTGAGAGAAGGAAATCTGATGGGGGGGATCAGCCATGCCCCCTCTTAAAATTTCACTAATCCAGGACATGAGGTGAGCAAGGATATGGTAATGTGAATGTTAATTAAAGAATGGTGAAGGGTAACAATGTGTTAATGACACTCTGTAAACCTTCAGGTCAGCATTGGACTCATGTATATTAGACAAATACTGCCCTCTTGTGGTAGACCACAAACCAAACGACAGTACATTTTTTTTTTTTTTTTTTTTTTTATTTTTTTTATTTTAAAAAAATAAAAAAAAAATAAAAAAAAAAAAAAAATATAATAATAAATAAAAAAAATAAATATAAAAATAATTAAATTTATGAATAGTTTGTAATGATTTTTTAAGTTTTCAAAAGAAAAAAAAGAAAAAAAAAGAAAAAAAAAAAAATAAATATAATTTATTTTATTGTTTTTTTTTTTTTTTTTTTTTTTTTTTTTTTTTTTTTACTGTTTTTTTTCTTTTTTCTTTTTTTTTTTTTTTTTCTTTTTATTTTAAAATTTATCTATTTTTCTTTATTTTTTTCTTATTTAATCTATCTTAATTTTTCTTTTTTTTTTTTATTTTTTTTATTTTTTAATAATTTTTCATTTTAATATTTTCTTATTTATTTATTTTTATTTTTGTTTATTTTTTTTTTTTCTTTTTTTTTCTTTCTTTTTTTTTTTTTTTTTTTTTTTTCTTTTTTCATTTTTTTTTTTTTTTTTTTTTTTTTTTTTTTTTTTTTTTTCTTTTTTTTTTTTTTTTATTTTTTTTTTTTTTTTTTTTTTTTTTTTTTTTTTTTTTATTATATTTTTTTTTAATTCTTTTCTCTCAATTTTTATTTCTAATCTTTCTTTCAATAACTTATTTTTTAATATTTTTATAAATTTATTTATATAAATTTTTTTTTTAGTTTTTCCTTTACTTTTTCTTTTTTTTTTTTTTTATTTTCTTGTTTCTTCATTGCATATTTTTTTATAATTATTCTTTTCATTTTTTTTTTTTTTTTTTATTTCTTTTTTTATATTTTTTTTTTTTTTTTTTTTTTTTTTAATTTTTTTTTTCTTTTTATTCTTTTTTATATTTTTCTTTTTTAAGTTTATACTTCTTTTTTTTTTTATTTTTTTGTTATTAATTATATGATTTTTTTTATTTATAATTTTTTTTATTTTTTTATATATTTTTTTTTTATTTTTTATATTATTAAATATTTTTATAATTTTTAATTTTTAAAAATTTTTCTTATTTTAATTTTGTTTTTTTTTTTTAAATCTTTTTTTTTTTTTATTTTATTTTTTTTATTTTTTTTCTTATTATTATTTCTTTCTTTTTATTTTTATTTCTCTATTTTTTTCTTTTTTTTTTTATTTTTTTATTTTATTATTTTTTTTTTTTTTTTTTCTTTTTTATTTTTTTCTATTATTTATTCTTGCTTTAATAATTTAATTTGTTTTTTTAGGTCTTTTTTTCTTTAGTTTTTTTATTTCATAATTTTCTTTTTAGTTTCCATTCTTTAATTTGGTGTTTTCTTAATTTAAATATAAAATTATTACATTTTATTATTTATTTTTTAAATTTTTTTTTTTAATTTTTCATCTTTAATTTTCATTTTTTTTTTCCATATTATTCTCTTTTTCCTTTTTTAGTTTTATTTTTTTTTTTTTTTTTTTTCCCTTATTTTATATTTTTTTTCTTTTTTATTTTCTTTTTTTTCCTTTTTCTTTTATTTATATCTAGTTTTGTTTTTTTTTTTTTTATTTTCTTTATTTTTTTTTTTTTTTACTTCGTTCTCTCATTCTTTTTTTCTTTTTCGTTTTTTTTTTTTCTTTTCTCTTTTTTTCTTTTTATTATTTCTTTCATGAATTACGATTTGTTAATCTTTTCATCTTTTTTTTTTCCTTTCTTCTTTTTTTCTCTTTCTTTATTCATTAAAATATCTATAATTCTTAAAATTAATTAATATAAACTTTATTTCTAAACTTATTATTTTTTTCTTTTTTGTTTCTTCACTTTTCTCTCTTTGTTCTCACCTTCTCAAAGTGTGTTTTTTATATTATTATAATTTATTAATATAATTAATTAGTCTATTGCTAACAGATTAACGTTTTACTTTGATATTGTTTATTTAAGAAGATTCTATTTTTTATTATTATGATATTATTTTTTTTTTCAATTTTATTTTTTATTTTATTAACAATTATTTATATATTATAAAATTCATTATTATATCTTTATATATTTATTATTTTTTTTTTTTTTTTCTCTTTACTTATTTTTTCTTTTCTTTTTTTTTATTTTTTCTTTACTCTTTTTTTTTTTATTTTTTTTGCTTTTAGTTTATATATTTTCCATTTTTTCTTTTTTTTATTTTTTTCCTATTTCAATTTTTTTTTTAATTTTAATTATTTTATTTTTTTTTTTTTTTTTATGTTATTTTTTTTTTTTTTTTATTTTTAGTTTTTTTTTTTTCTTTTTTATTTTTTTATATTTTATTTTTTTAATATTTTATTTTATTTTTTTTTGTTTTATGTTTATTTAATTTATTTACTCCTTTTTTTTCTTTTCATTTTATTTTTTTTTTTTTTTTTTTTTTTTTTTTTATTTTCTCTTTTCTTTTTTTTCTTTTTCATTTCTTTTTTTTTTTTTTTCTTTTTTATCATCTTTTTCTTTTTTCTTCTTTGATTATTTTCTTTTTATTTTTTCTTTTTTTTTTTATATTTTTATCTTTATATTATTTTAATAATATATTTTTTTTATTTTTAAATTATTAAATTTATCTTTTATTTTTATTTTATAATTTTTAAATTTTATTTTTTTTTCTTTTTTATTTTAATTTTAGAATATTTTGATTTTTTTTAGATATATTCTATTTAATTTTTATTTAACTTTATTATTTAAAATATTTAATAATAGATTTTTTCTTTTGATTTATATTTTATTTTTTTTTATTATCAATTTTTAATATTATAAACTATCTTTTTTTTTTTTTTATATTTTTTATTTTTTTTTTTTTTTTTTTTTTTTTTTTTTTTTATCTTCACATTTCAAATTAATTTCTTTCAGCTTTTCTTTTTTCATAATATACATTTTCTTTATTTATTTTAGTTTATTATTTTTTTCTTTCTCTTCCCACAAATACTATCTACCATTTTTTTTTTTTTTAAAAATTTTTATATAAAAATATTTTTTTTTTTTTTTTTTTTCTTTTTTTATTTGGTAAAATATTTTTTTTTTTTTTTAATTTTTCATTCTTATTTTTATATTTTTTTTAATATTTTATTCCTTTTTTTTTTTTTTTACATTTTTTTTTTTATTTTTACTTTTTTTTTTTGTGAATTATTTTTTTCCTTTATTAACAAGAATAGTGCCCTCCACTTTTATCAAACCAAAAAATTACTTTTTTTTTATTTTCTTTTTTTTTTTTTTTTTTTTTTTTTTTTAACCATTTTTTAAAGTTTTTTTTAATAATATCACCTACAATTAAAAATTTTTTTTTCTCCCCCTCCTCCTCCCCCCCCCTTTTTTTCTTCTTCCCCCCCCGCCTTTTTTTTTTTTCGGTTTCTCTTTCTTCTTCTTTGTTTTATTTTTTTTTTTCTTTCCCCCCCCCATTTTTTTTCTTGCCCCATTTCATACTCTTCCTCTTTTTCTTTCCCCTTATCCCCCCCCCCCCCATCCCCCCCCCCCCCCCCCTTTTCTTTTTTTTTTTTTTTTTTTTTTTTTTATATTTTTTAATTTTTTAGTTCCCCCCCCCCCCCCCCCCCCAAATATATCTGACAGTACATTTCTATGGTGATTGATTGACTTGATCATCTGCATAGATAATCATGGGGATTTTCACATGAGTAGAAGAAGTGACGATATGAATTAGCAGAGTTATTCTAATTTATCAGTTAGATTTGTGCCCTTATGTTCATACACAAAAGAAAACAACAAACAGAAGTGACCTGAACTTAGACTTCACATTAAATTTTATGATGTGTTTTTCTATTTTGGTTCTGCATGTTTGCAAAGTTTCATTTCTTTGATTAAAGGCGTTATAGAAGATGTTTCTTTCAACAATTTTTGCAGTATTAGGCAAAATTGGGTTCACTACCCCATACGCTAAGATTGATTAAAAAGCTTTAAATATATCAATATTATTATACATCAGCTGTGAAAGTAATGGGGCTGCAAAAACATCCAACAATCATCTCTGTATTCCTTACATTTTTAATTTGTCTATTGGCTCTTCAATCACTTTTACTACCGTAGTAAGAGTGATTGGCGATCAATTCAATGGGTAATAGGCGAGACTGATCAATAAGAGTCATTGATTGACGAGAGTAATACTGCGTCCTGGAAGCTGAGTGCACTCCTCTGACGTTTACAGCAGGTCTTAGCAGTTAGCGACGTTTAGACAAAGACATTCCGTTTACTTGCGTTTGTGACATGATGGGAGAATGTGTCCAGGTATGTGCTGTCTGCTAAACTCGTTCACGTTATTCTGTGGCCGGAGGAGGGAGCTGTGAATCTAGGAGGTTGTTCTCGCGCATGCGCATTATTCAAAAGCTCGCTAACAGTCTCTGCTTTCTGCAATGTTGAAACATCTTCTACAGCGCCTTTAAAGGGGAGGTAACATGCCAAATTGACTTTTTTGAGCTTTTTATTATGTTATCAAGACATTCCCTCCCCGCAAAATATGCCCTGGGGGTTATTTTGACTCATTCACGCATATTTGCGAAATCCATGAATCTCCTGTGGAAACCAACATGGCTGCCAGAAAGGCTGCTACCACACAGCACCTCCAATACCACAAAGCTCCTCCCCCTTCCTTGCCAAGCTTCGCCCCACCAGAGCATGAAAATGTTGTTATGAGTGGAGTGGGCGTGTCAGAAACAGCAGAAGGCATCTTAAAGGGGCAGCAGTGAATTTTTAAGGCGTCAGATACAGACATCGAGTGATGTCACATTTCTTTAAGTTGTTTTTTTTATGTATACTGTATTTTCAAAACTACTGAAGGTAGCACAGTTATTTGGTTGTGCCATAAAAGGTAATTATGTGCCTAATAATGACATGAAGCCCCCACTTTAAAGCAAATAAAAGGATAAGAAAAGGATTTTTATAGATGTCACAGTATCATGAGAGAGGAATTCTCCACAGTCAAATGTTGATTAGCTGTAGCAGCATTTTATTGTCGTTTCCAGATTTATGTTGCACAAAAAAACTTTTCAGAAAGAAACTAAGAATGGAAAAATATATTGTGTTCTAGTAAGGGAAAAAACAAAAACATCCTGCTTTATGAATTAGTTTAATTCAATCTATTTTTTGAGAAAGTTATCTAATGCAATAATAAAGAGTCTTAATGGCAACAAATGAAGTATTGCAGACTCCTGGAATTCCAAAATTACAAGAAACCTACCAATACAGGCTATTACACCACAAATAAGGATTACTGCCTCAAAACAGATAGCTGTCAAACTTTTTAAAATTCTTTTTCCTTTTGTTAAAAAAAACTATTTTTTTCTTTTTTTTTACATTAACCACCTACATTGATTTTAATTTTTGTCTGAGTGTCAAACAATCCAATACTCCAATACTCAGTTCATTTAAAACCCAATACTTCACAAGTTAGAACAATAAAAAAAAAATTTTAACTGTAAAAAACTTCTTAAAATTAGCATAGCAAAATACTTTACGAAGACCAAACACATGGCAGATCAAATACAGTAACACAGGGGAAACCACTACCCTGGCATTTATAAATGTATACATCCATCAGAGATAAACAAGGCATGAATATGCACACAAAAAAATACAGTAGAAGTGATACTCATATGAAACTTTGCAGTAGACGTGAACCTTCTTGAGAAGATGGATTTAGCTAGCCTTTGATTCTTCAGCAGGTGATAAAAGACACCTTTTAAAAAGTTTTCTGCATTTTCAACCCCCCCCCCCCCCACACACACACACACACACACACACACAAGACAATGAGAATGAAGCCAGAAAGAAAGAAAAAACTTGTAGTTAAAGCTGTTCCAACCTGGTGACCAGACTAACTCAACTATGTTTTTATTGTCTGAACTATAAGCCCTCTGGAAGTGTCCCTAACCTGCATGCTTCAGCACCTGTGTGCTTGCATGTGACGGCAACCCCCACTGTCATTTTTATCCACTGTAGCCACTCACAGCTGGGGGTGTGGGCTTGCGTGAAGGAAACGCAAAGTGAATCTGTGTGGAATGGCGTGTTACTTCCAGCCTAATTACCAGACCCCCCGCCAGTCTGACTGAGAGGGGAGGGGGGTCATCTCAGGGCATGAAAAAAGCCACTCCTCTATGTTCACGTAAACATCTGACTGCACGATCATAAATGCAGTTTGTCTCCATCACTTTTAACTATAAAAAAAAAAAAAAGAAGTTGCTGAATTTGAATTTCTCCCCCTTTTCAGCTTAAATCTGATGTTAGCCAGTATTTCTGTGTGTTGCCATGGAGATAATGAGTGGAGAAATCTGGGTTACTTGGTGTGATTGAGGGTGGAGACTGGGAGGGGGATGGAAGGCGGAGGAGGAGATATGGTGGGCGTATGGCACAGGTGGAGTGGAAGGAAATGTGTCTGGACATCAGAGACATGATATTGGCTCGGAGCGATGACACAAGAACGACTCGCACTGCCACAGAGTCCAATGAGGATAAAATGCCACGCACAGTCAAACTGAGACTTTTCACTGGTAATAAAAGCACAAAAGTATAAGCAATTCATTTTAAGTTATTTCCCATCTCAAAGTAACACTGGCAGAGTCTCTTATGTATTTAACAGTTTTACACAGGTTCTGTATTTATCATTCTGTAATTAATCTTTTGGGTAATTTGTCTTGATGAAGTTGCAGATATTTATATGTTGGGGCAGTTTTACATTTGCTGAAATGCTAGTTGGACAATGCAAGTCACTTTTCAGTCTGAAAATGTATAGATTTCTGGCTATTTTGCTAAATTTCATAGAAATATAATTTTAATAAGTCTTGTTTTTTAATTTTTCAAATGATGTAGGAATTCTGAGAATAAGCACAGCTGTTTGACAACAATCGTGTGTGTTTGTCTGTAAAAATAGATTTAAGACATAAATAAAAAGGTATTTAATCACTTTTCCATTTGTTTTCAGGATATTAGTTGTCCTGATTTTATTTTAATTGTTTTCCTTTGTGCTTATTCATTAGTTCCTCCTCCGTACTGATCCCCGAACCTGTTGTTTCATTTGCAGACACATTCAGAATATAAGTGAAATCAAGACAGACGTGGGCAAAGCCAGAGCCTGGGTTCGCCTCTCTATGGAGAAGAAGCTGCTTTCCAGACACCTGAAGCAGCTGCTCTCAGACCACGAACTTACAAAGTGAGCAAAGTAGCACACAACCACAGTGAAACTCTCTCTGTTACCGGTTCAGCTGCAGCAGCCGTGCTGCAACATTTTAAAGATCATAGTACATCTCCTCTCGCTTGTTTGTGCCTTGATCTTCGTTCCCTGCTTGTGCAGGAATGTCTGCCTCATATGAAATGAAGATGATGTGTGATCTTGCCATTTATAATGCATTACCTCTTTGGAATTTGCAGAGCATCACATTGTAGTCCACACTGACTAAATAATTCACAGCATTCTCCATAATTGATATCTGAGCGGTAAACTGGGTTAGTGGGACTTCTGTCTGCCTTTATGACCTTAAAGTGTCACTTCTTCCACCACATACGAAACAATATGCACTTAATTCATTTAACCTGGTGTAATCATTTTCTATCCAACTTTTATGGCAGAGGGACACTATCACGGTGTAAGCATTATTGTTTGTTCTAAAACCATCTTCCTCTTTCAGAAAACTGTACAAGCGCTACGCCTTCCTGCGCTGTGATGATGAGAAGGAGCAGTTCCTTTACCACCTCCTGTCCTTTAATGCTGTGGATTACTTCTGTTTCACAAACGTCTTCACCACCATCAGTGAGCCACGTTATGAAGTCACTTTGACAGCCCCTTTATTATGAATCTTCGTTCCTTTAACACATTTGTTTGCTCTCTGTCTCCCAGTGATCCCCTATCATGTGGTAGTTGTCCCCAGTAAGAAGCTGGGTGGTTCCATGTTCACTGCTAACCCCTGGGTGTGTGTTTCTGGCGAGCTGTCAGAGACTGGAGTCCTGCAGGTGCCCAGAAACACTCTGGAGATCACATTTGAGGTTAGTGTTAATTTTCTTATCTCTATCAGTGTGTGGGTCTAATTTTTTTAAAGGAGTTATCAGTTGTGAGCAGAGAGATCAGTAAGAATGCTGCGCTCTAAGTTGTCCATTTTACTTACATTTCACAAAACTGTCTTGTAAGTTTATTGATACAGCAGTATTCACCATCTCTTGTCCCTTTCTTTTGCGTGTCAGGCTTTGTTTCAGCTTTAGCTTCAAGTTTATTTAGTCTTCCTTCAGCATCTATGACTACAGTCTTCATGTACTGAGCCTGAACACGTCTAAATGCAGATGCTCTTCTTAATTAATCTGATTGCTTGTTTTCCTCCCCGTTTAATTTTCTTTTCCAACTAAAGTTACCTCGTGATTTATGTTTGGATGTTTGACATCAACATTACTGTTCCCTGTGTCTCAGTGCCAGAATCTGGGCAAGCTCACCACAGTGCAGATGGGTCATGATAACACTGGACTCTACGCGAAGTGGCTTGTGGAGTGTGTTATGGTCCGCAATGAGATCACAGGGCACACTTACAAGTAAGCCGACCCCAGCGGATAAATCTGCTTTGTGTTGTTTTGATCAGGCGGCTGTCAGTAGATGAACTCGATGTGCTTGTCGGTAGGTTTCCGTGTGGCCGGTGGCTGGGGAAAGGTGTGGACGATGGCAGCCTGGAGAGGATACTGGTGGGAGAGCTGATGACCCCCACCACTGAGAACGATGAAAGGATGTGTCGCACGCCACCCATGCAGCAGTCCCCAGGGATGATGAGGAGATTTGTTACCATCTCTCCAAGCAGCAAACCAAGTAAATGACTCAGCTGATATAACCATGAGTCATCTGTGTTAGTCATAAATAATCCCCACATTTTTTGAGAGTTGTACTTGGTGCATGACTTCAGTTTAAAAAGGAAAAAAAAAAACCAAAAAAAAACGTGTGAACAAGAAAATACGAGAAATAGATAAAGACCTAATTGGGGGTTTCCTCCTTGTGTCCGCTGGTGTTAACTCTTAGCATCTTTGTATGCCCTTTTTTTTCTTGCATCCAGAGTTAAACACAGGTCAGATCCAGGAGGGAGTGGGGGAGGCTATCAACGGGATCGTGAAGCACTTCCACAAGCCGGAGAAGGAGGTGAGAGACGGCAGTCTAGACAGGCTCAAACATGCAGTTCCATTATTCATTATAAATGAAAAAATAAAAAGCAGCTGTCTGCCCCGGTGGCCCTCCAAGTTCCTCAGCAACAGAATATCTTGTGGTGTCATTTAAATGTAATAAATGAGAATTTAAGCTTTTTTTTTTTTTTTTTTTTTAATGTTTTCCTAAATGTTTACTCCTCTAGCTAAGATGATTTTTTTTTTATTTTGTTATCCTCGGTGGGTTAATATAAAACATCAAGGCTGCTAATTATTGTGTACTGGTGCAGGTGGAGCGATATCTTCAATTCAAAGAAACAACCCATGAAGGACTTTTTCCCCTAAGTGCACTGTACTTTAACTCTTTATTACAGGCTTAAGAGTCACTCACTGAAGTTTAAGTACAAAGGGTTTTTACAGGGAAATCCCCTTCACTTTTTCTCCACCTTGATAACAAACCCACAGAACAATGAAGGGAGGTTGCTAAGAACAAAATATTCTTAAAAGTGCTATTTTTTTCTGTTTTGTGTGGCTGTCTGTTACTAAGTAAAGAACATTTGTGGTGGTGTGTTGTATTTATGCCATGTTACACAGCTATTGTGGTCTGCCCTCATGCCTCTTATATGTGGTTTTACACTCATGCTGCCCAAAGTTTGTTTAGTCTTACTACAAAATATTTGCAAGTTGTTATTTCCATATTTCATCCTTTCAGCCTTTAGTTTAGTTGAATACATTTTGTATTTGTGCCCTCCGCAGAGAGGAAGTTTGACCCTTCTCCTTTGTGGGGAGTACGGCCTCGTCTGGGCCCTGGAGCAAGTTTTCCAGCACGGTTTCAAATCACCTCGGCTCTTTAAAAATGTCTTCATCTGGGACTTCTTAGGTAAGAGCCTCGCGGTTTCAAACACTCACTAACTAAAGATATGGCAGGTAAACTGTAGTGGCCCTGAGGTGCAAAATCTAAGAGGACAACCAAGTGCATTTAGCAACACAACATACTTTAAAGACACACAATGGAACTTTTAGCAGTTTTCTCAGTGATGCGCCCCCTATCGGCGGCTAAATTAGTATCCATCTTGTACCTGTACTGTGATTCACTCCAGCCAGGGAAACAGTCTTATCTTGACTCCTGTTCTGTTTCCTTGCATCTCTTTACCAAATCCTACATGATGCGTGTTCAAAACACCAGCTGTGTTCATATCTGGTTCATATCTGTTAGCTAGTAAGTGACGCGGTGCGTAACCAATACTCTGCTACATCACAGCCCCATATTGGATGGGAAACTTAAATACTGCTGTTTCTGAGCCCCGGGACGCCTCTGGGCAGTGACGGCTCGAAAATGCGCTCAATGAATGTTGGTGTGCCATCAAACCGAGTCAGAAACACAGATTTTTAAGGGCTAAAAGTTATGTTGTGTGTCTTTAAAAAAAAGTTTGTCATTAAAAATATGACAAACATGTAAATGCAGCATACATTAATTAATCAGCATTGGAAAAGAAAATCTGGCTATGCAATAAAAAATAATTTAAAAAAAACAAAAAAAAATTAAAAAAGGGGCTGCAGCCAAAACCATAAACAAATTGATAAAAATTTCATTTTTTTCAATGGACTTACATCGTTTCAATCTATTGCATACGACCATAAAAAATTCAAAACATGTATATCATCAAAACCCTTTTTTAGGAAATAGTGATGGATTCTGTTCAGAAATATTAACGAGAGCATGGTTATGAGAATTAAGATGACGAATTTAATGACAAACCCAATACATTCTTCATGATTACTTTGAGGTATACAGGGAAAGTACACAAATAATACAAACTTAACACTGCACAACACTGATGCTGCACGCTGAAAATATTAATTTCTTACCAAATCAGCCACAGTAACATGGAATTCAATAATGAAAGTCAGAACAAAATAGTTTTCTTACAGTAACTGCAGACAAATAAAAAAAACTGCATGAAGTACATACACATACAGCAACCCACATCAACAAAGTGCTATCCCCTCTTCAGGTCCTTCTCTACCTCCTTCACCTCTTTGAATTCCCATTCTCGCTGTTCCTCTAAGTCCTTCCATTATTGTTAAAGACAGGTGAATTCACCTGCTGGTTTTTACAGCACTTATACTGTACACACATGATTGTTGTGTTTTCAATTGAGCACATGTGTACCACACCTGGCAGATGTGTTTTATTAGTTTGTTCATCAGTGTGGTCACTGGCAAGCCAAGGCTTTGTAATGGGAAGGAAATAGCCTCACAAACCTCAGCTTTGTCTAAGGTGTGAAAATATGTGTAGAGGTTTACATATTGCTGTGTAATGTTTTTCAAAAACTGTGAAGCTGAGTTTGTGCTTATTGTGCAACTTTGGAGAGGTGTTTTGCTGCTTGTGTGTAAAGATTTTTTAATTGTGTGAAAATGTGTTTTGTGTGTGTGTATAACAATCTTAAAAAAAAAAAACCTGTAAAACAGAAAATACATGAGTACTGTGCTTCTTTGTTACAAAACACATCATTTCATAAACACGCAGGGCTACAGCAATAAACAGGAGGAACTTAAGTTTACAAAGAGAAGCAGATGTGGTCACCTTTAATATTAAAAAGGTTTCATAGAACCCAAAATGGTTTTTCTTTCCAAGGTTAAAAAACATCTAAATAGTTAAAGAAATTCTCTGGCTGCAGTGTTCAGGTTACCGTCTGTCCATCCATGCATGTACAGACAGAGTGAAGAGGTTTATTGTTGAGCTCAAGTAGTATAAAAGTCTTTCCTGAAAATGAGCTTCTGGAAACAACTTTATTTTAAAAATGTTATATCTATATCAGCTGAGCAGAGTCAGTTAAAGAAAACCAGCTTGGTCTTATGAATAGCCTTAAAAGTAGCAGATGATTTGGACATTATGTTGGCGTTTTTTTTTGCATCAAACACAAAAACATTAAGCAATCAGCCATCGCTGCTTGCTGAATATGTAAAATAGGTAATTTGTTTGTGTGATTGTGAGTTTAGTTGTAAGCTAATGTCTTTTGACTGTCTTGTTTTTGAACAGAAAAGGCACAGGTGTACTTTGAAAGTGCTGAGCAACGGGAGGTAACTCCGGATGAAAACTGGCAAACCAGAGTGCGCCACTTCTGCCGCTTCATGCGCGCCATCAACAGCACATCCAGAAACATCGGCAAGGATGGAAAGTTCCAGATGCTCGTGTGTCTGGGTGCAAGGTAGGAGTGCGGAGATTTTATCATTTTCCTTTTACTTCCTTTTTTCTTTTTCCCTTTTTATTTACTGATGAGAACTGTGTCCCATTTCAAGTTTATTCAATGGCACTGACTAAAACTAAGGTTTTGTCTTTTTCTCAGCAATTAAAATGAATAGAAGAAAATTAAGAGCAACAATTTTTAAAAAGTATATGTTGCATTAAAGGTGCAGCATGTAACAAAATCAAAGACAATAACAGAATTATATATTATATTGTTATAATATTATGATATTACAACATGTTGTTAAACACTGCTTCCTATATTGGTATCTAATCACTTTGCTAAATTAACTGCAATGCTTTTATTCTCTGAGTGAGCCACTTAGATCTACTTGCCGTGGGTCCACATACATGGCAACTGTTGTACCACCATTTTTACTTCAGTGTCTCTGAATAGACTAGACAAACAACTCTGTGTGAAGTGGGAACCATCTGAGCTTTAAAACAACTGTCGGCTTTAATAGGTGCTAGAGCACAGTTTGGCATAAGCAATGCTTTCAAAGGCACAGAAGAATACAGTACACATATACACCATTTTTAAGTATTTACCTGTAGTGCCGTCATCACCGCACCTGAGGCCATTAGATCCAATTTCAGATAAACATGTTTATTTATAGAATAATTTTGGCCGCTGATAGCCACTGTCCATTCACAGCCATGCCTGGCATTTGAAGTAATTTCTTTGCCCATCTTCACCATTTAATGTCAGTAATTCTCTCACACTGTACCTTTAAATCAAGTAAACAGATAGAATCATGGAGGGGGGGGGATCCTGGCCCCTCAAAAACTTATTTAATTGACTCCATGAGTCTTTGTCTTCCTCTTTCAGGGACCATTTGCTGCATCACTGGATCGCTCTGCTTGCAGATTGTCCAATCACCTCTCAGATGTACGAGGATATTGCACTGATTAAAGACCGCTCGCTGGTAAACTCTCTGATCAGAGTCCTGCAAACTCTGCAGGAGTTTAACATCACCCTGGAAGCTTCACTCATCAAAGGTGTTGGTATTTAAACCAAACCACTTTCCACCAGTCGTACCTGAACAGGAAGATCACTGGGGACCACTAAAAAGAGTAACTGAAATTTTTATATGCAGGAACAGACTTGGAACAAAACCATTTTCTGGCTTATATTAAAGCTACTGTCACATTTGCCATATATTAAGTGCAATGAGCCTTTCAATATATGTTGTTTTTTTTTCCCTAAATATTACCATTAGATGTTGAAAATCTGTTTTCTATTATGAACTATGATTTTCACATTATTAATGATGACCTTGTGCTATAATGTTTTACTGAAAGCTAAATATTTTCATTGCTATCGTGAACTGCTGACAATGGCTGTATTTAAGGGAAAGCAAGGATTAAAAGTGTTAATATATTTTCAGATAAAAACAGTATTATTTTGTTAAATCAGTCAAGTTGCTTGCTCTGTTGTCAGCTCCGATCTCAATGTCATAACGCAGAGCTTAAAGCAAGTGATGTAGAAGTATGCTTTATAAGTATGTGTATGGCAGGGAGGCTTATAGAGTGGATGACAATAACTCAAATAGGAATAAAAAGGCTAAGTCTGAGCATTTTCCTGGCAAAAATACGTTTGCAAACCTTTTACATGGAATATTTTCAACAGAGGAAGTGGTCCCTCTTGTGTGATAAGACTGTGTGGCTTAAACCTGCATCCAGTGAAAGACCGTTGGATAAAGGAAAATACATCAAGTCTTGTGTTCTGCACACAAGTGCTCCAAGAGACGCTTGACCCAGCTTTCTTTGCAAAGTGGATCACAGTGACAGCCTTCATGTAAATACCTCCAACCACCCCTTCCGCTTCCATCTCTCCAGCCATTACACTACATTTTGCCTGTTCTACGAACTAAAAGCAGCGTGATGATCCAGGTAGATTCTGCGTGTTGAATTACAACCTCTCGATTACCATGTGAGGAGTAAAAAGGGACAGCTTTTTCCCCCTCACCTGATTTTTGTCCTCATGGTTTCTTGCTATGCAATATCCACAAGAGAAAATTTAGATATTATGGAACCCTGTTCCATTACATACATTGAATTTTACTGTTCAGAAAAAGAGATTTGATATGTGATGGACTTCTTTTCTGTGCCAACGTCTGGAATGACTGTGTTGTACTCATCTGTGTACGACCCCCACATGAGCATCTTGGGAGATATATATTTTTCTTTTCCAATACAGTTGTACATTTATCAACATAGCTGTGTAATGTAGTGTTTACTAAGTGAGCAACAGTGTACAGTGTAAAAAATATATTAAAAGAATAAAGCATCTGTAATGTGTTACGTTGAATTTACTTGATTTTGGAGATTGACAAACCTTTGGGAACAAGTTCTTCTGGCTGAGAAAAGCAGGCTCACATAGGAAAGTGCAACTTTTACATATTGAATGTAAATATTTATGAAAACATCTGTCATCAGAGATTATAAACTCAATAACATCAAACATACCTTCTTGATAAACTAGACTTAATTTTAATATATACACTTTAAAGCAAATTTTAAGTTATATGCAATTTCTTTTTTGTCATTTAAAATTGTTTTCGTTTTAATTAAGGGTCAATGAACATTTGGGCGCCAATTTAAAAAAGCTGAAAATAAATTTTCGCAGGCTAAGTATTTGATATGATACATAAATATTTAACAATACTTATTCAGTCCTTAAACACTTAAATGTGTCACTCGTAATTTACATATTTATTTATGTATTAACGTAGCGTTAACACCCTGTTCACACACTTGTAATCGCCACTGATTGTGCTTTCAGCTGTGAAAATGTAAACAAACTCGTTCGCGCCATGTCAAGTAACTGTTTTTCTTTGAGCTCTGAGCCCAGGTGGCTTATGGGATTTTGAGTATGAAAGCAGACCATCCAACAACTGTCGCGCCATGGTTTCCCGCTCGTTCACTACGCCTCCCATCATTCATGTCCTCCTATGTAGATACAAGGATAGCAATGATTGGTTGGATCACAGTTCAAACCCAACGGCTGCACTCCTTATATGGTCATTGTACGCTTGCCCTTTCATTCCGGCTTTTTATGCAAATGATATTCTAATCGCCAGCTGTATGCAGTAGTAGTAAGAGCATGCGCAGTGCTTGAAAAGAAGACGGCGAAGATTCAAAGTTTTTGTTCAGTAAGTACACTGTTATTTCCTTTAAACAAGAACTCTCTTTATAAGACTTCTATTAATCTACTATGTTTCAGAAAACTAATCATATCGTTAAATTATCATAACTTGACGTGTTCGTCGCATGCTGTTGCGAGCTAAATGTACAAAGACTTACCGTCTCGACAATGGGATAACGTGGAAGTGAACGAGAGCGTGGCGTGGTACTGCTTGGAGCTTCGGCTAGCTTTCATGCTAACAGCTAACAACAATGAACCATATTTGGCGCACTAGCGGGCAAAGTTTGAATTTAAAGGGAAGGATTACCCTTTTTTTCTAAATGTGTTTTATAACACAAATTGAAAAAGTGCACAGAATGTGTCTGATTTCTAACTACGTGTATAATTATTTAAGCACGCACACATCTACGAATCTCTCGGTAGCTTTTTGTTTCTTGACATGAGAAAGCGCTGCTGCCCGCTTTTTGTTACGTGCATTTGCCTCAAACAAATCTCCGCCTGCCAACATCGAATATTACCAATCTTACTTATATTTGTATATGCATATTTGGGATGCTTCCAGTTCGATCATCTTTGTTCGTAAAGGCGACATTTATGTTAGTTTATAGTTAGTGAAAGAGTACTTGTGTTGTGGGTGTTACGTCTCTGTGACCGTCCTCACGTTCACCGTACAGTGAGCTGAAAGTTTAAGACCTGGATTCAGACATATTTCCGAGCTGTTCCTAAAGTTTTGTTAGTGATCTGAAACTTTGAAAAACCCACATTTAAGTAACTGTGTCCATGTTGTCTTTTTTCCCCCCTTTTTTAGACGCATTTGATGTTCCCGTGACTTGGCTTTAAATTCCGAGAGACAGTTGAATGGTGTGACTTTTGTCTGATTTAATAACACTGCTCTAAATGCTTGCACATTGCCGAGTTACGACGGTGATACTTAAAAGACGTATGCTCGAACGGTTTGTTTTAACTGTCGCTTAAAATGGTTTGCTTAGATCTGTATGTGTATGCGTGTAGGGACCGCCCCCTTTCAACAGTAGAAAGCACAACTGTCTGCAGACATCCATGGTGCTTCTCAGAGGGATTAGAGCGATTCCTGACTGTCTTTTTGTGTGTCTGCAGGGTTTGTTTTGGTTGTTATTTTGGGCTGTATACTCACCAACAAATAGAGCATGTTTGGCTTTCATAAGTCAAAGATCTACCGGAGTAACGACGGCTGTTGCATCTGCAAGACCAAATCCTCCAGTTCACGCTTCACAGACAGCAGTCGATATGAGGAGACATTCAGACTGTGTTTTGGGTAAAAGCTCTTTTTTTTTTGTTCATATTGTAGGCTTAATGTCGCAATAGTGATTGTGATGTTGCTCCTGAGTATAAATGGGTGTTATATACACTTTAAAAAAAATTTTTAATCAATGGGTTCCAATTGATTTTAGTCTGTCGGAGGATCGTGTTGGAGACATATGCAATGCATGTGTGCTACTGGTGAAGAGGTGGAAGAAGCTGCCTCATGGCTCCAAGAAGAACTGGAATCATGTGAGTGTTGTCTCTTTTCAATGTGTGTATCATTTTATGAGCCAAAGAAATTACTGGCTTATGTAATTTACCTTGTCTACTTAGGTGGTCGATGCAAGAGCCGGACCAGGCTTTAAAGTGACAAAACCCAAGAAGATCAAGAACAGTGATGGAAAGAAGAAAAGCAAACTAAAGAAGCTGCACAAATTAAAGAGACAAAGTAGGTAGCTTTTTTTTTTTAATACCCTGTAGTATATTTGCAGGGAGAGATTTGCTGTATTAGAAAAAAATATAGTCAAATCTTGGTAGATGAGGAAATTTTTTCTGTTTAGTAGACTAAAATAATCTTTTAAAAAGTCTAAATATAAACTTTACAAATTCTGTGCTTTTATCCTGCTTTAGTCTGAGGTTGGATATGGGTTTTTCTTCAGCCTGACATGACTGACTTGATTAATGAATACAGCGGCCTCTTGTGGCTTTTTGAGATGGGGAAGAGCACTCAGGACTAGGAATAACTACAGTTTTGGGGGCTGGAATTATTAGGACCATTTGGAGAAATTGTCCCATTAACAGGTCATTTTTCATTTTTTAAAAATGTTCTATGATGCTAAGCATCTGTTTGGTGTAAAACTAGAGTCAAGTTGTTTTTATTGGACTGAAATGATCTGATTTAAAAGAAAAAAATTAAATTGGTAAAACCTCCAAATATTTAATGTAAGACAACAAAGGTATGTCAATAGTGCTGTTGACCCATCATTCATTATAAATCCTGCAGTTCTTGCATATGTATTAGTTTAACTATGTTGTCTTGGGCTCTGGTAAAATGTGGAGTATTTACAAAATTATTTCAGTTATTTTCTTTTATTGATATGAATTTTTTAGATTAATCCACAGTAAACATAACTCCTAATAGTAATTTTATTTTAAAATGAAAACCATCTGGTTGCATACTTTTCAGTTTCAACAACTTTATTTATCCCAGAAGAGCAATTAAGTTTGCAGTTTACAAGTAAAGTAACATAAAAGGAAAACAACAATCACAAACATAAGCATAAACATTCAGGCACTCTGTCAGTGTAATCAGTAGCTGACATGCATGGGGTCAAAGTAGCAAACACACAGGTCCATGAAGGAAGAGATAATGCAATAATAATAACAACCATGCCTGTCTGGCCATTTTTACTAACTACCATCAATGGCCTATAGCCTTTTATACCCTACTTTGCATATAACGGAAGCAAAGACTTAAATAGATTAATTAATTAATGAAAATGAAGGAAAATTACAAAACCTTTCTGGAAATTAAATCTGTGACTTTCCAAATAAATTTCATGATGATGCTCAAAGATTTCCTCTTATTTGAAGATTGCTCAAAAATGCAGGATTTCTGGAAGAATATTTAAAAGGCGATTAAACTGATAATGGGTATTGAGTTCCTTCTGTGACTAGCACTTTACATTTTGGGTATAATTCCTCACAATATGACAGATACAAGCTTTAAATATTTGCTTAGAATCCTGCTGCTGATGGCAAAACAGACAATAACAGTTTCCTGGTTGAAGCCACAGCTTCCAAGTGTCACACAATGGAGAGAGAGGGTAAAAATGTGCTCTTTTCAAGACGACAGTTGAAAATGAACTTGTGTAATAAGAGATGGTCATGAATTTAGGCAATGCCAGACCTATGGTACTCGAGCTTTGTATTATTGTTTTTCTCACTTGCACGAACATTCACTTAGGCTGAATAATGGTAAAGGTTAATGGAACATGGATGAGGATTGGACTGTGGAAGTATGACTTGTTAAGTTCAAGAATACTGACAGATATTTACAAAAATCTAGTCAGCGAGAGGAAGGTGGGGAAAGGAAAAGGCTTTTAAAGAACTTTTGAGAAAGTATAACTATATGAAACATGCATCTCCTGTCCTCTGTGTTTGTGTTTGTATATGTGAATGTCAAATGAATATTTAAAACAAAAAAAAAAAAAGAATGAAAATGAAGCAAAATTACAAAAAATATCCAGAAATGGACTGTGACTTTCCAAATCAATTTCACGATGATGCTCAAGGGTTTCCGTTTATTCCAAGCAGACTCAGATGCCCACAGCACAACCTCCAGTGTGTCCCCTGCCCAGTCTCCCAGCTACAGCAACCAGTCCGATGATGGCTCAGACATTGAGTCCAAACAAAGGCGCTCAACTCCCTCCATCTTCTCTTTCCTGGACCGTTCCTACTGGAAAAGGTAAGCTGTTACATTGGACTTACTGATGGGACAGTTAAATTCTCTCTTTGATGTGATGTAACATTCTTTTGTTTTCCTGTTAGGCAAAAGGTGTGCTGTGGGATTGTCTACAAGGGTCGGTTTGGAGAGGTCATTATTGATCCCAGACTTTTCAAGCCCTGCTGCAGTTCCAAAAATCAGAAGACGCTGGCACCCACACAAGTGACCACGCACTTGCCAGATGCACTTCCTCCACAGCTTCCAGAAGACATGAAAGAAACCTGGTGAATGCTTTTGCTGATTCCTACTCTGGGGTTATCAATTGCATCCACTTGGATTTGTCTCCAGTGGCAGACCTCATTTCCACTTCTTTTAGATCAGTTAGATGTTGTGTATACATAATATTCCTTTTTTAATTGTGGGTATTGTTTTGTTGTTTTGTTTTGTTTTTTTAAAACTTTGTATAGAGTTGAGTTATTTTTTTTTATTGAAAGAAAAAAAAAGCTTGGGCATTAGTGTTATTTATAGGACAAAAACACAGATTTTGTTAAAATTAAATTTTTAATTCCAGTTTGTTTTAGGTTCTTTTTGTATTAAGTGATATTTTTTTTTGTAAATACTTTAATTCTTTCTTGCATATCAGGACTGCTCTTTTTTAACCTGTCAAACTGTAAGTGTGCATATGAAAGACACCAGCTATTTCTAAAACCAGCTTTTCTGTGTATGTGTTGAAGTTGGCCTTCAACATCTTGTTCCAATGCTTTGCTGTATGTTTACCTCTTATGTAAAAATATGGATTTTTTTTGTTTGTTTTAATAACACACGGCTTTCTCTAACACCAGGGATCATCAGCACATCTATCCTTAATCTTAATGTTAAGTTTAACAGGTTTTTAGTAAGTTTGTAAATAGGACACATTTTCCCTTGGACACAGACTCAGCTTAAGCATGCTACAAGTTTGAAACACTCCAGTTTAATTTGTTCAGCAGTTTGTGCACATTGGCATGGATATATGTGGTTAGACCATGCATGCAGTACATCCCTCTTCCTTTTGGAATGACAACAGTGACTTATTTATTTCTTGTGTACAGTTTCCAGTGAGATGACATTGCATGTTGTAGAACAAGATTCGTTTCACAGTGGAATTTGTAAATTCTTTTAGCTCATGGCGTATCCAAACCTTTAAAACAAAGAGCAGCAAACCACTACATCTGAAAGGTGCTGATCACATTTCATATTTAAATTTCTCCATGCATTTTTCTAAAGGCATGCAATGTTGTAGCTTGAACGCTGTGCAGAAATGAGTGTGTCATGCAAGAAGTTGAAGTTCAGCTGCAGCATCAGTGAGCTGTAGCACTCATAATCCGTTTGATTACTGTTGCAAACTGAACAAGCAGGGGACATGGCCTATGAGTTATGGTTACCTTACATTTTGATCAGAAAACTGCTGAGTAACAGAAGTATTTGTCATGCATGGCAGTGGTTTATCTTCAGAAGCAATTGTCAAAGGTTCAAACTATGCAGACATTTTGAATGTGAGAAATGCTATAGGGCTTTCTGTCACTTGCTACTTCTGTGTAGTGTGATGGATCCTTATCTAACCAAATTGGCTTGTAAAAAGCATCTGTCATTTCAGCAATAATGTTTCATTCACATAAGTCACTGTCAAGATATCCTTATGTATGTCATGTTGGAAAATAATGCTCATAATGTACAGTTATTGCCATGGTGCATACTGTCTCATTTTCATACAGTAGCGACAACGGTTTTCATTTTTTGTTTTTTCTTTACATTTATAAACCAAGCTCAAACTAAATGAATTGACAGGCATTGCTCTGTAAAGTTGCCTAATATATGTAAACAGTTCTGCGGCAGGGTAGTTAAATGCTGAACTTTTTTCTCATTGAAAGAAGATATGCTGCTTCCTTTTAAGCTGGAAAATAAGCTTGTTTTTTGTCCTTAGGGAGCTGCCATAATGTTGTTGCGAGGTACATTTTGGGATATAAGATGTGCCTTAATGAATTACCTGACCTTTCCATAATGATTTTTTTTAATGTAATTTATATTAATTTATTACACAGCATTTTTAAACTGAAATTTTGAGGTAACTGGTGTAGAGCCTTTCAAAAAATATTTTTATTCTTTTGTGCACTTCTTTTGAACATGCAATGTATTTTTTGTACGCTTTTTTGTATACTGTACCACAAAGTAGATCTGTAATAAAAAATTGAGGGAAAAAAAAAAGACTGTAGTATTTGCTTTGACCGCTAGGTGGCAGCCAGGCCACAACAACGACGAAGCAGATGCATTGATTTTAACCAGACAACGAACATGAAAATGTGCAGAGAAGTTATTAAAACATTCGTAAGCAACTATTTAATTCGACTGAGCGTTTTCTGTTTAAAGCACCGCATGCTTTAGACAAAAATACAGGTCGCAGTTTTGTTCAAAAATAATTTTTGGCAGTCTTACTAAATATCGTTTGACAGTAATAGTTTGACTACTCGAATTAAGCTATTTCACTACATGCTCCCTATGAGTTTTAGTTTTGAGTTGGACAAAAAAGTTTATTTTAAACGGAAACGTAATACCTTACAGAGGCCACAAAAAAACGTAACTTCTACTTTGTGCATGTTTAATAAGTTTTTCTTTTAATTAGGAAAACTTAATGATCTACGGTGAGACAGAAACTAAACAGCTTAGGATTTAATGGAGTTGGATATCTTCCCATTGATCGAACAATTTCCGGGCGTAGCCTTCACAAATAAAACCTACATGGAGATACTGCCGTTGAAACGTTTTACACGCACCGTTAGTGCTTCCGGTTATTCATTGGTTGACTCTTGACGCTTCAAAAGACCCCCCCCCCCCCCCTTCACCCCCCTTCTTGCGTGCACACGCACGCACGCACTCATTCTCGCTCCTTTTCAGACAGTCACTCACTCCTTTCTCTATTCAAAAGCCCGTTGTGAAGCAGATTGACAGGCTAGAATGAAAATGAGGCGGACGCTCGGTCACGACTTCAGTGCGTACGCGTCCTTTTGAGAAGACCTCTAAACTTGGATCATATCACCATGGGAGCTATTTGGGCTGCACGGGACTTTTGTTTGTTTTTGCTCTTGTTAAATAGTCGTCAAAGCGTAGCGCTTCCAGAGATTCGAGGTGGGACTGTAGTGAGTGTGCATGTGTATGTGTTGTGTTTTCCAGTCACGGGGAATGCTGCTTTACGCACGCTTTCAGGAGTGCGCTCTTGTTGTTTAACATACGGCAGCTTTTTCAATTGTCTTTTAAATTTAAACTTGTGGCTTTAAAAAAAAGAAAAAAAACCTGTTGGTGTATCAATATATGTGTTAATATACATGGAACTTTCTGAACAACAGTTGCTTATTATTTTTGTTAGTTTTCAATCAACTTTTTAAAAAGTACTTGCGTGTTGTTGGTTGCTTTTATCACGAGGGAATCTTGTGTTTTAGTTTGTCAATTTTTCCCCCTCGTCTTCTGTCACATGTTCCCACAAAATGTGCAAACATCAAAGTTTTTTTTTATAGTTAATGGCAAACTGATGTTTTCTTGAATCTTGGTTAAACTAAGTTGTGCACATCTAAATTTCCGCAGATCCGTGCGCAGAGGGAAGTGATGGCTGTCACATTGATGCTATTTGTCAGACAACTCAAGGATCATACAAGTGCACGTGTAAAGCTGGCTTTAAAGGAGATGGAAAACGCTGTGAAGGTAATGTTTCTGCTCTTAACCTGTTGCAAAAACCATCTGAGTGTTAGAATGAAATCAAAGTCTGCATAAGGACAGATTGAATTAACTTCATATTAACTTATGGTAACAGTCTGTATCCAAGTTTAGCATAAAGTTTAGGATGCATTACCATTTTTTTTTTTGTTTGTTTGTTTGTTTTTTCATTTTCCATTAGATGCTCTAAATCTGTACATTATGTTTCTCATTCAAAGGCTGAAATGTTTTGCATTGGAACATTTTGGATGAATGTGTGAACATTCACTTGTGTGGTGTTTACTTCTCAGATATTGATGAGTGTGATCTGGAGTACAATGGTGGTTGTGTGCACGAGTGCAACAATATACCAGGCAATTATCGCTGCACTTGTTGTGATGGATTCAATTTGGCGCACGATGGGCATAACTGTCTGGGTAAGAAAACCACTACAAGAATAACGATCAGTGACAAAGAGCCTGGATCATCAGCTCTCATGTTGAGGAATGCATGTTTGTGTGGGCTGTATGTGAAGTTTCCCACACTCATTTAGAAAACATTAGTTACATCTGCTGTGTTTATGACACTGAGCAAAACAGCCGTATTTGATTTATATAAGAGAAAAGCTTGTTTGTGATAATAGCTAACACTTTTCCAGAGTTTTGCAAACTGTTTATTAATGCAGTCATCCCGCTGTCCTGTAGATGTGGATGAATGCAAGTTCAACAATGGCGGGTGCCAGCACACATGTGTCAACACCATGGGCAGCTATGAATGCCGCTGTAAAGAGGGCTTCTTCCTCAGCGACAACCAGCACACATGTATCCACCGCTCTGTGGGTGAGTTTACACTTTTGTGTTTTTGTGGATCCTTTTATGTCTCAATTGTGTAAAACCCTGAAAAGATTGCTTATTAAATTTTCCCATAATCATCTACAAATCATTTCTTGATGGAGCAATGAGGGGTGACAGTTTCAAGCTGGCCCTTGTCACTAAGCTTTTATGTGCCGCAGCAACATGCTGTGGGAAAAGGCTCACTGTGTCCCGCAGAACAAAATAAGTTAATAACTGCAACACTCTGGTCTATGTGCTCTGTGTCACAGATTAGTCTGAAGTGCCTTTGTTTTGTCTTCTTGACTGAAGTCGACTTAAATGCAAGTGCTTTCCACTCCATTGGGTCTTGACAGCCCTTTTAAATCCTGCAGACCTGACCACTGAGCTGTGACCCATCTATATAAATGCTGCTGCATCTCCTCTCACTATTCATGTTGTAGGTAGGAGAATGGTTTGCACTGATTTGTTTTCAGGCCAGCGGTGGGTATGGTTGCAGAATATTCTTTTCCTCTGTAGAGGTGCTAAAAATAACAAAGTGGTGGATGTTTTTGGATTGTGTAAAGCGTGAGAACAATCAGTGTCTTTAAGGATGCCAGACTAATCTCTCAGTATGAGTGCCTTTGTGTTTCGCTGGTCAGTCACTGCAGGAGAGTTTCATTGTGTACCTCTCTCCCTTTTTTCTATCCCAGAGGGCCTCAACTGTATGAATAAGGAGCACGGCTGCGCCCACATCTGCAAGGAAACGCCCAAAGGGGGTGTGGCCTGCGAGTGTCGTCCAGGGTTTGAGTTGGCCAGGAACCAGAGAGACTGCATCTGTGAGTGGATCAGCAACCAAGCTTAAGTCACACACGCCAACTGAGACATGCACGCCCCTATTTATTTGTGCTGTGGCTACACGTTGTTTACTCTGCAGTAACTTGTAACCACGGCAACGGAGGCTGCCAACACATCTGTGAGGACACAGAGGACGGCCCCATATGCAGGTGTCACGTCAGGTACACTCTGCAACCTGACAAGAAGTCGTGTGTAGGTAAGCACACTGTTGCTGCAGGAAAGTATTAAAAACATGGAAGTATAATCCTCCAATCAAAGTGTGAAGATTATGAATTATTACACACATTTAACCATCTTCTCATGATGGAGTCCCCATCATACCACAAATTACTTATGCACCCTCTTTCACCTGCTGTCTGGCCTGTTTGGTCAGAACCGGTGGAGCTTCAATCAGATATTCAGTCTTTTATTTGTAGTGTGCCAAATTAGCCATAAGGCAGGCATTATAGTTACATAATGTTACATAATGATTTAATTAAATAAGAGAAGGAAAGCCGAGAAAGTACTTTGTTTTGTCCAGTGAGAAGAGTAAAGCCCTTTTGGTGTGCACTTTGAGCTTTGTAGCACAGCGTGCCCTCTATATGCATACTGTTGAATTCATTTCAAGCTGCATAGCTTGCTGAAGGACAGGGAACCTCCAAAAAGTTATGTAAGGTCTCTTCATCATTTTCTGACCAGTGAAGTTTAAGTTCAGTTATGTTTGAAACATTTTAAATATTAAATGAAGACAAAAAAAGAACATAATGCATTCTGAATGTTTGAAATGAAATGGATTCACATCCTTTACACAAAATTTTAGTTCTTAGTGCAACATTCCAGTGCTTCTGATTATCAGAATTGTCATTTGTGTTGATGTCATAACAAAACTAGTTGAGTTTGTTTTGTTTTCTTTTTTTTTTCATAATCCGGAGTCTATCTTGACGAATGGTTGAAAACATAGGATGGGTTATTTTGTTACGCAGCATGCTTTTTCTTCCACACAATCATTTTGAGGGATAAGGATCAGCTGTCAGATTGTGGTTTATATCTGTTCTTCCAGCAGCAGTGTGTGTGAGGTCCAGGCGTGTAACAGCAATGTTGTCTGCAGATTCTGATCTGCTTCACTATCTGAAAATTCATCTTGTTTCTAAGAGGTGACACAAACACCCAGTGCTGAAGTCACTGGCTATGTTAGAGTGCTTTTTTTACTCTCAGAAATCGAGTGGATCTGTGGATTAATTCTGTTAATAATTGTATTTGTGTGTCACAGAGCGAGATGAAGCCACCACTGAATCCTTAGAGCACAACGCCACATCCTTTACTGAGGTGGACAAACGTGTCAAAAGAAGACTGTTAATGGGTAATAGTAACACCCCTCACAGACTAACAGCTTGAATTGTGTCTTGCGTGATGGTGTGTTGAGCTGCCAGGAACCACTCATGAGTGGGGAAAGGAGTAATGTAACCGATACATTCCTCAGTCTTTTAAGCAAACTGTGAAATGACTGCACGCTCTCTATCTCGCCCCCAGCTTCCCTCATGAAATATATGCATTTGTGACAGTGTGGTACATTTCACGTTTTCCTCCCATCTGGGAAGGGCAACGTGTGAATATTTTCCTGCATAGTTTGTATTTATCAGTGCTGTGATTCTGGGTCACACTTTGCATGTAAAACATTGCATATTTTGGCACTTTATCAGGTGAGAGGACAAGCGTACAAGCCCTGGGAGTGTGGTGTTATAAATAGTGCATGTTCTACCTTCAGCATCTTTCAGTGTTCACCTCTTTCTTCTTTGCAGTTTAGACACAAATTTAAAATACATGGTGCAACGTGTGCATGTTTAGGTGATTTGAGAGTGTGGTGCTCAGAAAAGCAAGCTTCTATGTTGGGAAAGATCTTGTATCTGACACTGAAAAGTAATGCAGCATTGTTTAGAAGGAGAAAAGTTGTTCACACACAAGTGATCTGTTGTGATTTCAGAAACCTGTGCGGTGAACAACGGCGGCTGTGACTCCACCTGTAAAGACACATCCACAGGCGTGCGCTGCAGCTGCCCTGTCGGCTTCACACTGCAGCCAGATGGAAAAACGTGCAAAGGTCAGACTCCCAGCTCACAACAACAACCTCTCGCCGAGAAGCAGCTTGCTAAAAGGCAGATTCTGTTGATTTGTAATGGAAATTTCTGCGTCAGGGTGCTGAAAGTATCACTTATTTCCACACAGATATTGACGAGTGTGAGTTTCACAACGGCGGCTGTGAACACTTCTGCAAGAACACCATCGGCAGCTTTGAGTGCAGCTGTAGAAAAGGCTTTAAGCTGCTGTCAGATGAACGCTCTTGCCAAGGTAGAAATTGCACCCTTCATCATCTGATTCAGTTTCCAGGTAGACTGGGACAAAATTTGCCTGGAATAGCTGAGATAAGAAGAGGACCTTAAACACATTTAAAGGGAAAAAAAAGAAATACCCACATTGTTCTGTTGAATGTAGCTTTTCTAGTTCAGCTGAAAGCTTGAGATGATGCTGACATGATGTAACTGCATAACCTAAGAGCTCTCACTGCTTTTGAACCTGTAACTACACCAAAGCCATTATTACACCTGATGCAACATAGTGCGCATGTTTCGTATCTCTCAATGGAAAGATGTGTGTCGGGGTGGGAAATTCCTCCTGATGAAGATTGCAACTGACTGCCCTGCTATTATATCATCCGCCTGATTCTGATTACAGATACAGATGAGTGTTTTTTTGAGCGCACGTGTGATCACACATGTGTGAACTCCCCTGGTGGTTTTCAGTGTCTGTGCAACAAAGGCTACACCTTGTACGGACTGGCCCACTGCGGAGGTGAGACCAAACTGGGTGGAGGAGACGACACATCACAATCTGAGCGCAACATTCAAGTGGTCACTTTGGAGATGTGTTAGTCTAAAAAGCAAACAAATGTTAGTTCTTGCTTGCCGACGTGTGCTGAAGAGTCTTTTCTCTTTTCATCCCAGACACAGATGAATGCAGTGTGAACAATGGCGGATGTGAGCAGGGATGTGAGAACATGTTGGGTGGATTTCAGTGCTTTTGCCGTCCGGGTTATAAGCTGCACTGGAACAAAAAGGATTGCATTGGTAAGTATGTCCTCCTTCCACATATGCCTCTGCCTTTTGGACGCTGTTTATGACATCATGGATTAAAAGCTGGGGGACAAAAACAGGAGATACTTTGAATTATTCTCTTTCCTCTTTAAATCTGTCACTTGTTCTCACCTGTGCTTGATTAAAACATCCAAAGTGCAACAATGCTTCAACAAGTTTGCTTTATTTTGTGCCTCTGCCCCATGTGCATATTCCTCCATTCCCCAATCAAACATGGTCTTTTTTACCTTTGAGCTTTGCTGTGGTTTTTATCTAGAGGCTGAGGGTTTGCCACCTGAAGCCCCCCCTCTAAACCTACCTTGAATTGTAGTAAGCAGCACGGAGGGGACTGCTGCTTTCTGACCTGCCAGTCTCAAGTTCACATCAGCAGTGGTGAGTTGAGCCAAATCTTCATATAACATGACTTGTTCCCAACTGACACCGCTCACAGATTCATTTCCCCTCATCAATCTTATCAACTAACTGTTTCTCACAACTCTTTTCCTGAGCTTGCTAATAACAGTTGTTTAATTGTGTATTTTATCCATCTAATCATGACGTTTTCCAATCATAACCAAGTACTTTTAGTGTTTAACCCTAAGGGAATAAAGAACATTCTCAAGCATGGAGTATGTTGAAGTCTCCTTCCTTTCAACCTGATGTGACCCATGTTAGTTGATGAGCAGGCGCTACAGAATAAGTTTCCTGTTGAAGTTTACTATTGGTGCAGACAGTGAAGGATAGCCTGCAATATGGGATAAAGCATCTTCAGCATCAGTATGTGAGGAGTTGGAATGAGAAAGTGCGTTCTTCATTCTTGATACAGGCATTTTGAGTGAATAGTATTCAGTTTAACCAGTCCTATCAGGTCCATAATTTAAACTGTTATCTCCTTTAACACCAAAATGGAGATAAATCAAAATGTTGAACAGAAGTGGATAGCTCTGAATTTAAATTTACAGCTGTTTTCCCAAATATCTGTTCTGCATCTGAGTTAGCGATGGAGGATGTGACTTCAGCAGAGTTTTGAAAAAAAAACATACAAGCAAATAAAGCTGCTTCACTTGTGGCCAATAATAAGAAGAGTTATTTAAGTCAAAATGACATGATGCCCTTTAGTTAAGTGCATCATTATGTCTTCAAACAGCCCGGCACAGTCAGGGGCCTCTCACAGACATGCATTTCTTTCCATTTATCTGATGGTAACTGAACATGTCCACATGTCAGAAGGAGCATCCTGGTGCGTTTCTGTAAAATGTTGTGATGGGAATCTAACTAGGTCGAGCCTAGATACATTTACAAATTTCTTGCAGCACGGCACATCTCTGAGTGCTTTGCTTCTGGCTTATAACTATAAATGCATTAAAATCCACTTGAGTAAGAAGTTAGAAAGTGTCATGTTACATCAGCTGTTTAATGAGCTAATAAGCACACCCACAGTGCTTTGTTGGCTAATATGGGTTGTTATGGCAACTTGAAATGTTGCTGTGCAGAAACTCCAACTTTGATGTTATGATGTGTTTAATCAACTGCCCAGTCTCTCTGGAATGGCAAATATTGTGCGCATACTGTGGCTCTCCATCACTGTCGTTGGTTAACCTGAATGAATCCATAACTTCACATAAAGTGACTCATTTCTGAATGACTCAGTGTTGCAGCTTTAACTGATTGATGAAGCCATCAATGTTACGAATCCCACGTCTGAAAAGGGCTTAAGTCAAGCTGTTTCAGATTTTGTTGTGTGAACCGTTGTCAACTTCAGTCGACAGAGCGACTCGTCATGTTCCTACATGCTTCCTCTTTGCTCTCTTTCTTGGCTTTTGTGGCCCTAACTTTTGTCAGTGCTGGTCTGTGTGTCATGGCCTCTTGTGTGTTTTCAGGGACGGAGGATTCCTACACGGTGACCTGTGGAATGCCTCTGCCCTGCTTGGCTGACGCACAAAAGAACAACAGTGGCTTGCATTGCTTAGGCAAGTACAAAACCTTCACAGATTTACATCTATCTTTCTGCTCTGCCACACAAAACAGTAACTCAGGAACAGCTCAGGCTTGTGTTTCTTGTTTTAACTTGATATATAAATAGATCAAAATGACAAGATTTTCTCTTTTTGTCCAGGAAAGGCCCGTGTTCCACGCATTAAGACCACAGCCACTTTTAAGTCTGGCACTGCAAAGTGCAACTTGAAACGAAGTCAGGAGAAACTCCGGGAGAGCTTAAACTCAGCACACTCAGGTACAGAGGTTGCCTTCAAACACAAGACAGATAGGCGAGGATTAGAATTAAAGCTCCTTCATGTTGCAGGTTAAAAAACCGTTTGGGTTTACCAAGAGCTGCCTGCATCTAAAAAGATAAAGCAGACCTGAAAGCTACTTCAAAGAAACCCAAAAACCAAGGGCAAATGTGAAAAAGATTTGTGGGGAAAGTGATGTGGTTTGGAGTGTTTTGAATGTCTTAGAGCTGCACTTTGTCTGGCAGTGACAGGGGAGGATGTAATTAGCCATAGCATGCCTTTCAGTTGGGTTGACCCAGCCATCAATCACATGGGTTTTTGATTGTAGGATTATTTTGCCTCTCCAAAAGGATTCAACGCACACTTTTTCATTGCTCACTGTTGGTGAGAGGGAGCGTAACTGCTTCAGAAGCACATTATTTCAGTCACATCTTATTCTTTTCTTAGCTTTCACCTCAAAAAGTCAGAAAGTCTTTTATGGCAATTAACAAACTAAGTTTAAATCAGTGTTTTTAATTAGCATTATACCTTTCTCTATTTAACAACTGTGTTATTTTGTGTGTTGTGTGTCTGCTGGCTGTGGCGTGGTTACGGAGGGTTGCTTGTTTCCCATGTTCACAGATAGCAGGTTCTTCTTCACTGAAAACATCCAGTTCAGCTACGTGAGCCTGCACTGCTCCTCGTCTGGACAGAGAGCGCGCAGTCGCCACAGCAGGAAAGCCGGCGAGGAGGACGGCTCCTCCATCACAGCTGAGTTTGAGCTGGATGTGAACCCTGAGGAGGTAACAGGTTGGTCTATCTGCCCTTCCTGCCTGCTTGTGTGTGACCTTTGCTTCTTATTCTGTCTGTCTTTCTTTCACTTCTGTCCGTTTGTCACTAAACAACGCAAACTGTTAAAGTATCTCCTGTTTTGACTGGGCTTTGGTGGTGGTGGGCTCTGGGTTTTGGGCATAGGCTCCAGGTGTTTTGTGTTAAATTGTCTTGATCACTATAGTGATTTATATTTTTTTCTTTTGTGAGGTAAGCATGTGGGGATCCCAGCATGAAATCCCAGTTTGCTGTAAGCGTGCAAGATGAGTTTTGCTTTGCAAACAGTTGTGGTATCAAGTGCTTCTCTCAGCAGAGAGTTGTGACCTAAACTGCGTCCGTCGACGTTCAGAGAAGAGACTCAGGAAGACCATCAGGACTCTGAGGAAATCCATCAACCGGGAGCAGTTCCATCTCCACTTTGCCGGGACGGACTACGAGTTGTCCAAAAGTCTGGGTCACCCAGCAGAGCTGCCGGGACACTGCGTGGCGGGACAGGTGCTGGTGGGCAGGAAATGTGGTGAGTTTCAGAATAGAAACCGATCCAAAGATCAGGGGAGGCGCCGCTCAATCAGGCACACTGGAAGTATTAATCCCTCCACCCTTTGTTTTTAAGGCACCATTGGCTCCGAGTATGCCCCATGTACACGGTACACCCACAGCCATGCCTTTAAGTAATTGAAATGGCTGATGCCAGTGAGATATATTTAGACAAGTTGGTTTAATGATTGTATTTGGAGCAGGTGTTGGCCAGATGAGTGCCATATTTGGTTGCAGACATGCTGTAATGAGCAAGTTGGAGGGGAGAGTGAGTTTGTGTGGAAGAACAGAGAGACTGTTGTTGGGGCTCCAAGCTGTGAGATCTTCCAGCATCTCCCCGGGATAAGAGTGCAGCATTAGGGCTCATGGCAGGTCTCCTGGTAGCTGTTGCCTTCGGTTGAGTTTTATATACAACCTGTGATGGAGAAAATGGTTGTTAACTACGACCGCACACTGTCAGGGGAAGAGAGCTGAAAGCTGGATTGTATTTTTCCTGGCTGATGCAGCTGAAAGCCCCTATTTTCAGGCCTCACAGTAAGTTTGCTGCCTGCTGAAACATCTTCTCAGTAAAATAGTGCCTGTCTCCTTTTTACATGTCGAAATATTCATTTGGACAATATGCGCTTTGTGCAATATATGAACCACTAATCTTGAAGCTGTTTGTGTGCGATGTACACACAGATCTTGGAGCCGCTTTCTTCCGCTGTTTAATATTTCCATCTTTCAGTGACACAGACCTTAAATGCCTTGATTCCTTAACTCCCCTGCTATGCTTTCAGGTCAACATTAAGCAGTCTATTGGCCATGGCAGGGGTGTAGACATGTAATTTGGGAGAGGAGGAAGGGGGGTCTGCGAGGCATTCTTCTTAACCTCCAGCTCTTTAAAGGAGCTATATTTTTCCCTCCTCCCCCACCTCCCGCTCTGGCTTAACGCGGAGTGCAGTTTAGTCCTTTTCAGTTTGGCCACTCCATTGAAAAACCCATTTGGGGCTCGCTCTTACTCCTTCAGAGGAACAGGCTTATGTGAAGTCACAGAAAATACTGTTCACCACACAGAGAATTTCTCCTCTGATTTTGTGCTGTGTTTTGGGAACTGGTTACAATGCAGTTATATTCCAGTTATATTGCTTCTGCCCAATTACATCCACTCGCTTAGTCTGTTAATTAAGTCTTTTATTTGTATCAGTTTGAACTTTATAATTGAAATCCTATTAAATTTGAATGTGATGTGAAATCTGTGGAAGGCTGAGTGAGGAATATCTATGGATGCATGTGATAAATGCTGCGCCTTCAGTTGTTTGTGTCCATTAGAGCGTCGTAGCCAACTTGTTTGCATGTTTGTTTTAACATCCAAGATGTTTAGGAAGTGCCGTTGATTCAAGATAGCAGTTTGAGTGCTGGGCACCCCCCACACCTTCCCCTCAGCTGGGGCCACTTTGCATGACCCCCAGCCACTAAACTGCTAAAGAGAATTGACTTCAGCCACACCATGGGAATCAATTAGCATCAGCTGTTTGGGCCTCCGCTTGATGGGCGCAAGCAGCGATTGGGCCAAGCAGAATGGGGGGATTCAGAAACCTGACCCCTTTTATTGGGTTCAGCTCCTTACCACTGTGATACCGTAGTGTTTTCCTATGTCATCAAGTAGGCAAAAACCGGGGACTTGAATAGAGGTGAAAGGTCTTTTAAACCTCTTTGGGGCCATCAATTCGAGGACTCTATAGAAGTGTTCTTTGCATTTGAAAAGCTTCAAGGTTTTTTTTCTCTTTCACTCTTACTCTCTGCTCTTCCCTCACTGTTTCCCTCTGTCAAATAAAAGCTGTTAGAGGACAATGCAATGATGGTCTTTCAATAAACAATAGGCTTCAAAAATGGACTGCTCTTGATAGAATTACATTTTCTTTCTTTAGAGGAAAATCCAACAATTTGCTGAGCCACATATAACGGATCTATGCTCAGGGTTTTGTGTTGCGGCTCTTTACACACAGGCAGCATCTCAAGCACATTTTCCACTAAACACCAAGGGATTTAATTGATTTATTCTTTATCAGCCCTGGTTTTCAAGTCAAGTTCTTTAAACTATGAAACAGACACAGTAATTCCCAAATTAATTACAGGCATCTCTCTGAACGGGAGAGACCAAAGCAAAACGGTGTTTCTGTCCCTGTAATCAAGCCTTTGCACTTTAGTGAGATAAGAGGGGAATACCCCTCTTTGATTTACATCTGGGTTGTGTTTTAAGAGAGGTGAGGGTGCTTATGCTGGCATTAGTAGTTCCTCCCTGATGCTCAACCATGTTACGTTATATGAAGTATGATGAAGGCAGCGTTGGAGAGACGGGGGTTCTCTTGTACAAGTGTAATCAGGTGCTGTACAAAAGCATTTGAACATTTTTATTTCTGGATTTTTTTTTTTTCTCAGTTTCCCTTTATTTACAGTTTCTGTGTTGAGTCGTATCTGTCACAATATGGCAAACAGTATGCAGCATTTTAATTTTATTAAACGAGTACATTTAAACTTTTGGTTTTTGAAGGCGAGAATCAATCTGTGACATGATTGTTATCCAGTAAAACTGCAACTCAGTCCATTCTTTCTCTTTCTGCTCTCTATAATGTACACCTTCATGACAATTCTCAAATAAATACAGGTTATAAGCTCCAGTTAAGCCTTACCCTACACATAGTTAGGAATAATTACATATTTTCTCCTTTACTAAACACATTTGACAATTTAAAGCTTTAAGTTTAATCTTTACATTGTATTAGTTGCAGTCGGAGCCTAAAATAAGATTGAAAAGTCTGCATGAATGTCTTCTCTGATTCACGTAATTAGCATTTTTCTCCATTTTAGTTCATCAGTTATTCATATTAGACTTTCATTAAAGTGTGTATGCACTTCATCAGTAATTATAATGCCTTTTTATTTATGTAGTTAATTAAGTGAGTTAAGTTAGTTTTCTGTCAGAGGTGATCTCACTAACATGAGGATTGTCTAACATCAAACAACCTGTTGCAAGGCTCAACAAAACAACAATATTAGCTTTATGATGGCAGTATAATGTTGGATTGCTATAAGTGAATAAAAACGGTATAAAAACAATGTATTTTTGAGTAAAAATGCAGAATTTGATTGCATGCTCCATCAGTGATTTAAACAAGTAAATATAAGCATGGAACATCAAAGTGAAGTTTTCCTGTCTCCATGAACAAGAAAACAGAATGAGAGCATAAATATGAACAAAATGCTGAACAAAATGATTGAATCTATCATAAGTGGACAGTTTTCATGAACAGATATGGTGTTTAAAGTTTTAAACTTAAATAAAGGTTAAAGGAAAACTGTGTAATAGGAACTGAAATTGAATATTCAGGGATAGCAACCATCTCACAATCTAACAACAACATGCGTCTTTTATTTAACAGCCTGTGTTACTTGTTTAGAGGAAAACAAGCAATTGTGAGGACCTTTGTTTTTCATCTCTGGGAAACCTCACCAGTGTTTATTTCTGCCTTCTCTCATCCCAAATTCTTCCACTTTCTTTTACTTTACTCCGTTTTCTTTACTTTAGAACGTTTCTTCCATGTGTCTTTCATCAGCGGGTTGTGAGTTTTTAAATTTGCATGTTATACAAAGAAAAAAAAAATCATTTCAGGGGTTTTTAAGGATTTAATTAATCTTCTACAAAGGAACATCCTGCAGTCAGGACAACAATGGAGCTTGAGTCATGGAAAGTTAAATTGAAAGTATTTTTTATCTTATCTTTGTTTCGGATAACTGTTCATCCCACAGAGAGCAGACATGTTTATAACTCCTCTTTTTTACATATATTTTTCTTGGAATAGCTAAAAACAACTGATTGAAATTAATATTATCAGTGTATATAGCTCTAATAACTCATGCTTTTCTACTAGCTACACTGTGTTCAGATATTACATAACCAGCACGTAAAGGTCTGTTAATCTATTGAATAACTTCACGCAACATTGCTTGTTCATTAATACAGAAGTAAAACTCCAATAAATACAAGCATCACTGTGAAGATTTATTTGACCCTCTTCACTGTGTTTATCCATTTCAAGTATGCACATGGCCATCCGTGGTTACACTGGAGAGGCAGCTGAAGTCTGGTTTACTTTAATGGTGTTGCCGTCGACTTTAACTGCTGTCTTCATTGTGTTTATCTGTGCTGTCATGAGAAACTGTTTATGTGTAGCCATGGGGAAAACTGCAATATTTGTTGATTCATGTCTGCAGATCACATTGTCTTTCTGTTTTTTGCAATCTGTGCAACCTGCCTGACACTTTTCTGTCTGCTGAATAACGTTAATTACAAGTTCAGGCATAACATTCATTCAGTGTGTTTTGGGTGTCTTATCTTAAGTGTTTTCAGGTGCTGAGGAGGTATTTCCAGTTCCTCTTTGTTGAGCAATTTGATTTGTTTCAGCTTGAGCCCATTTCACATTATTCTTTTTTTAAATAAGTGATCTAATGAAGTCACTTACAGTAAGTAATGACTTTTTAAGGATCAATTTTAACACAATTATCCAATAATCTCATAGTGAGCTGCAGTGCTGGGACATACTTCGATGGTGATCAAGGGCGGTGCGTGCTGTGTCCAGCTGGGTCGTATCAGGACGAGGAAGGACAGATGTCTTGTGAAGTCTGTCCTTCACCTGAAGGAAGAGAGGTGCCCAAGGTGGTCGGAGCTCGAAAGCTGTCAGAGTGCGGAGGTGAGACATAGTTTTATACCAGTGAAAGAAATATTAATCCTAATCAGAATATAAGCATGCAGAATGTTGTCTGAAACTTTAGATTTGAGTTCTGTTAATAAACTGGTTGGGCTTTGTCGATATGATCTGTTGTTAAAACATATTTTGGCTCAAGTTGGAAGACCTGCTTTTAAAGTCTTGAGTTAAAATTAGAGGGCTGAAATCACGACTGTAGGACTGCAAATATTTTTTTAATGCAGCTATGAAGACTGCAACCTCTGTAGAAAATACACAGTCAAAAAGTAGTATTTTTTTTATTTTATGAACTTCAAGAATATAAAAGGATATTAAATAGATATTAGCATAAAGGCAAATGTTTGTCATTAAGTCATTGGAGCTTTTTTGTCGTTGTTGTTTATTTCACAGCAGGTCAAGGATTGTTAATGTTGATAATTCCAGAGCTGACGGATCTCTCTGAAGCTTACAGTAATATTGCACAATAAAGAAGCAGAAAAACAGAAAGAAGCTTTTTTTAAGCTTCCTATTTAGGAGCAGATCACAGTTGGTCATCAATTGTCTGGAAAGCACTTAAACACTTTAACAATGGAGAATTTGGAGGAAATGTGAATAAAAATCTATCTAATTCATGTTCTTTGTGCTTTGGTGTCTGTTCACCTATGTGACTAGCTGTAGAAACGTAACTATGGAGTTTAATGCTTTTTATTTGTTTTCTTTGTAAAATTGAGAAATAGGGAAGTGCCTCCACTAAAAGAAGACATAAAATCCAGAAAAAATAAATAAAATGCTGAAAAGGCTGATTAAGGCCCAGGCAGTCATACAATGCGAATAAATGTTTTGCAAATCGGAGGCACACAGGAAGCGCTGGTGCCATGATAAAGATCTCTCCTTGGCAGATGTTCTGCTTTGTGTAAACCCAAAGAAGCTTGAGTTCAGGTGATGATGATGTATTTGAATTCAGAAGGCCAATGCTTTCAAGCTTCTTTCAGTCCCTGAATAAAAGCTTAAAGAGCCACTATGAGTGCTGTTATCACAGTCACTTTGTGGGTAAATCCCAGATCCCATCTCCTCGGACAGACTAAACAAGAAGAGCCATCAGCGGATTCCTACTGGCGCCCACTCTGCATTAGTCATCCCGGAGTTACACTGTGCAAGAGGTGCAGAAACATGGCATCATTCCAATAACATTTGTGCAAGCTGTTCCACAAATGCTAACAGAACGAGAGCCTGTTTTATCTGATATCTAACGTGACCCTATTAAAGTAGCTCTAAACTTTTTGTAGCTGTAAGAGAGGCGTTGCTGTTTCTGAGTCCACAGTCTGAGTTAACCAAACACTTGTGTGTGTGTGTTCAGGTCAGTGTTTCCCTGGTCAGTACTCTCATGATGGCTTCATCCCCTGCCTGCCCTGTCCACTGGGAACCTACCAGCCAGAAGTGGGCCGCACCTCCTGTTTCCCCTGCGGAGGAAACCTGGTCACCAAACACAGCGGTGCTGTCACTTTTCAGGAGTGTGAGACCAAAGGTGTGGGCGTCACTCTGTTATTGTTCCCAAAAGACTCCTGTTTAGTTTTTAACATAAATGGGGGGCTTTGGTATCTCTTTTGGAACAAAGTTTATAAAAAACCTGCCTAACGTATTAAATGAAGTGAAACATCTGTGGTTGCTGAGATTTGGACTTTTTTCCACTTCACCTCTTTTATCGTGTGGAAGCAGAGTCCACCGAGCTTTTTTTATGTTGTTAGGAACTCTGCTGCCCTCTGCAGCTGCTCTAAGGACCTTACCACGTAAAAGCATTAACTTTTGTTTTATGCATAATGTAACTGGCTTTAAATGCTGGTCAAACAAATTAGAAGTTTTTCAAGCCAGAAGAACAATGTAGTTGTTCAAGTGGCTTAAAACTCACTAAAAGTGAAAACCCCCCACAAACCTTTAACTCAACAGTGAATGTTGGGAGCATTTTATCATGTAAATCACCTAACAGACATCTGCTACTCCTTGACTCCTGCAGTCCAGTGCTCTCCAGGACATCACTACAACACCACCACACACCGCTGCATTCGCTGTCCGATGGGCACATATCAAGAAGAGTTTGGCCAAAACTACTGTGTTGCCTGCCCTGGAAATACCAGCACTGACTTTGATGGCTCCACGAACATTATGCATTGCAAAAGTAAGTACATCCGTAAACAGGGAAGACTGAACCTTTTCCTAACAAGTCGACCCTCTGAGCTATGAAGTAGCATGCTTATTTTACGCGTGTGTGTTGCTTTACAGACCGACAGTGTGGAGGAGAGCTGGGAGACTTTACTGGCTACATCGAGTCCCCCAACTATCCAGGGGACTACCCTGCTAACATCGCATGCACATGGATTATCAACCCTCCTCCCAAACGCAGGATCCTCATTGTTGTACCAGAAATCTACCTGCCCATTGAGGATGAATGTGGAGACTACTTAGTAATGAGAAAAAGCTGTGAGTTTGATCATTCAGAAATAGAGATTTGCTGTTATTATAAACTTTTCATACTGTTAGCTCATGTATCTTTTGTTTAGGAGGTGAGATTTAACTCATCTTTACATCTAAGTGGTCTGGATGTTATAAAAATGTCTGGCTGGCTCAAAGGAGGAGCCATCATGAAGAGTCTTTTCTACCTTCCAGGGATTAAGAAAGATGTCAACATTAATATTGTAACTGAAAGACGCCTTCCTGTGTCCTCACCCTTTTATCTCACAGCTATGGCCAACTCTGTGACGACCTACGAGACGTGCCAGACATACGACCGTCCCATCGCTTTTACCTCCCGCTCCAAGAGGCTGTGGATACATTTCAAATCCAATGAGGGAAACAGTGGGAAAGGCTTCCATGTGCCATATGTGACATATGACGGTACGTAGAAACAGGATGTTTGGTGTGTATGATGATCAGATTTGGAGAAATTACTTTTGAAATAAAACTGGTTATAGGTTAGAGATAGAATTATGTAATGAGACTTTTGAAAACAAATTTCACTGTTACTTTATTTCTTCAAGAAGTTTCCTGAAAAGTGCAACCGATCTGGACAATCCTGCACAAGATGCAGATGTTTCCTCAGCTTAGAGCATTTTGATGTTGGCAACATTTTCACTGCTTGTTTATAAACGTAACACTGAACAATAACGTTAAAACTCCTGTCTGATTTTTAAATTCCTGATGAGAACGCACTGGTTGCTGATGTGGTAAACAGTTTATTTGGAGCAGAGTGGATTGATTTGGTTGGCAGGCTGGAGATTGAGAGAATTAAAAAGAACGCTCAGTGTTTGAGCACATGCTGTTAAATGAGCAGAGCATGAAGACTTGATGGTGCCGTATTTAAATGTTTTGCTTTGCTGTCTGGAAATATGTTAAAAGTAGTCTTTCTTGCACAATGAACACATATAAACTCTACATAAAAAGAGGAATGTATTCAAATGAAAGCCCATTTTAATCACCAGCATTTTGATCAGTAACAATACTTTCTGCTGTTATTGTTTCAGAGGATTACCAAGAACTGATTGAAGACATAGTCAGGGATGGAAGATTATATGCATCAGAAAATCATCAGGAAATTCTCAAGGTATGCTGTTTCGTTTGTTCTCCAGTGTTAAACATACAAGTATTACTGCTTTGTACAAAAACGAAAATTGTCAGACATGTGGTTCAGTATAAAAATATGAATGTGTGTTACTTATATAACATTATTTTATAACATTAAAAGACATCGGTTTAAATTCTGTATGTCGAAACAACTTGACTGGACTAATCTGGACGCATCTTCGGTCCAGAACTGTATTTGATGGTGTCCTGTGTGGATTTAGCACCCTCTAGTGGAGAAATAAAGAAATACAGACCACTATGACTTGAGTTACTCTCCATTCACTCTGTCTGTTTTCTCATCAGGATAAGAAGCTCATGAAGGCGTTGTTTGACGTATTGGCTCACCCACAGAACTTCTTTAACTACACGGTCCAACAATCAAAAGAAATGTTCCCGAAATCCTTCATCCGCTTCCTGCGTTCCAAAGTCCTGAGATTCCTACGCCCTTAAAAAACATTCGCACCAAGAATCTGGACTTTTCAGGAGAAACCCATGTCAGATACTGGCTGTGATAATTCCTCATCCACTGACTTCTTTGAAATGATTGTGCAGTTACCTGTTTTCGCATATAGCCATTTTAGAGTGGCTCTTAAACTGAGGGACGTGGACATTTAAAACAAGTGGACTTCTAGGAGCTTGAAGTGAACACATGCAGTACAAAGCATAAATTTATATTGGTATCCCCAAAAAGGAATCAGGATCTCATCCCACTTTTTTAAAATTAGATTTTCAAATCAAGATTTGTTTATTTGGATTCTGTGTAATACTGCACATCAACTTTTATGGTACTTTTGCTAACAAAGTCATGATGAAACATAAATATAGTATCTGAACAGATATATACTAAATGTCAATTATACTGTATATAGAGTGTGTATCTAGTTTTAACATAGGTCACTTTCATGAGTAGAAATGACTTATTGACAGAACAGCTGCGAAATGTCAGGAACTAATTGAGCACAAATGTTTTCTCTGGAACACTAGCACTACTACAGAGGTAGTCCCACTGCAAAGGCAGGTATTCTGATAAATATTTTGTATATGATGTATAAAGTTTTAGGTGAAATACTAAGGTATAAAAACGTAGCTGCAAATACTGGAGGCCCTTGTATTTGTTGTTCTGAAGTGTCTGCATGAGTACTACTGTTCTTCAAAATATTGCTGGCTTTTAATGCATTCATGAGGTTTTGATTACTGCAGCTGAATTAAACTGTATTAATGCATTTAATATTGTGAACTAGCAACCAAAGATCATCATGTCAACACCCTGAACAGCGTCATGTTGGAGTGCATGAAAAGAAATTAAAAGTCCTGTAAAATGCAACTGTTCACCTGTTTTAGATTATATGTGTATGTATATTTTTTATGATTTTGTACATCCAATATGCTGTAAATAAAGATAGGAAACTTTAGGAAACTTGGCTCGACCCACCTTTTTTCATAACTTACCTTTGCTTTTATTTATTTAGATCAAAGTTAGAAAAAAATAATAGAAATAATGGAAATAAAACGTGATGGTTACCTTTTTATATGCAGACAGGAGGGCCACAATGACCAGACTCAAACAATTGTAGGTTCAGTTGAGTAATAATTGCAGAAAACATTAATCGGTACACGTACACATAAATAAATATCAATTAGAATTAGAGCAGTACTTTAGACGCATACATAAATTTATTGCCAAAACAAACTAGGGAATTATGTTAACATAAAATGAGAGATAAGAACTCTCTAGAGACTACGCTTATTACAAATGTTGGCGTTTATGCAGACAGAACCTCGGCGTCACTCAGTTGCATGTTTAACAGAAGGGTGCGTTCGATTTATATTGTTGCTCTCTTCTTGTACGTGCTTAATCGAAAAAGGTTAACAGTAAGTGAATTAGCTGCTTAATTGTATATCACAAAAAACGGGTATGATATTTACCACGACAGCCGGTGAGTTGGTTTATATCACTTCATCAAAATATCCCAAGTATACCGCTATTTCTGAGTTACCGCCTCTACTAGCCTCCTTTACGTCTTTTATTGAACGCAGCCTTCTTGGTCCCATGACTGTATGCGGAAGTTGACCGCCATCTCCGGAAGCTACAAGTCAGCTGCCTGGGAAGCTGTTTATCCTCGACTTAGCTCGATGGCTAACGTCGTCACTTTTTAGTGTGTTACTCTCATTTCATTGGAACTTTTTGAAACTAAGCTCCTGTGACGGAATATAAAGATGAAGTCTAATTTTTTAATTGCGGCTCTCTGCTTAGCGTGTTTTGTTTTGCTAAGCCAGGTGGCAGCGAAGGTAAGGCTAATGGTAGCCTACTTAGCTGACGGTTGACAGAAAATGGTGATGGTAGCTAAACTGAAGTAAAATCTCCATCAGGGGTGAATTATCTTTCACCGTTTAGACATTTAACCGTTAGAGTGTCTACTTTTATTATTGTTCAGGATCATTTTTAACCATCATCAGGAACATCACAGGTGTTGTCATTGATGTGCTGTTTAGTGTAGATTTATCTTCAGGTAGCTCCAAAGACTGTAAAAATAATATAGGTGGCTCATAACAAGGCAATCTAAAAAACTATAGACTTGGTGTATGAAATGATATGGTGGCTCATAAGCGGCAACATATATAATCAATGGGTTAACCCAACATAAAAAACAAAGAATATAGCCTAGTATTTGGAAAAATTATTTTGTCCTCTTTTGTCCCCTTTGACTTCCATATTTTTTGTATTTTACTCAGTTATACAATGGTCTATACTGTCTTGGTAAGTTAAATTATCCGTATCTAACTGATGTAATGATCTGATATGTACGGTGCATTACAAATGCACATACAACGAACATGCATGAAACCAAGACACAAACGTTCAGAGGTGGATTTCATGTACACAACTGTCTCTAAACGGCATCATTACCAAGCATTATATGAAACTTTAAAATTATAATAAGTTATGTGATGATAAGAACGCAAAATAAGCTAATATGAAATGAACACTATATTACAGAATTCAGAGGACATCCGCTGTAAATGCATCTGTCCACCCTACAGAGAGATTGAAGGACAGATCTACAAGCAAAATGTCTCTCTCAAAGACTGGTATGTTGAGAAAAGTCATGCTGTGATTGTCTGAGTTGTTAGAGCTGCCACTTCTCATGCTGCTACCAGTTTATTAATGCTGTTTTCCTCTCAGTAATTGTCTCCATGTGGTTGAACCGATGCCGGTGGACGGGAAAGATGTGGAGGCCTACTGTTTGCGCTGCGAGTGTAAATATGAAGAGAGAAGCTCTGGAACAATAAAAGTAAGTTTAAGTTGAAGATCGTTTTGTTTTCTTTTTGTCTGTGTTTGTGTTTTTGCTTTAATGGCCATTACATTCACAGAATACTTGGATCAGTGAGTAATTTCTGTAGTTTTTTGCTGTCATTTTGTCAGTAGATTGGCAAGTAGTGACAAACAAGCTTTTATTCATATTTTACAATTCACTGTTTTATAATAATAATAAAAAAAAAAACATCAGCCCTTGCTTGTGACTTGCACTGAATATGACTTGAATGATGTGCCACAAATGCCACTTGCAGCTGTAAACATAACTGATTCCTTCATATCTTCAGGTTACCATTATAATGTATCTCTCCATCTTGGGCCTGCTGCTGCTCTACATGGTCTATTTGACTCTCCTGGAGCCCATATTGAAGAGGCGGCTGTTTGGACATTCACAGCTTATTCAGAGCGATGATGATGTTGGGGTATGCCTTCCTCTTACTTTTACAGATCTACAGCTTTATTTCCCCAGCACATTTATATTTTACATCATCATACCTTCTGCTCAGTGAAGCTGTTACTCTGAACTCTATCATGTCATAAGACCTTTTATGTGTGTGTGTAAACAACCTGCTGTCACAGAGACTGTTATGTAGGAGTCGACCATTGTGGGTAAAATTTAACAAAGTTGTGAGCCAGTGCAATAATTTTCTAACCCAGGTGGATTTTTGCTGATGTACAGATCTCTGAAGTGCATCGTCCTTTAACTGAAACATGCATGGAAATTTGACACCAGTTACTAATGGTAGTCCACTGCTTCTTAATGGATGCTTTAAGTAGAGAGTAGAGAAAGCATTAGGAACTGCAGGCAAGGCTCTGCAGCAGCGAGGCTCTCAGGGGAAAAAAAAGCATTAACTATTTCCTATCACAGTGCACTATATGCACAACAATTCAAGATGAAGGTGAAGGAAACATGGCCAAAGTTGCTGCATTCCTTGATGAGAATACCTTTTACATGAACATAGGCATGACAAAGATGTGCCAGGTGTGGCTGCCGCAGCAGTGGAACAGGTTCATAATTCATTGTAGATTTCTGCTCAGGCCTGTGTTTGTCTTTAAAGTCAAACACTCTGTTATGACATTTCTTCAAAGACTATTCACGCTTTCCTCAGCGTGTATTATCTAAACTTTTTAAGAGAGTGTTTACTTGACATGCATTTTCAGTGTGCCAGTACTAGTCCAGTCAGAGAGCTCAGAGGCTGTCAACCACATGTAGAGATGGACTGCTTCCAGAGCTCCTGCCATGCTTCGATCCCTTCCTGGAATTCCTGTGCTTACTATTTACATGATTGCTTCTATGACTCACTGGATCACTGGGATTTTTTAAAAAAAAAATTGAGTTTGGGAAGAGGAAGAAACCGCAGGGAGCCAAATGTAGCTCGAAGGCTAAATGGTGAGCAAGGAAATGCCAAAAACTTGTGCATTTTCAATATGCTGGCTGGCTGCATTGGGACGTTGTTTTACAACGCTGAGTTGACATTCTGGCTGTTGGAGAATGGTCTCATGGAGCAGAATCCCATGAATATTTAAGGAAATTATGATGATGATGATGATGATGTTTGCTGCACTCTTGACTCGAGGTACTGAGGAGTTTCTCCACTGTAGACCACCGTTTGCTCTCAGTATCATATCTTTTTATATATATATATATATCCAACTCTCATCACCAGGGATGATCATTAACATGATGGTTGGGTAATTTTGCCTCAGATTTTGTCTGAGGTCTGTGGTAAGATAACAAAGGCACCTGTTAGAGGTCAGAACTGAATTTCCTGAGAGGGCTCTAAGGACTTCTGGCAGAGGAATACTGTATGATGTAACTACTTCAGGGGACAGCAACCAAATTTAAACCAGCTATGGTTTAACTTTTTCTTATCTACTCCTTTGTGGCAAAAACCCCGCACTGACCAACAGTAAAGTGGGTTTTTATGAAGTTTGACACTTGGAGCGTATGCAAATTTGGAACAATTCAGGTTATGACCGCTGAGTGTTGTAATTATTAATGTGAAAACACTATTGACTGCTCAGATCACTACTGAAAACAAACCAATTTTGGCTCCTCTGTTATGAAAGAGTGTTTAGATATTAAGAGAAGGAAATGGTGACCGCCTTTCCCTGAGGATGGAGGTGGAGCTACAGCTGCCTTACTGATCACGCTGGGATTTGACTCAGAGTTCAGACAAAAATGAGCATTACTTTAAAAAATATATATATTTTGTGTGCTGTATAATAAATGAGACAAAGCTCCTAATTTCTCAGTATAAAGTGCAACAACACAACTACAGAATTGCTGCTTTATCTAATTTATCTCAAAGTCTCAAAATATTTCTAGCACACCAACCGTTTCCTTGACAACAAAAAGCAAACCTATTAAAATGGGAAGTACTGCTGCTAAATTGATTATAACGGAAATGGTGGGCTTGTAATGTTTAGTCAGTCTTTGACACAAAGGAGCTGCCTAATGGCTTTTCCACTCTCTTTGGCAGGGATCTTCCAAAGTTCTTTTATAATTGTACGATGACAAAAAATTACATTAAAAGCTTAATTTATTATCCATTTTCAAAAGCCTTTACAGACAGATTAATATAAGAAAGTTTAAACATGGGAAATGAAGCACAACTCAACCTCTGGTTGAAGACTTAAGTGAAAATTAAACATTGTCTGAAGGAGTAAGCCTACCAGGCCTCTGTAGTTTACTTCTCATCAGTTATTTAGATGTGCATCAACAGGAACTTGCCTATAAAACAGATTCTGGTTCATGTAGTCCAGTTTTATTGCAAGTGTTGGCGTTTAAATCTGCATGGGACAGGTTTAATATGAGATGAGTGCTACAACAGGGCTCTGTGCCGTCGGAGCTCTGAGTCTAGTTGTGCCTGGTGAGATTTTGGTCGGCATAACACCTTTTGTAAACTAAAAATGATTTCACATTCTCTGATAGTATTTGCATAAATACTAAAATGTCCATTTCCCTTTTGCACCCTGTCAGGATTATTTCAGGAAAAAACCCACACTTTATGCATTGAAGACTTCTCCTGGTCATGGTTGTTTGTTTTCTGTTTTCAGGACCAGCAGCCTTTCGCCAACGCTCACAATGTTCTGTCTCGTTCACACTCCCGACCCAACATGCTGAACAAAGTGGAGCATGCCCAGCAGCGCTGGAGGAGGCAAGTCCAGGAACAGAGGAAATCTGTGTTCGACCGCCATGTTGTACTCAGTTAAAATACCCTGCGAGTTTCTGGTGGAGGGCAAGAAGAAGACGGCAACAAAACAGAAGAAAACACTGTGACAAAGCTGGCAGTTTATATAGCTTCCTCCCTCATTAATGATTCGTGTGTTGTGCATTTGAGGAAAACATGGCTAAGACATGTGGATCTGTCGAGCAGAAGTTACTGAGAACTCTTATTTAGTCTGCAGGCAGCAAATGAGATTACAGTGGATGATTTTTTGCACAGTTTCAAATGAAAAGACGTGAAAAGTAGTTTTTCTCTTTGACCAATTGATTGAAGTTGGAATCCCAAAAACTATCCAGTTATTACATTTTACAAGCTAAACTGACCTTAACAGCCACTCACAGTGGCTGCATAACTGGATTAGTCACTGGTTTGTGTTTTCCATCCCAAAACAGACATGGCCACATTAATTACTGTTCGCTGCAGGAGTAAGCACCCCATGTGAAATATGGCTTCATTTTTCTTTGAAAATGCATGTTTTGTAATGGGTCTTTTATAGATATGTTCTTAATCCATCATTCCTGCCATGATGCTTATTGTCTGATGACCAGTGTGATATTCATCATTTCATGCATTACATTAAATTTGATATTTGGACGTAGTTCCTTGAACCTCTTTGCAGAGATCAACTAAATATCTTTGTGATGTCAAAGTCAACATAGCTGTACTAACTGATCCTCGTCTGTTAATGACCCTTTTGAAGTCAACTGCCTAACAAATGTATAGTCTTTGTTTTGTTTGTTTGTTTTTTTTTTTTACTTTTTTGTGCTTGGTCTAACATCAGTTTCATCTTCAGAGTCCTCGTTGTCCATCAGGCAGCATGTGTGACAGCACTGTTATTCTGAGCTCAAACAAGTTTTTGTGTATAGTTGAGGTGTGTACTATGAGGGTAAGCTACCACTGTTGGGAGACCCATGAAAGTGTTCTTAACTATTGTATATGTGATACCTTTAACTTTGAAATAAATTTATGTAATATTTGGGACTTTTTCTTGAGTACTGTAAATGTTCTGTTCTGTGTTCTTCATAAGCCAGCGAACCCTGCTGCAGCAGCGTTGTTCTACGGCTTACCAGGTCCTGCCCAGATCAGTGGTTCAATCAAATAATCCATAAAATAACTTCCTATAACCTTTTCCTAAGTTCTTTTCTGTGTTCTTGTGGGAAGACTGGTTTAGGAAAGGTGGATTTTGGAAGGATTTGCACTGAAATGAGAATTTGACCACACTTAACATTAAGCTGTGATGCAAGGCTGCAACACAAAAATATAGATATTTAATTTAATGCATTGTGTGATGTACGAAATATGAGCATTTTCAAGGTTTGTAAGAAGGAGGGCACAAAAAAAAAAAAAAAAACGGGAGAAAGATTGCTTCTGTCTTCATGAATCACAGTTAGTACAAGTGGATAAACATGACTATGCATCACCTTAAAAACTTAAGGAACAGGAGATGGATTTATCCTTTCATTAAGGTTGGTTGAATCTTACTGGATGCTAACAGAGATAATAAAGGAAGCACTGGAGCGCCTTCCATGAAGAAACCAAACACCTTATCACAACTGCTGCTGAGATGCTTCAGGGTTATTTCACTTAGTGAGGAAGATTCCTGAGCAAAATAAACTTTCTATGTAGACCCCTGGTGCTCTGGGTGGTCCACTCACAAGTGGGCAGCTCCAGGTGAACCTGTTCTTGTCTGTTTTAAGGGACCACTTGTGATCAGATCTCACCCAGTCAGCTGGCAGAGGAGCAACAAGCAGGCTATCAGTGGGTCTACTGATGTTTCACAAACATTGAGTGGACTTAAGTTATCAAAACTATGCAAACATGTTTCAGATTTGTATCAGTCACGTTATTCAGAGTATTTATGAACACTTCAATAAGACCAGTTATGTGTCAGAGATTATATGTGGAGCAGAAACATCTGCAGCTTGACTTTTCACTTTCAAGGTAAGGTCCTTTTAAAAATGAACAAAAAACAGATCTAACAGATCTAAGCTTCAGCACTGCACACACAGCTGCTTTTATAACATAGCTGCAGAATCAAACAATGAAAATGAGCAGGCGGCTTTCTGTGGGGCACTCAAGGGCCCGAGAGAAGGGAATGGCATGCATCCTACTTCATGGAGCTTCAGCATCCAACATGTTCACATAGTTTTCAGAATGTGGTTAAAAGTGTCCCATAAAAACTCTGAATGTGGCTTCAGTGCATCCTAAATGCATTCACTACTTATTTAGTGCTGGCTATATGCAATCCAATCAATCAAGACACAAATACCAGGTCTGCACAGGGCTTTAGAATTTTATGACTGCAATAAAATGACACAACCTGCTGTCTGTTTATGCTGTATGATGTGTGTGTACTGATCAATAGTCTTGGGCCAGTCCTAATTTTTACAGACATGAAAGTGGAATAAAAGTGGGAATATAAATGAAAATACAGGATATCAGGCAAAAGTGGAGTTTGTCCAAATCTACTGAGCTTGAAAGTCAATTTTTCGTACAACCAACACCATTTATTCCTCATCAGAACCTGAACCAACTGAGAGCGAGCTTTCTTGTCATTTATGGTAATGATTAGGGATGCACCGATCCAGTTTTTTCTGATCCAATCCGATATGATACCTGGGCTGACCGATCCGATCCTACTTTTGAATCAATGAACTGTATACCTTGACATGTGAGTGAAGGCATCAGGCTTGACATCAACATTTAGCCTTGTTTAAAGAAAGGTAACAAATTAACACAGATATAAGTGTTCTTAATTTTATCTATTAACGAATAGGAAAGTGTAAATTTTTTATGATGCTGATAAAAACAGAAATTACTGGATTGGAATGCTGGATCGGTTTCATTTGTCCAATATCCGATCCAGCTAATTTGTCCGTATCGGAGCTGATATCCGATCCAGGTATCGGATCGGTGCATCTCTAGTAATGATCAGGAAAATTCTCCAGGCTCCTGGAGGATACTTCAAAGCTCCTCTTTGGATCGTGGCTGCCTTTTTATTCTGTTATCTGTCAGGATGATCCCTCGATGCTTCAATGATGTTAAAGTCTGGACTGTGGGGAGGATTCATCATCACCCCAAAGGGCCTGTTTCCAGACCTGTTTCAGGACTTTCAGCTCAGTTCCTGTGTCATTTGCCATTCCTCAGCCATTTCCCCCTCTCATTTCGCTTCCTTAAGAGTGGCTGCTTGACTGACGAAACCCTCTCTGATCCAACTTCAGTGAATAACAGAAGGATCTGCTGCAGGGCCAGATTAATCTCTCAGCTCTTTTCTCAAGTGCATCAGTTACAGATTTTGTCGTTCTGCTGTCGATAGTTTTTTAAGCCCTCTACTTCTTTTGTCATTGGTGTTGTTTAGTGCCCTCAGCCTTTTCTTTTTTTGACACACTGCACATGCTGAAAAATACCAAGTTTTCATTAAATTGGCTCTTCAGGGATTCATTTATCAGTGCAAAAATACAATTTTATGACTTTGAAATTGTTATCTTATGCCTTTTTTGTAAATGAAAGTAAACAAGTGGGAACAAATGTAACAGTTTGCTTATCAGAAGAATGAATAAAGGAATGAAGTGAATTAGACTCTTTGCTAAATTGTCAGTAGCATTGACACATTTGAACTGAACTGAATTGAACCGTGGTTCATCCCTTGAGTTAGACTCTTTTTAAAAATACTTCAATGATTTCTAGGTTAGTGTGAAGGGGCTAAACAAACAAAATGGATTAATCTGATCAAAAATCTCCATGAACTATTGCTCAAGGCCACTTTTAAAATATTGTAGGAAAATTTGGCAAAGAGATTTAATTCTGTAAATTTGTAGCATTTTTGAACATTTAATTGTTCTGGCAACAGCTTTCTATTCAATAACAATACAGCCCGTGGAAACCAGTCATTTAAGGCTCAGCTGGACTGGTTTGGTCATATTTTCCCCATAATAATTCTGTGTTTATGGCTGAATGAATCAGTAACGCCAGCTGGTTATTGCATATTAATTTCTTACAGGTCATGGTCTTGACATATTTGTCTTTTTTATGCACTTTCTAGATTGAGTCAAAAACTCCAGTAAACCGCAGAGGACAATCAGTCCAGATATCTGATGAACTTCCCGAAGATAACTGCAACCATCTTCTTTCCATTTTACTGAGTGATTCCCATACAGCTGCGTCATCGTTTCCTGTGCTCTCCACTTTTCTTTTTTTCCCCTCTCACTCATTGCATGCATTTATCCGGAGAGGACAATTTTCCCTCAGAAAAAGGCAGTTTTCATGCTGCACAGACAGAAAGCGCCACAGACACAGTTCAAGAATGGATCACTGACCAAACACAGCGACAACACAGGAACACGGGTAAGCTTTTAGTTTAACCTGCCTACGTGCTGTGAAAAGGGAATATTTAACGAAAATATCTGCTTTTGAGTAAGTTCCAGCGCGAGTTTCTGCATATTTATATTGTGTTCATGACAAAAGAAAATAATCTTGTTGCAGTTTTTAACCTGAGCTCTAATTAACAAGAGAGTTAAAATTCGTTCTCAGATGCTGACTTTGATCCCTGTTGGCTGACTGATTTATGCACAGTTTGATGCTTGATGGGGGGGGGAAAGTTATTTTCAACTTTTCAGCTGCATTTCCATCGCTCGGCCTACAGGGGGCGCCTGTGAGCTTTGAACCTGATCCATGCAGAAATCAATACCCCAGTCATCTGTTTATTACTTGTGACGTCATACTTCACAAAGCTTCAGATCAATTTTACGTCCCTAAAACTGTTTTTCAACACACATGTGGTCATGTCTGCGTCTCACCTTGCCTTTACTGTGATTTTAAACCACATCTTTACTTTTAACCGCACAATGTTCCAGTCTGAATGGATTTTTTTTTTTTCCACATGATGCATTTGTCTTCAAGGTCTCTGAGGTAGTGTAATGATGTAGTGTCTGCTGGGGGCTGAGGGGCTACATGAGATAAAGTAATGTCCTTGTGCTTTTTTGTTCTCCCAGGATTGTTGGGAGATTGGAGCTCCAGCTATTCGAAGCATTTTTGGAGACAGCAACACACTGTTTCCAGTTTCAGACAAAACATTCAACTCATTAATAATAATAAAATAGACCTAATCTGCCAAATGGTTTTGCATACCTGCATTTTCTTTAGATTGTTTTTATCTGACAGTGTTTCGATGATTAGAAATGCAGCCAAGCATATTTGTTCCACTGTGCTAAGTGATGAGTGATGCATGGATGGATGGACTTTATAGCAGTTTTTTCTCATAGTGGCGCACAAAATGGAGTTTTGCGAGTAGTCAAAGAGCTTAGACTGCTGTCTCTAAACAGCTACAGAACAGCTATGGCAACATTTTTCACCTGGCACATCCAACCAGATATAAAAGAAAACAGGTGACAGTCTTCTAACAGGCTACTCTACAGAAGACACATCCAGCTGACTTCTGCTGTTTGAAAGAGAAGAGGATGTCTCTACTTGACAAGTTGTGTCTTCTCCCTCAGTTGCTGTGTTGACAAGACACATCAGGTTAATTCCTCAGTTGAAGAGCTGCCCCAGGTCTGTTTCTGAAATATGACACTATTACACCAAATGTGTTTTCTATGAAATGTGAAGCAGATAATTGTGCAGTGGCTCTGACTTTCCTCTGCTTTGTGGGGTGTCCAGATGCTAAATGAAAGGAACAGTGATGAAGTGATGGAGTGTAGGTGGCAGAAGTGTCATACAGCTGTGGAGTGATTTCTCTTAATGTCTGAGAGTTTGTGTCTGCTGCTTATATGAGTAAATAAGCATTTATTTCCTCGCAACTGCAGCTATAGCAGGTGTATCAGAGCTCCTCAAACTTAGTTTGAGATAATTCACATCAAGCTTTTTGGAGGCTGCTTCATTCTTTAAGGCTGGAAGAATTTCATATATGTGTGTGAGTCCATGCTTTGATGCTCCCGTGTCATGCAAGAGGAGGATGTGGCTTTTAATGAGGAGTCCAGATGGTTCTGCGATCAGTGGAACAATGAATGCCACAAGTTTAAGCCTGGGTTACTTTCTGGTAAAACATCCCACAAAAGTAGTCAGAGCTCCTGTCTTTTTGTGCTCAGACAGAGCGGATTGAAAGTGTTTTCAGGAGAGGCGATCTTTATGAGACCTTGAAAGGTTTTGACTTGGTCTCTGAGAAAAGCTTCCTGCTGACTTGATGCTACAAACCACAATCACGGATGTCTGTGTTTTGTGACTTCCTCTCTCTTCCCAGGCCTGTGGGATGATAAGACCCCCCCCCCCCCAATCCCTCAAGAGACAGAAAGGAGCTAGTTTTATGGATGAGTAGTGTATGTAAAAATGTGACATGCAGCAACACAGAGATAATTAAAAGATTTCTCTTGTAAAACAGTTAAAACCAGGACACAGTTTCAAAGCCTGATCTTCAACTACAGTCAATGGCAAATCTGATTCAAAATTACCATAAAAATCTTTTTTCATAGAAAAATTTGGGGATCTTTAAAGACAGTTCCTAATTAAGACAATCCATGTGCTTGTTTGTACAGTGCAGACACATCTTGTTTGTGTCCACACAGTTTAAAGGGTTCTGACCACTTGACCACTGACGAGCATACTGTAGACGTTTGGAATTCATGTGGCTCTCTCGTGTTGTTGTCTGGTATCTTCTGAGCAAAGGAATGAGCCCTCAGTTCACAAAATGGTTCACAGTGAAAAGCTGTCAGTGCTCCAGAACCACAGCAAAGACAGAGCTAAGTGTTTTATTGGGTTTGAGTTCACCCAGATAGGGCAACATTGCATTTGAAATGGGTATTCTCTCATTTCTTCATGAACTTAAGTAAATATTGCTCAGTTTAGATCGGTGGCTCCCCCAAGTTTGTGGCTAAGTTACCTAACTCCTTTAACTTTTTACATTTAAAAGACAAGTTGTCTAGTTTTAACTTCTGAGCACTACTGGTGGGTCATTTCTAGGTTTATGATTTATACCAACAGGTTTGTGAGGGTTCTGGTAGTGCACCAGTGCCTCATTACAACAAAGCTGAACCTCTGGACTACCACAAAAGATGTTTCATTAGTAATGTTTGAATATAAAATGTTATGCTGCTTTAAATTTGATTCCATTGCAGGTCAGATGTATTTGCCATGATTTAATTTAATCATTATCCTATTTTCCTGAAAGGGCTTATCATTTCTGTGCTGTTTTTATAGTGTGTTGTAAGGCTAGAATACGAAAAAGGGGATAAACATTACATCACTTGAGTGTAAACAGACTCTTACACTGTCACATAAATACTGCAAATAAATATTCTGAGATTAACATGGAGTAAATGGCTCCATTTATTTATACATAATCTATATCAAGCAGCATGTCAGAGAGATGAAGCAAAAGTTTTATATTTTGTATTAAAACTAGCCATTCCGTTATAACATGAAGATTGCATTACATTGTATCACTATGTTGCCATTCAAAAAAAAAAAAAAAAAAAAAATAATCAAACTGCTGTTGTAGCATTCTTGACTGAAATAGCACATTCCATTTAAAGTAATTAATATTTCTACAATCCTCTTCCTCTCAGAGGTATTTTGGACTTCTAAATCTCAGTTATGCAGATTTACAGAAAGCATAACCTTATAATTGTTTTCAGCTGTAATGCAATGACACGTTTGAATTACTTTCAACTCTTTAAAATGCTTTTCGGACATAATTATTTTTATCCCAAGCTGTGCTGGTTTTGGTCATGTAAATTGTCTTTCACTGTCTGACTTTGGATTTAAATAGAGACAATCTAAAAGCTTCAACACAATTAACCATTTTTAAAATAGTGGAATGAAATCATTTGCCCAACTAAAACCAGTTTGCACGTCCCCTAAGGAGTTTGTTTTGTGAGCCACAATTACATTCAGTCGAAAAGCTCCACACAACCAACTCATTTTGAACAATATTATCACAGTAAAGAAAAATCTGCCAACTAGCAACTAGTCTGTTGTTTACATGGCAGAAAGCAGATTAAAGATAAATGAAAAGTGTGGGCTTTAATTAAATATGATAATTAAAAACAGGACCTGGAAAGATGCACACATGAATCTGTAGTAAGCTGTGAAAGGAGGTGAGAGGTCTACAGGGTGCTGTGGGTGTTGTGTTTGTTGCTTGGTAACATCTGAGCTGATGCTCATGCAGCAGGTTAGGATAATACAGGTAAACTAACTCTCTTAGTCATTAACATGGATGGAAACTAGGGATGGGCGATATTTTATAGTGTGCGATATATCGTCAAAGAAATTCCCCATGATAAAAATTTGTCATCTCACGATAAAAATGATAAATTTATTTAAATTTATCAGCTTGCATTTACAGTTATTTATATGGTTATTTTTTTCTGTTTGCATTGTTTGAATAAATGTCAAATTTGATCTCATATTTCAGACTTGTTTGGTTGGTATTACTACAGTTTTGCAATGCAGTGACACTGGGACTTAATTGATGTGGTTTTGTGTATTATTTCTAATATTATTTTAGGGTTATCAAAACAGAATGTAGTGATAGATTTATACAAACAATTAGGATGATATTTTTTATTATCAGTTATCGTTACCGTGATGAAAACCAGAAATTATGGTGGTATATTTTTTAGTCCATATCGCCCATCCCTAATGGAAACTCATAGCAGTTCAATATCCGAGGCACAGACATGCTCTTGTCTCCGTCATGTCTCCAAGATTACACCATCTCTTGTTAAAGCAGCACTACATAACTTTCCCACCTTACAACTTTCTGCTTCTTATTCATTTTGATGGCACACTGATAGCATGCAAATTCTTGGAGTTGTCATTTCCCTGCAGCTTTGTTGGTCTGAGAAACCATACTTCACAGCTTTTTTCCCCCCAGCCTGGAGCACCATGTGATAGCTGTGATTTCTGGCACCACCAGCAACTGGATAGCAACACTGGGTATTTTGAACATACACCATGGCTGACTCAGCAAAGGAACCCAAAAGGACATTATCAGAGGAAGTGAGGAAAAGAAAGAGAGAGAAAGTTGCTTTTACTGGCTGGAGAGAGCTCAGAGAAGGTTAGGATGGAAGATGGATGCTAAATTAGCCTTGGGGGCGCCAAAGTGCAAAAATCTGCTTAAGTTCAGTAGTGTGGCTTTAATCTGTAATCTTTATTCCTTTATGCTTACTGCACTGACTGCTTTCTCCTTCTTCCTGTTTGACAGCTGTATAGGGAGGTGTTTGAGTCCAGACTGTTGTTCGGTGAAACCTGAACTGCTCCCTCATATTCATACTGTGTTGTCATCAGTGCTTCCAACTTGTCCATTTTATTTGCCATATTTGAAACATTTCCCATGATACAAGAGAGGAAACTGTTGAAAAATTCCTCCTCCTTGGTCTCCATTTTGCATTTTGCTACCGCATCCTAAACTTGTGTAGATTTGGGTTCTTGCCCTCTGCATTACTTGGGCTTTTTGAAAGCTCCAGAAAAATATCAGTGATTTATTAAGGCACAAAACAAACACAAATATCCGTCCATGTTTAAATATAGTCAGCCATATCTGTATACCAGAAACGTATTTGCATGTGTAGAAGACAGACTAAACCTTTGGAACTGTTTCGCACACATCTCTGACCTATGAAAGACATCTTTGTGCGTGTGAGGGGTGTTTTGTTGAGGATTTGAGCTTGACAATGTGCTGCAGCGCCGTCATCCCATCATCAGCCCTCATCTCCTGAATATTCATCCACACTCCTCAGCCCAGCCGGACAATAAACAAGGCACAGAGTCTGAATGCCTAGCTGAGGACGGCAGGGTTGGGGAGGGAGGGCAAATCCCAAGAAAAGTGGGGGGCAAACAACTCGTTCCCATGGTAACAAGTCCTGCCTCTGTTTTCTGCAAGAAGTCTGTGTGAGAGGAGAGGGGAGGCTGGATTTTTTTCCCTCTACACTTTGTATGTGTGTGTATGCATGTGTGTGTGTGTGTGTATGTGAGTGTGTGTCAGTTTTACTTGGAAAGACATGAGTCGGAGTTTACTGAGCAGGGCAGGTATCCGGCAGAGCCAGCCAAAGTTTCCCAGCGCGTAGACGAACAGGATTTGTGCGTCGCAAAGGGATTAATAATCTGAAAATGTCAGCAGCCATGGATGTGAGGAGAAACTCGGAGGTAAAGCCGCCTGCTTTATTGAACTGTTACTGACGAGCTAGAGCAGGAAGTTTAACATCGCGGCTGGTGTCGCGAACAAGGTCCGAAAATATCCTTAAAAGTTGTGTAAAGTGTTGCGGGGATCAAAGAGTCGCAAGGTGCGTTAAAGTGTCCCCATATGACCATATTTGGTCATCGACGTGTTGAACGGTGAAGTAAAGCTAAAACAACAGAGTTTTTTCTTTCAGCTAGACCATTTGAATGGAGAAAAACGTCCCAGCGGATACGGACAGCTACTCCGTGGGCCGTAACAAGTCCGAGTTTTTTTTTTTTTTTTTTTAATCGGTTTAACATCCCCCAAAAGTCAAAGCAGCAGACAAAGTAAAGGAGCAGTGCAGGATTCGAGCTCCTTGAGTCTTTTTCCTGTTGTAGTTTGGACCTCTGCAGAGATTATTTGCTCCTTAAATCAATAAAACTTTAAATCTTTGGTGTTTATTTTTTCTTATTTGATTAGAACAGGTTGTGCAAGTGCATCCATGGCATACTCATGTTGTCCAGGTCACTATTGCACGCGGGAGTAAAAATTACAATGTTACAACCTTCCACATAGGCTATCCATGTTAGTGTGCATTTATCTGGAACATACTTCGGTATTAATTTGTTTGAAATTCATTGGTCAGTCGCAGTATCTTCATGGAGCATGACTGCAAATATTTTCTTGAAAGTGATGACATAATCATCTCTGTCATCTTCACTGAGAAAATTATTCTGGTTGTTGTGACATGGTAATTTGCGGCTGATTGGATTCTTAAATTTCCCACACAACTAATTAAATGTATGCAGAAAAAGTCTTAAAGCTCGTGCTCACTGAGATCTTTGTTTAAATACAGGAGCATTGTGTCCAACTTGAATGTTCTGCGTCTTGAGTTGGAGTTTTCTCAAGAGATAACAACTTAAGTCTTTTTGATCTTATCTTTTAATGCAAACCTTATGGTTGTGACTGGTTTTCTTAGCTCAACTTTTTCCTCCTTTAACCTTTTCCATTGTGCAGGTCAAACAATGACCTTCCTCTGTCGCTTAACTGTCAACACAAAGCAAGTTCTTTTCTGCTTCCCATTCAGTTAAACTGCAGTTAGTCTGCTCTGTCACCAGATGCTTTTATGTTGTTCCCCCAGCTTACAATCAGTGTTTATTTCCCCTACAGATATTGTTGTTGTCTAGGGACTAATACAATAGTAGCTCAGAGGGAACAGTTTTCCTCAACATGTTGTGGAGGGGGTCTTCAGTTGTGGTTTGACAGATTCTGTTGTGTTTACTGGGTAAATCACAAGATCGTCACCATTAACTTTGCCCTGAAGTTCAACTGATACTATCAACTACTGAGAGAAGGCTTTCTTTGAGAATGCATTTCCACATTTAATAGTCTCCCATGGAAACATCTGAGATGCACTTTCACATGGCTTAAAGTCACACACACACAATTTCACACTTAAAATTTTCTTTCAGGGCATAGAATCAGAATAGTACAGACCTACAACAAGAAGCATCTTTTACTTGGACTTTTGATAATAACCATATTTATGAAATCCCTAAACTTAAGATGGTCAGAGGTGTTGTGATGTCCCCATATTTTTTTTATGGTTAAATGATATTGAAACATTGAAATGTTTGAATTGTGTCTGTGAAATACACATGAAAATATTGTCATTTTTCTGTTTATAATCTCCCCTAGACTGTAGTGGATGCAAAGGTTTAATGTAATAGGCTATTAATGCCATATTACAATGAGATGACATTACAACATTCAGAGTAAGGTGAAATGAGATGCTCTGATTCATTCAGGATGTCAGTAATCCTGCTCAGATACAGTTCATAGTCAGGTCTAAGGTTTGAATACAAATACTGCCAGCTGTGTTTTTGTCTCTTAAATACTTGCCAGAACCTGTCGATACTCAAAATGAATGGTGCACGTCCTGTATTTAAATAGGCTGTTTAGAAAAGTCGACAGCCATTAAGGTATAATGAATTGGTGGTGGCTTTTTGTTAGGGATAGTTTTACGTGCGCCATTAATCACCATATGTGACTTGCAAACACACTTTCTTCATCACTTAACTCAAACAATTGAAGCTTAAATCTTTAGTCATCATACATGATTGTTGATGTCCTGAGATCATATGATGCCCAGTAGTTAATGTTAATGTTCATGTTCCTTTGTGTGATTTTGAAAATGTTGGTGCTTGTTTAAGATTACGTAAACTTCTCCAGTCATCACCTCTTATTAGTATCTTTGTTCTGCTTCTACCTAAAACCACTGAGAGACAGGATACTGAGGTTTTTTTTTTATGATGAACAGAAATCAATTTAATCTTTTCTTGAGGTTTTCTGAGCAAAAACACAAACAAAACTTATGAAGTGAACATTCTTATTGAAATGTCCAGTTAATAGTGAAGTATATGAACAGTGCTCATGTAAACCGCATATATTTTTCTTTCATGTGCATGTTTGAGGAATGGCCAAGCTGCAGCCTTTCAAACTCCAGCTAAATAGTTTTGGTACCTAAACCTAACCAAAAGTCTAGTAAGAACATTTGCCTAGTTAAGTTGCTGACTAAGCCATTATTGGACTTATGAATTTTTCCCAGTATGCACACACGAGCGGATAAAACTAATGACTTAAGTATGACTAAAAAATGCGGTGATATATTTATATGCATGCAAAGTGCCTTTGAACCCCGGGTTTTTTGGCCGCATTCAGAAAGCAAAGTCGGCGAGTCTCGGTCCGTTTGGGGGCTCGGTTCAGCTGGGGGCGGGGGTGGTCTTCCCGACCGAGATCGCGTTCACGTTGCACCATTGCCAAACAAGCCAAACCTTTTGAATAATGTTCCTAATCCCTCCAGAGGTGGCGCTGCATTTGGATTCACCATAGGCAAGGACAGATATACAACGAACAAGTCCCCCCCCCCTTCCCCCCCAACTTTTTTTTTTGCCTTCGGAGCTGGATATCTTTCATCAACCAAATATCGATAATCTTTTTCTTTTTTTCCCCCCCCCTTCTACATACCTTCTTTATATTACTCGTCCCACACGTGTATTTGTTGTCGTAGCGTTTACCCACAATGCCAATGCAATACCAAAGACACCTCTTGTCTTCGGTTCACTTGAAACGGCCTGAGACCTGCGTTTGTGGGTGGACCGGGTTCGCTTGTTTGTTCCGGATCAGACTCAGTTTTCACATTCACAAATTCCCCAAACGAAGCGGACTTTCTGAGCAAACAGACTCTGATTTGAATCAAAAAAGCTTTGTGAATGCACCCTTTATCTCTGTGGGCTAGTCTACTGGTTTCAGTAGGAGCAACATGTTAGCATGTATTTTAAAACCATGGTTTCCATACAAATAACAGTTTTTCTTTTTGTTGCGTTATTAATTTATCGTCAGTGAAACAAACTAATAAATAACATACCTACATGGGAACCACCAAAGTGTACCACCAGTGTTGGTTCATTGTTAGTACCTACCATAGTTTTGCCAGTGAAAGGTGCGCTACAGTAGCACTGACTTCATGTTAATCCAACTTTTGCTCTAGTTTGCCATACTGCCATAACTCTGACATTTAAGACAGTGGCAAACAACACACTGTATGTTTCGGAGAAGTCAGACTTTTTGTGTCACAGGTCAGCTCCTTGACACAAATTCTAGCCCTCCTGCTGCAGCTCAGATGGACATAAGCCTGTTTTCCACATGCCTGCCTCTGCAGCTGTGCAAGCTCATATCTGGGTTACACAGAAAGCTTTTTTCCTCCTTTCCATGAAGAGAAAATGTGCTGCGGTTACCCTGGAAAGAAAGGAGACAAAAAAAGATTCCAACAAGTATCGGTTCCACCTGCATGGTGAATTGAGCTGCATTGCAACAGCATGGCAAACTCTGTGGAAGTGTGATTATATTGGTATGGCTAGGTGCAACAGCTGCCAGTAGCACTAACCTTGGTGGTTTTCTTTGACACTGAAGCTCACAGAAGCTGTTACAGCCTTAAACTGCTCTCTCTATGTGAACAGAGCACACATACATTAAAAAGAAAACACTGGATAAGCAGTCTCTCATGCTGAAAGTTAATCTATGTGGACTGATCCTGCTATAAGTTGAACATCATATTTGTTTGGAAAGATACAGAGTGAGCTCAACTCCCACATCGCTCTGTTAGCACAAGCCCCCTCAACAAGATCAAGTCTCTTGTTTGTCCGTTGGGGACAAAACTGGTCTTTCTGTAGTCCTAGAAACAATGCTCTGGATGAGCATGTGGGCTGATGCGCTCGCGTCTGCCAGCTACTTGTGACGTCTGGAGATTTTCTCTTTTCCTTTCCTCACTGCCTTTTTGGCAGCCTGCACGTTCTGCAGTGGTTTTAAAAACCTTGAAGTCAGGTTGCTGATCAGCAGAAACAGACGACCAGGTCAACCAGAAAAGCCAAGTAGGAGGAGACAGCAGCACAAGGCCCTGTTCATGCGCGTTAATGAAAGTTTGTCCGTCATGATGTAAACTCTAAATTGTTACAGAAATTCATGTTTTTCTCTCACAGCCTGAACGGTCAGCACCTACCGTGTGCATATTAATGTGTAGTTTTTGTTGAATGAGAACAAAGCCCTTGGCTTGACTTCAGGTGTTTCTGCCCCATTCTTTAATATTTTCAGAGCAGCCGTGCTCTGATGGATTGGGCAAATATTAGCACATTCCTGCATGTGGCAGGCGGGAAGAACTGTGTATCAGATGATCTGTCAAATGCGACAGGGCCAAGGACATGTGGACTCTCTTTAGAAGATATTTTACTGAATAGTCTCTCTCTCCCTCACACACACAGACACAGACAAACTGATAAAAGACTTACTTTTTAACCATCTTTCCCTCCCAAGGACAAACAAACACAAAGGGCTCTTTTATTCCAGGTCAAAGAGTCTAATGGAGACACTTTCATAGTTCCACATTTCATCAATATGCTCTTGTTGCTGAGGAGCATGTACGTCATTGAGGTGTGTCTCATGTAATCACATTGTACTTGTGGAAATTAACATAACAAAACCATGAAATATCCTTAGAGATTGCTCATTTTAAGATAAAGGTGTTGAACGCTGTAAGCTGACAGTTTGGGCTTTGTATTTCAGAGCTAAGGACAGCTGAAGGTTTTCATCTCTGTGCGGAGTGAAGTGCTAGGAAAATAACTGCTCCAAGTAAAGAGGTTTAGGAGTTGCTATTTTAAAAAAGTTTGAAGTAAATGTATCTAAAGCTGGATGATTTGGTTGAAAGACCGTAAAGCAATGGAGAAAACAGACAAACTCCAGCTGGGAAGTGTGAATGTGTGATTTAGGGAGTAAATGCGAGATTAGTGCCATATCCTGTCAAGATGTGATGACATGCGTAAAGACAGCATGGCTCTGTGTGGGACTGCATGGAAAACACAGGCTTCTGGTCTTCTGACATGTATCATGTGTTGCAAGTGATGGCCAGAGATATTATATTTCAACACAATAATAAAGCTTAAAAACTACCTACATAGCACTTGAAAATGTTCTAATCAGTAAGTCTATTAAAATGTAATCAAATGGTTTGAATTTAATGTCAAATCATGGTGATATAATCGTAGTTGTTGCAGCTTTTTCAGAACTTTTTAAATTTGTGGTTCAGTTTTTCTGGCCGCTCACTTCTCTGTTTTGGTTCAGCCACAGTGTTATCAGAGCTGTTCCCAGCTGTGATATCTTTAGAAAAATACCTGCCCAGCAGACAGACACAATCAGCAACCAGCAGTTAACCATTTAGTAGTCAAAGAAGAGCTAAGAGCCAGTTACAAAAACTGCCTTAAGATTTCCTTATAGGGAATGGGAGCCGCTAAGAATTATGGGGGAGGAACGCCATGGTGGCATCTACCACAATGTAAACATTAGTTTCTTCCATTCATTCACAGCGAGTTTGGACTCAGAGAGCTGCTGAGGAAAACATGCTGAAAAGCCAGAAAGAGAAGAGGATTTACGAGGAGACTCAAACCAACGAGGCCGGAGAATGTCGTCTCCAGAAATTTGCCATGATCATTAATGCAGACACTTATTTAATCAAAATGAACATGGAGCAGAACAAACTCCTACAGGCTGCAATGGCGACATCTCTCTTTTTCATACCTCCTGTTGTGTGAGCGCTTACACAGCAGATCGATTAAAAAATACAAAACCCTGGGAAGTCTGTGTCTTATTTACAAACCGATGGTGCAGGACCTGCAGATCTTTAAACTAGACATGATAGGTATGCGAAGCTAAGCTTCAGAGGCTAGCTGTAGGTAGCTTACATTAGCCATAGCAGACGTTGTTGTTTCTACTGCTAATATTTCAATCTTAACTCTATAGACGTAACTGTTCACCCACTTAACGCTACAACAGCATTAGTGATGCAGAGATGCAGTGTAGTGGTTGATTTTCATTTATTTTATAAACTGTAACAGTCAGGGAAACAGTCAAATATCAGAATATATGATGTCATTTTACAATAATTACTGCCTTTTTGGTTTAAGTCTTAAACTCAAGATGAGTTATATAAAGTACTATGCAGATATTACACAGGTCCAGACATTTTGCTCACAGGTAAACTTTATCATATTAAAATTTAGAGTTTTATGATTCTGATATCATATCTACACATTTGTAGTATATTTCGATTGTGTAAATCTATCTCTTTATGTGTTGACTAAATACAGTATTAATGCCGGGAGCACACTGTTATTTCTTCCGATATAATGTTGAAAGTTATAGTCCGTCAAACTGCCACAGCGCAAGCCATTTGTTGTTAGGTCTGATGTTTGGCGACCTCTCTTCCTCCAAGCAGGAAAGCGGTGAAAAGTAACTCCAGTCCTCTTCTCCCCTTTTAAATCATGCCAGATGCTTGAGTACCCAATTATACAGCCACTAAGAACATTTCTTTTGGTCTAAATTCTTATTGAAACAAAGACTTGAACCGATCAAGGTATTATCACAGATGTGCACAATGGTAGATGCCAACATGGCGGAAATACCACGTGATGTACCGTTAATGACGCGACCCTCCCATTCCCCATAGTTGGTCAAAAATTCTTGGTTGCACAAACACCTTTAAATCTTTCCCTTCATATAAAAAATAGTATTTGAACCCTCGTCAGCAGTTAGACATCCTCTAAAAATCTAACCTGCCGTAATTTTTGCTAGGAGAAGCTTTTTATCCCTTTAAATTTCCTCGGGATATGACTCAGTCTCTTCTTCATTCAGGAGAATGAGGATCTTCGAATATGGAAATTTAAGACTAGTTTGGCCTTTGACTGTGTGAACTCAAGGCCACGTCTACACTAAGCAGTTAATGTTAAAGGGAGACGTTTAACTCCCTGTCTTATCTGCATCAATACTGTCTTTTATGAATCATTTAAGGCTTGACGCCTTAAATACTGACCGTCCATTTGCACATACTGAGCTTGCTCCATAATACGGGCAGATGCATGTGTATTACATCAGCATATAAACAAGAAGTTAATTTTATTGTGCGTTCCAGTTGTCTCGGGATTCTGAGCAGATGTGAGTTGGTGATGTCATTATCAGATATTTTGTGATCCAGTTGCACCAACTCAAGAAAAAATAGACATCTCCAAAGCAGCATACTTGTGATGTAGAACAGCTAGAAATTCACATAACGTTTTAAAGAAAAAAAAAGACTGCTGTGAGACTGTAAAATTCAATAACAACAACTCTGTGCTGTTTACTCTTGAAATTTATGAACAGAAAATATTTTATATAGAAGTTTAATAAACATAACAATGGTACTGGATGCAGCCATCTTTAAATCTACAATCTTGGGGTCCTCTGCAAATTATGACCTTGTACCTCAGAAAAACGACCTCATGACGCCACTTCTTTGGAAAATTACCTCAGAAAAATGAGTTCTGAGACAACTGGAACACACTATCACTTGCTACTCGGACTAGTGAAGTAATGGCTGCAGAGAGAAAACGTGATTTTTTTTTCCTTTGGGCTGAAAATGAGGTGGCGTTCTTGCTAAGAGTAATAAATGACTATAGAGCTTTTATGTCCAGGCAAAATGTGGACTTGGAGTCGAGTTGTTTTGATGACTTTCCTGTGGCGGTGCTTTGTCATCAGTCTGCGGCAGGTTTTGTTGTTGTTACTTCCTTTCATTGAACGGCAAAGTTATCCGTGCTAAGCTGCTTACCTGTCGGCTTGGTAATTACACGCCCTCCCTTGCCTGGCTAAATATGTGAATGAGGGACCCTTAAATGCTGGGTAAATGTGGCCAATAGGGGGTCTCGGCTAAATATGTGCATGTTTCAACAATTATTTATCCCAGAAGGGAAATTCAACATTGTAAAAAGCTCACTCCTTTTTTTTTTTCCCTTTTCCTTTTTTTTTCTTTTTTTGTTTTAAACAATAGAACATTTATATGAAATAATACCATAACAATAATAAGTCAGTCAGTCAGTCAGTCTTGTTCTTTAGGGTGATGGCAGCTGGCAGGAATGAATTTCTGTATCTCTCCGTCCTACAGCAAACATGATGCAGCCTCCCACTGAACACTCTGTTGATTCTTCACCGTGGTGTGGAGAGGATGGGAAGAGTCCTCCATCATCTTCATCAGCTTGTGCAGCATTCTTTTCAGAACGATCAGCTCCAGCGGCTCCAGAGTTATCCCCAGCATAGAACCAGCTTTCTTGATCAGCTTGTTTAGTTTCTTCAAGTCTCTGGTTCTGATGCTGCTGCCCCAGCAGATGCTGCAAAGCTGATTGCACTTTCCACAACAGACTTGTAGAAGATCTGCAACATCTTGGTGCAGACGTTGAATGATCTCAGCTTCCTTAAGAAGTAGAGTCTGCTCTGAGTTTTCTTGTAGATGTAGTCACTGTTGCATTTCCAGTTGAGTCCGTTGTCCCGCTGAACTCTAAGGTATTTGTAGTTCTCTACCACCTCCACCTCCTCTTCCAGGATGTATACAGGACTATGCTGCTTATTCTTGCTCCTTCTGAAGTCAACAATCATCGCTTTAGTCTTGCTGGTATTTAAGATGAAGCTGATTGTTACTGCACCATTTCACAAACTGATTGACCAGTTCCCTGTACTCGGCTTCTTGGCCATCACTGATACACCCCACAACTGCAGAGTCATCAGAGTATTTCTGCAGATGACAGGACTCAGAGTTGTACTGGAAGTCTGAGGTGTACACTGGGAAGAGGAATGGTGAGAGTACAGTCCCTTGTGGTGCTCTAGTGCTGCTGATCACCATCTCAGACACACAACCTTTCAGTCTCACAAACTGTGGTCTGTTTGTTAGGTAGTCGTAAATCCAGGTGGTTGTGGAGGATCAACCTGGAAGTTATGGAGCTTCTGACATAGCAAAGTAAGCTGAATAGAATTAAAGGCACTTGAAAAATCAAAGAACATGACCCTCAAAGTGCTGCCTGACTGGTCCAGATGAGAGTGGGCTCTCTGAAGCAGGAAGATGATGGTGTCTTCAACCCCAAGCCCATTACGATATGTGAACTGTAATGGGTCATTCAATGTAATTCATCTGATGTAATTCATCTGTTCCTCAGCACAAACACATTAACTGCATAGCACCACCCAGGAAGTAGTCAGGATTGGTTGGAGCTGGTTTCTTCAAATGGCCCTGCAACAGTGCGGTGACCTGTGCAGGGTGTACAGTACCCTGACTCTCACCTACTGTAGCCTATAGCAGCTGAGATAGGCTCCATCCCACACCCTTGCATTGGAATAAGCAGATATACAGTGGATGGATGGAAAGCATGATTCCTCAGCCACACATCATGATGACATCATGGTTTTGCTCGTGGTGTATCTTCTTACACATAAAAATAAATCTAATACACTTAATTAAAACCTGATTTTCAGTGTAGTGGGACTTAAAAGTGATAGCTATAAGTTTAATTCCTCCCCACCAGTAGGTATCGCACTCACACTCGCTTACTCAATTAGCATTAGCAACGTTATAGAAGCAGCTAACCATTGATTAGCATTAGCAAATGTTTAACTTACATCTCCAGGAGGAAAGTTGCAACATCTGCGGGGCTTTTGAGTCTCTTTGATAACTTCACTCTCATCCTGCTTCATTTTTTTTTGTCCACTTGAATTTGAGAAATGTAACGCAAAGAAAATGTTATTGCTACACAGAGCAAATGAATTAGCAGCTCCTGAACTTAATGCTAATGGCACAGAATCCTTTATTGTATAAATTGGCATGGTAATCATATGTAAATATTTATAGATTTTGGACCTTTTGGACCCATCAGAATTGATAAAACAATTCTTCATATGCTATAAAATATTTTTAGTAAAATTGATGCTTTTATTCTGCATCTCTTTAGATTTTCTGTGGATGTGTTGTTTTTGAAAAATTAATTGTTCTCATAAAAAAGTTTTAGCTATCACCTTTACAAGTCCCATTCCTTAAAATGAGTTTTAACAAAAATACCATAGCAACCATTTTCAGGGGAAAGAGCAAGATACTCTGCATCTTAACCATAACTTTACATACTTTATAATGAACAAATAACCTGAAGAAATGTATTTGAAAGCACAAATGTCCAATTCAGTCAGACTTTACCCTGTCAGCTTCTTGACCAAGAAAAAACAGGTTGGCAAAACATCTGGAGTTACCACTGTTTACTTCTTGCTCTGTGTCCTGCGTACTCTACTTGGCTACTAAATGGAGTTGAGCTTTAGTTACAACATTTCTGAAAAGTTCACATGTATTTGAGACTTAATGCCGACATCTTGAGAATTATTTGAGAAATGATCGAGATCTCCTTTGGAACTGGAAGTGGGACTAGGTTGAGATTTTGTGAAACTTTCCTATCTGGACACAAGGCTGAGAAACAGGAGAAATAAGCCATTGTCTCATTTAGCTCTCACGTGGATCTCACATTTGTCTAGGATAAGTAAACCAGACCTTTATGAGATCTCCTTTCAAAAATTATTTTCCTCTGGGGAAATGCTCTCTTGGAAAGACAGACCGGCAGTAGGCAGAAGAGAGCAACAGAATGAATTTAAATGTGGTCATTAGGTTTGAAATTAATCTGGGTGGGCATCAAGGCTTGGCTTAAAGATGTGCGAACAAGAGAAAGTAGAGAGTTAAACACTGCAATATGAAAAAAGGAGCTTGTTGAATAACACTCAAAGCTAAAGTAAGCCATGTTCTGCAGGCAGGTGTTGACCGTTAGCTTGCCTTTGGCTCTGATATCTCAAGAGAAACGTTGTCTTGAATCTGGTTGAATGCACTTTAAAGATACTCTGGAGCTTTCGTAGCTTTCTTAGTGCTTGTTTACAGCCAGTGATTTTTGTGTTGGGGAGATGGTATCAGAGCTCAGGAAGTCAGTTGGCTAACGCCTTGGTGTTTACACTGCTGAGTCCATCTTGGGCCTCTGTGACCCATTTCTGGGATTAGCTTTTTAAGGCCAAAGAGGAAAACAATGACTATACCTTCATGATTTCATCTGATATGAAATGTGCATAAGGAATGTTTTCATTCAACAACACCAAATTCAATCAATATGACCTTGCAAAAAACGTGATTTATAGATGTATGGCTCGCATTTTTTAATACGCTGCTACACGTTTATACAATTAGCCTGTAAGGTTCTTCCATTGTGAAGTAATACCTCCATCACAACACAATGAGGTTTCTCCATTTTTCTGTGCTTCTCTGTGCCAAAGTCCTGCTTAAATTTACTCTTGAGTGTTATGTTTCCGTGGTTAACAGAGAAGCTGCAGCACCGCAGGGTTGTCTGCTGCTCAGGACAACACCATTCTTTGTGTTTGATGAAAATAATGATGCATGCCGTGTCCCCCTAGTGCAGTCCACAGTTACAGGAAATAGCTGACAGCAGGAATGCTCCTTCTCTCTCCTCATCTGTCTCTTTAGGAATCAGCTCCACCACTGGTTGGCTGGCTCCTTCATACAACAACTTCCTGTAAACAAGTCATGCTGCCAAGCACCCTCCTATCCTCCACCTCTGATCTCTAGGGATCTCCATTTGACCCCCTCATAGACCAGAACAATTGCTTTGAGCCCTTTTGAAAGGGTCAGCGCTACATTTTCAGGAGCAGTGGCCTCCAGTTTGAAGGGAGGCTTTAACTAACTGCTAGTCTGATGTGAGATAAAGTCCAGGAAATGTTTCCTGTGAGGAAGATGTCTTAACTTTGTTTATAAGTTTTTTTCTGCTCTGCAGACCTCATAGTATTAAAAAGAGGATGTTGTGCTGCTTGAAAACAATTGAGTGACAGTTGACAAGTGAAAGACTCAACAGTGTTTCCATTGCTTTAGCAGCTCTAATAGAGATCTATTCTTTTACATTTTTACCTTGGTAGCTGCAACTTCAAAGACTCATTAAGCTGATTTTGTTGGGGTTGGACTGATATATTATTGTCTGTTATCTTATTGCATATGTGTTTGTATCATATATGTGTTTGAACAGGTAACAAAGAGGATTGTCCAGCCTGAATCACCATACATTTCCCTACCATCTGAGTCTGACCTTTTGTTGTAGGTACACCTGGTACAAATTAACTATTTACTCAAATTACTGTTCTTCTTTAAAAAAAAAAGAAGAAGAAGAAAAAAAAAACTTTTTCAAAATTCATGGAGGAAAAAAAAAATCATATTTCAGTAAGTGGTTAGCACATATGGTGTCTGGTATGAATCTTGACTGGGGCCTTTCTGTGTGGAGTTTGCAGTGTCCTCCCCATGCATGCATGGCTTTTCTCCGGGTACTCTGAGTCTGGCTTCCAGTCTTACCACAGACAATGATTGGATGGATATTTCAGATATTACTTGAAATGGTTGAATTTAAACTAAAAAGGAGGAAATCCCCTACATTTACATATGTTGTTTTTTCATTTATTAGAATAAAGCTTACATACGTTGTGGTGATAGTGTGCATATGAGTTACAGAAAGATCAACCTTCACTTTGTGGAGGTATTCAGATTATATTTAATTTTTAAAATAGAAGGAACAATTACATTATGGTAAAATAAGAAAAAGACATATCTTTGACTAAAAAGTGTCAGTAAGCTGCATAGAATACTTCAAGGGTAGGGTAACATCTTCAGATCTTTGTTGATTTCCTCAAGCAGCTCCTGAACATTTTCTTAGGTGTGGATTGCATCGCCTTCCTGTGATTTGCTTACTGAGCGCTGCTATCGGCTGTGTGCTACATTGTGTATCTGGGTTGTACTTATTAAAGTAACAGTCACATGAATACCAGGATCCAAGGTTTCCCAGCGAAGCACTGCATTGTTTTGAGATGTTACTTATTGTTTTGGTGTTAATGTTGTGGCTGATCAGTGCTTAGACTGAACTTCCTCTTTTATAAATATAACATGGTGTTCAGTCTTTAGATATTCAGAAGCACCATTAAAGGCTTAATGGGCTGTATGCACAGCTCCACTACTTCCTGAACTTAAGGTAGTTCCTTTGTTTCCTGTCTTTCATTACTGGACAAACTGATTAATCCAGGTGTGCCTGACCTCAGTAACTGGCCAGACACACCTGGATTAATCAGTTTGTCCAGTAATGAAAGACAGGAAACAAAGAAGCTGGCTTAAGTTCAGGAAGTAGTGGAGTTGTGCATAGAGCCCATTAAGCCAACAGAAATAAATGAGCAACATGGATTTTCTTTTCTTTTGCACTTGGTTTGAATTCAGCCTCCAATATTGGCATGGATAAGCTAATGGTTCTCCTTTAAAGTTTCTTCTCAGGCTATAATGCAAAAATGCTGATGAAAATGTGGTTAAAAAGTAGTCTAGCACAGGGTTACTCAATTCTGCCCTATAAAAGCTTTAATCCAGGAGGTTTTCCATTTCTCCCTGCTCTAACACACCTGACTTAAATTAGATAGATCCAATAGCCAATCAAGCTCTGCACAATGACTCATCAACAAATCTATCATCATTACAAAGGACAACACATCGAATAGCCAGTATTTTAGGCCAATATTTGCATTTCTTTTGCTAGTATCAATATGGGCCAATACATTTGGTGTGTTGGCCAATACCCCCTTTGGCATCTAGGGCATCTATACAGGCAGCAGTTTTTTATACATTACATGTTTCATGTTTCTTTTTGATATTGCTACAAGTGCACTGTTTCTTTTTTTATATATTACAAGTTTAATGTTTCTTTGTAATATTTATTTACAAGGGCACTTTTTCTCTTTTAGATATGAATTTGAAGTGCTTTGTTTCTTTTTCTTAATCTTAAAAAAGTTTTCAAAGTAAGTTTTCATTGTGTCCATTATATTAATTTTGAGGCCAAATGCAAATATCGGCCCCAAATATTGTCAGGCTGCATTGGCCATCGGCTGAGGCTGATGAAAAACTATCGGTATCAGCCCTAAAAATTCTGTATCAGTCGATCCCTAGTCATCACAGTACTAGCCCACACAATAAACATATCACAAAGATGGCCCAAACTGCATCTAATCATGTCTGTTTTTGCAGATATTTAAAGAAGTGATGTAATGTTGTTCCAGTTCCAGCTGTACTTTCTTGCCCCGTGTGTCAATGGCCAATCAAATTATCTTTTCTAATAGAACAATGTTGTTTGTTTCTTGTTTTCTCAATAGGCTATCGATGACCTAGTGTCTGAAAGATACTGCTTATCCAAGTATTTTATTTATCACGAATCATATCGTCATTGCAAGTCTCAATAGTGCTATCGCTTATCGCAAGTTCTCTGAATATTGTGCAGCCCTACCTTGCATACATACTGTGTCAATCATGCCACTTGCATTTGGTGTATTGATTGTTGCACTCAGTGTTTAAACTGGACATTTAACATGTCGGATGTAGTGAAGTGGAGGACTTGTGTTGTTTTTTTTTCTAATTACCTGGGTTTAGGAAAAGCTCTCACATGTAATAGCTCTTCCTGAATCTGTGACTGAGAGAAGTAGACTTTGGAGTTGAGAGAACTTGCGAAAAGTTAAACTATTTTATCACTCCATAGAAATCCAGAATTCCCCATAACAATCCTGCTGTTGCAGCAATGTAGTGTTCACACTGATACTACAACTATAGTATGCAGAGTGGTATAATGAGTGTACCTGTTCAGACAGACTGTGTTTGGTCCCGAGTCCTGGCTGTGGTTCAGAGGAATCTGGATCACCTGGTTTTTGATGGGATGCTGGATTATAGCCTATGTTTATCGAAATATTGGATTTATTACTTTTCCACTGTATCTAAGCCTATACTGTATTTGATTAATTTTATACCAACTGCTCTTTAACAAACAAGATCAAGCACTGAAGAATTTAGTCTTGGCTGCTGACTTGAATGAAGCAGTGCAGTTTGTAGTTGACTCTCACCGTTGTGTTTGTTTGACAGGTGAGCGGATGGTTTGCAGACAAACATGACTGCCAACAAAAGTTCGAAGGCTGTGCCCCGTGGAGGAGGGGGTAAAGCTCCGCGGGACATCCCTGACAGGTCAGTGACTTCTGGGTCAGGAGGGGCATGCTAACATGCACTTGGAAGTCACATGACGTTGGCTCCAGAGTATCCGTCCTGTCCTGTACTTATGAGCTCAGTCATTTTCAGGCAAGTCTTCAGTAGATAGCCTTTGTTCATTCACTCCTGGGAAACACAACCAATGATTGTCAATCAAAGCTTTTGCAAGTGTGATCCTGTTTCCCGGACAAGGGCCCCATCCAACCCTGAATTGTAAGTACTGAGCTTGTGTTAGCATGTTGAGAGCTGACAGGGTCCTGCTGGGAGAGGAAAACAAACATTGGAAATTCTATGTGACATATACAACATTGCAGACTTCTTGATCTTATAAAAGCTGTCGTAGATAAGTAAGAAAAGATGTACCTATAGATTTTGTTCTCACCATGACACTACCTACTTGTGGTCTGGTGGCTGATTTTGAAGATGATTGTTGGTAATAATGCTGCTATTGATAAACTGATTTAAAGAAAGCTGTTATTTTCCCTGGAGATTGCTGCTAATTTCTTCCTTTATTCTCTGTGCAGATGAGGAAGTTGTGGCAAACACACATATTCTGCAAAACCTAAAGTCACCTACTGCTGCTGGTGGTTTTCAGTAACAGCCTATGGGGGAAATGGGGTCTTGTAGTAATGGCAAGGCACTTAAATGTAAAGCAAAATGCAGATGTTTTGATGCCCTTTTCATGAAGAGGTTTCATTTGCTGGGGAATGTCCTTGTTTACAGCAACACGGTAGCAGAAAGCTATTCGGCCATTCCTGTAGATAATAATTGTGCATTTAACCCGTGTCTCTTTTAATACAGCGAATTGCCATTTTAACAGAGCTTTAATGGCAGCTTGCGGTGTTGGTAGGCTCATGTTACTTATAGAATCATAAGATTTAAAGCTCATGAGACACAAAGCAAAGATGCCTTATTTTAACAGATGGAGGGGATTTATTTGTGTTGGATAGAGCTACACGATGCATTCCTCCAAACTTCGAAATTAAGCAGGGATTATTTTTGGGAACAAATAGCTCATATGCTGAAGTCGTTGGCCAACTCTTTGTCTGTGATCTTCTGCACAGGAATAATAGAAAATTTACACTATACACAATCTTTTTCTGATGTTTTACTTGTAATAAAGTCATGCACCTCAGAGATTTCATTCAACCTTGAAAAGCCATCTAGAGAGATGTTATGGCAACATACCAGCAGATCAGTGTTAAACATTTTCATTTATATGTTATATATTCAAAAAATGCACATTCTTGGTATTCACTGAACCTTCCAAAGCCCTTAAACGTGAAGGATCAGAGCAGTAAATAATAATTAAGAAATGACAGACAGCTGGTAGATGATAAAGTTTGCACATGTTGAACTATAGTAGCAGTGCTGGTTCTGTAGCAGTCTGCTCTCTCCAGCCCGGTCAGTAACGGGAAGTGGCTTGTGGTTAGCATGCTCTGGAAGCCTGAGTGAAAGCCAAAAGCCAGGTTGTGACTGGCATTCAGCTCTTTGCACTGTACTGTACGTGTGGCCAGCCCATCTGAAGCTGACAAAACTGGGCTTGTTTTTATGAGCATGATCCAGACCACTAAAAATCCCAAAGTTAAAAAGAAAAAAAAGGGGGGAAAGAAAGAATTCAGCACATATTTTATATTTGTGTATAATTATGAGGTCTTTTTGTGGCGGTGCACATTTTGTTTTACAGCATTAGATATAATCCTTGCTAAATGAGGCCATGTTTTGACTGAATGTCACCAAGTTAAAACTTAGAAAGAAATCTGAATAAAATCTGTCTGCAAGTCTTTAAAGATTTATTTCAAAGTCACTTCAGTCAAAACAGGATTTCAGACTGAAGTCAGTGCAGAAGGAAAGGCATTTAGTGTTTGTATACACAGAAGGAAACACATACACAGCAGAGTGTGAAGTAAGTGTGAATACCTCCTTGCAAATGTACTTATTTCTAATATCACATTGTTAGAATCTTTGCTGAGCACCAGCAACACGGTGCTCTCACCATGTTTCAATAGTGAAAACAGAAAATGTGTATGTTCATGGTATTACATTACAGTTTGTACTGGTTTCTCCCAAAGCGTTCGCCTCAGAGACGATGTTCCCTGTCAGGCTTCCTGCTGTAGTCACACTCGTTGGCAGAAGTTTAGTTCTGAGTTTTGCCAGGAAGCCAGAAGGATTTCAATTTTCCAGAAATTCTGATCTCCACTGAAGAGCTGCAACACGTGTTCACTGCTGATTTAAAACATCAGTCTGCTCAAAAATGGTTTTATTCATGAAACTATGTCCATCACATGGTTTCATCAGTCATCTTTGATTAGTTGTGCATTTTAATTGAGAACAAACTTGGGGTATTTGCTCTCGTTGTTCCACTTTCTGTTACTACTGCAGCACATTTCAGAAGGAAACTTTATTCTTTGTTGCTCTACATTAACCCAGCAGCTGGAGCTCTCTAAGTCTAATCTCATGGATGTTATGATTTTCAGCTCAGAGAAGGTGATGAAAACACAGACGGCCAAGGACAAAGTAGAGCGTATTAACAACAACAGCCTTTATAAAACTAACATGGCCATAGGCAAACAAACACAAATGGAGGCTTACGAAATATGAAACGAGCAATATTTAGCAAAGGCAGGAGTCCAGAACAAAGGCAAGATCCAGAAAAGGGAACAAGGAAAAAAAGAAAAGTTACGGGAAACAAAACATAAACACAAGGATTCACAGGCGAGGATGCTGGATAGACAAACTTACAAGTAACAAAGGGAAAGGCTGGGGTCTAAATAAACAGCATTAAAGGGCGAAGAAGTCAAAGGTGAGACCAGTGAAGCCAAGGCAGGCAGTGAAAAAGGCGTGAACCTCACACCGATGAAAGCAAATGACCAGAGAGAAAATAAAACAAGTGTACAAACAGAGACACACAAGCACACACATAAACAAAAATAAGTAGAATTCAAGGCATTTCAGATCTTCATGTTATGGGATCTTGCTTGGCACCAGAAAATTGATCTCAGTGTGGCATCTGGAAGAATTTTTCAATTATTAAACTGCAGCTGAGGGAGAGAGGGCAGGAAAAAGATGATGCTTATTAAAGGACCTATGACTTCTGTATTCTTCTAAGCTCCTTACATGGCTATGATGCATTTTTTAAATTTTCATTAAACATTTATTTAATTTCACCATTGAATATATCATATGCAGCCTGTAAAAATGATAAATTTCTTTCAGTTTGACATTCATTTACAGTGAAAGCTCTGAGGCAATGATGCCCCTTGTTTTTCCTCCTCCTGCCTCTCTCTTGCCTCATAAATTCACATCACAGGTGAGAAAAACTTCATTGTGAGTAGAGGAGGTGATGACGGGAAGCTGAAGATGTACAAACTGAGAAATAGCAAAGAAAGACAACACAGAGGTGACAGACGAAAAGTAATCACAGAAAAAAGAGGTATTCATATAGGGAAGGAACCAAAACTCAATCAAGACCCTGCAACCATGACAGTGGATTTGCATTTTACAAGAAAACAACATGATAATCAGATAAAATGCTCAACAAACCTCTGAAAAATGGTGTCAGCGGTTTAACCTGGGTTACAGTGAAAAGTCCAACCTGTTAGTCTAACCAAAACTGGGCTTTCACAGCACAGATTCATGTGCCACTGATGAAAACTATACAAAATGAAACTTCTGCTAACAATCAGAACTGTGGTTGGAAGTGGAATTACTCCTGCATGTGCCCAATCAAAGACACTCAAACTGGCCTAGAAGTGGAAGCTTTTAATAACAAAGAAATTAATTTAAAACTCATAGTTTGCATCTACTTGCAAAGCTTGTGGTATATTTATACAGTTAAATTCCTGATAAAGCTGCTCTGATTCACAAATTGCTCTTTTTTTGTCAGACTGCTTTCACATCAGAAACTGGGACTGAAAAGCAGCTCATTAAAAGTCTGCTTCAACTCAGTCGCTTAAAGGTGCAGCAACAACATCAAAGGTTACTGACATGTAATATATAATTAAAAAACACATTTCTACTTGTGCGTATCTATTTGACAATTGCCAGGAGTAAGAAACACATTAAAACACACATAGAAGAAGATGGTACACAGTTTTGAAGTAGTTACCTGTCATGCAGTTATCACTGTACCTGAGGCCGCTGGATCCGCTGGATAATAATAAACATATTTATGTCTGGGAGAATTTTGGCTACTGACAGCCTCAACCTATTTACAACCATGCTTGGCATTGGAAGCCATTTCAATGCACATCTTTACCACTAGATATTAGTAATTATACAGGACTTACTCACTGTACTTTTAATAACATTTTCAAACTGTCACTTTGCTCTAATAAAATCTTGATTTCATAGCTGTAGCATAATATTTGTTATAGTAGTTCAAAGACAGCACTTGGACAGTGAGTTCGGCTACACTTGCATTCAAGGCCAAATTAGATTTTTTAAATCACAAACCAATTTGGGTTTAGCAGATTTAGAAGATCTTTTACAACCTTAACTAATGAGAACAACTTTGACTGTCCAGTATTGAGGAATGTTTGAACAGAAGTAAAGATGCATCAAAGTTTAATAAAAAAAAAATCTGTATTGCCACCTGAGTCTGTGTCACTCTAGATATTATCCTTTTCCTTTTCTTGGTGTTTGCACTTGCACAATTGGGGTCTGCAAGCCAGATCTCAAAGGTTGTCACCCTTTTTTCTTTGTCACCATTCTCTCCTACCTCCTTTTTTTAATGTAACCAAACTCATTCCTCACAGTATCCAGCCTGCCACATTTTGCATTTTACACGTCCCTTGTTTAAATTTCACTCCTTATTGAGCTGCATTTTCTTCATGCAGGCAGGATTGTGTAAATGACTCCATCCAGGCCAAAGTTAGCACAGCCAGTAGCCTTTCTTCTGTAGTGAGATGAATTTTAACCTGCGTTCGGCAGATTGGCTGGTGAGCCCCGCTGACATGTATGAGAATCCTCCATGAAGACAGTTGGATGTGACATAATTTCTTCTAAGATTTCTCATCAGTGTGCATGCTATCTGTGCATATATATTAGCTGGACTCAGCTTTGAATATGTAATTACTGTCTTTAAGTATTTGAGGCATTTAAAATGAGTTTAATCTGTATCGACTACAGCAGTAGATTACAACCTATCCGTAAACATTTCCATGGTAAAATTCATCAGATGGATCAGATCAAAGCCCTTTGAGTCATTGGTTGTTTAATGAGGAGGTGGAGGCCTTATGTTTAGAGCGAGAGGAGTTCATAATTTACACACATGAATTTGACCTCTGTGTTCACCCCTCCTTGAGTAGAGGCCAGCTGCATGCCTGGGGAATATGGATGCCTTGCTCAAGGGCACTTCAGTGAAAGATATGAAAGAATGACAGTGTTTGATTATTTACTTCCCTCACGCCCACATTTTACCAGAGGAATGAACTTGTGACTCTAAACCGCTTCTCTAACTTCTGTTCAAATGTTTGCATCACTTTGTCTTTAGTGAAGTCAAAAGGATATGAATGTGTTCATCAACAACTAAAGCAAATGGATGTATATAAACAGATAATTCAAGATATAGTCATATAAAACTTGTGTTCATGGTGTTATTATTGTTGAAAAATGTGCGTCTCTAAGCTTTCACATCATATCTATGTATGGCTGCAATACATTGTGTTATAAACAAGTTATCAAGGTCTATTTGGCGCTTATAAATGTGAACTTAAGTTCTTTGGCAGCTTGCTAACATGGGAACTGATTGCATCTTTATTTTTATTCATATTTGGCACAAACAACTGTAGGATTTTGCTTTGTGTTCTTTGTTAAACCTGCTGGTAAAGGTTTAGTCCGTAGATCAGTCAACATCACAAGATTTATATGATTAAAAAGCTTTTTATTTAACTTCAGGCGTGAATTATCCCCATGATTCTCACTCTCCTTCAAGGGAAGTAAGATAAGATGCCTCCATCATACTTGCAGGCACCTAGCTGCAGTAAAAGTCTCTTCACCCTGGAGCATGAAGAGTGAAACCAGGGAAGGGCAGATAGGTGTGAAGCCGGATCTGTCCCAACCTGCATTGTTGGATCACACTTTGCAGCCTTTAGCTTTCTCCTCCCATAACTTGTTACTCTAACCAAGACGATGTCATCATATCTCCCAGTGCTTTGCTTTCAGTGCGGTTAGTCAGCTTCCAAATAAGCTGTGAGACTATGAGTGATAGGGTGTCCTTGATCTGTCTGGAAATTTCGCTTTTCTGTGGAAATTTCAAGAGATGAGCACTGAGGAAATGTGCATGAGTTGTAGACAACAGTAGAGTCAGCAGTGAGCGTGGGACTCCTCCAGTACGTCGTATCGCTTTGCTACAGACACCAGAAAAGGCTTTGAGAACCTGAGAGGAGCAGCAGAGCTTTTATAGGTAAAAGTGCTGTAATAAAACTTGCCTGGGGATGCTGGTTTCTGTGTGAGGTCCGCTGCGAATATCTTCGAGTTATTTTGATGATGTGGAAAAATCCACAGTGGCATTTTAATGTAGTCTATATTTCCCTTGGCCTTTATTTGAATCTGATGTTGCCAAAGACAGAATATTTTCCTGTGGTTATTCTAACTGCATAGCTAAGGTTTTCATTTTGTCTTTGATTTTTGGAAATGAATTCACATGAATCTTTGTTGTTGTTCCATCTGTTCCACATTGAGTTCCTGTTACTTTTCTTGCTTTAGGGTTGATTGGCTCAGTTGGCAGCTCTTATGACTCCCCTCTTCTGGTTTATTAAAATCTGTCAGACTGAAATGTGTTATTATTTTAATTTCCTACCGAATCTTAACATTTGTTCGCACCTTTCTCTGCTCCTGTTTTAGGTGCCGGTCTACATCCCCGTGCCCTGCTGTCTCTGCTAGCCAGGTTCAGAACCAGCAGCCCCTCCTCAGCGACAGTGAGCACTCTGGCAAACAGAGTAGGTACGTCAGGACTGACGGCAGGTTCCTGCTGCGTGCTGGATGGAGCAGCAAGACAGCTAGCCTGTGCAGTGGTGCGTCTCTCACAGGGGACACAGACCCCCAAGGCCGTCTTACCAAATCAAAGAGCATCAGCTGCCTGGACAACAGGTTGTCCATCTACAAGCCCCCAGCTCAAACCAAATCCTCTCAGGAGAGTCAAGACGTCCAGGAGCAGAAGGACAAACAAGGTGATTTCCCCGCAGGGGAAGGACTTAATGGTAGGCCTCTGAGCTGTAGCACACTAACTCTTGGACCTTACTCTAACCAAGGCCACAAGCGCACCCTCTCTCTCACCCACTCAGGGGCAGGTGCTCCCCCCACCACAATCCGCAAAAAGATCTCAGAATGGGAGTGCAGGAGAGTGTCTCTGCCTAGGATGAGCTTGTGTCTGGATAAAAGAGGAGGGGATTGTGTGGGGGGTAGTGAGGGCTGCCCGAGTCTGCTCTCTTCTCCTTGCAGCGAGAAGACTTTTGACTTTAAGGGAGTCCGCAGGATGAGTACAGCATTCTCTGAATGCTCCTTCACAGGGACAGAGGAAGAGGAAGGAGTTTCAGAAAAAGATGGTCTAGGTCGTTTCCAGAAAAGGAAAGGCAACACAGAGTCCTCGGGAGCATTTGTACGCTCCCTGTCTGCTCGTAAAGAGACGTCAGCAGTTCTCAACAGGATACAAAAGATAGAGCAAGCCCTAAAGGAGAATCCAAGCCCTCCCCCTCCACGTTATCTGAGTAACTGCTATGCCCCAGACAAGACAAGACAGAGGTCCTTTGTGATAGGTGATGACTTGGACAGTACATGCGCCAGTAAGCGCAGCAGCATTTGCTCAGTGGCCACTGAACCAGACACTGTTTTGGTGCCAGATAAGCTCTCTAAACTCAGACAAAGGTTTAGTGTGAGTTCAACCAGGTCTGAGAGCCCAGAACCACCAAATCAGCAGACCTCTATTGGCACACCAGTCAACCCCTTACCTAAACCCAAACGCACTTTTGAATACGACGCCAAACGGGACCCAAAGGGCGTTTTATCAGCCAATGGACTACCTCCAGACAGAGCCTCTGAGTCTCCCCCTCCTCTGCCCTCGACTCCAGCACCCAGCATGACACGAGCAGCTAAGAACGAGGGGAGCACCCCTGTGAGAATCCAGGACAGGTGAGGCAAAGTCACGGCTACACTTCTGTTTGTCTAATCATGTAAGAGAAAATGTACAACATTGTTTGTTTCCTGCCATTTTTACACTGAAATGTTTATGGCACACCTCATGGTAACCTCCTGCTGAAGATGGCTGATTTGTTTTGGTTTATGCACCATTAGAAAAGTCAAATACATTGTGGAAATGAATGCAGGTCATCTGGAGAAGCACATTCTTTTTCACACTATCTGGCAGACATCATCCCTTTTTTGTACAGTATGAGGGTGTTGCCTCTCCAGATCATCCCTATGTGAAATCCTTAAATGTTCATTCCTTTAACTCTGTTTAACATTCCTGTGGTCGAAGCAATTTCAGACCAGGCTTTAAAGCCACAAAATGTTGATGGCGAGTTGTGACCACGCCATAGATCCTCTTACTAATGTAGGCCAGCCATCATTCTCTGCAGCGCCTTGACATATGATGTGTCCCTTTCTCTGCACTCAAAACTCTCAGAAATAGTAAGATATCTGCATGTTTGCTGGTCTCTTATCTGCAATTTCTTCATGATTGGAGCACATGTTTATCATATTTCTTGTGTTGTCTTCAAGACTTTTGATTTTAGTGTGTCTTTATGTTTTTGTTCAGAAATAAAATTGACCTTCTGGACTATTTCTGTACTTTACATATTTTGAGTTAGACACTGACACTTACTGAGTCTTCTTTTTGATTTGTCTGTGTCTTGGTCTGTTTTTACGACTCTGCTGTTTAGAGAGTCGTGTGAGTCGGAGGATGCCGCCAGCTTGCCTTCTTCATATCCGTCCTCACCCACAGAGAATGGCGCACTGACCACAGCCACACGGAGTCGACCCACTTCCAAGAGCACTTTAGAGGAGAACGCCTATGAGGACATAGTAGGTAAGCACAAATATTGGATTGTCTCTGTGTAATGATGACACAATTAACTTATGAACAGAAAATTGACCCGCATTTGATTTAATTTTACTGTGTGTATTTTTTTTTTGAGTAGATCCAGCAAAAAGAAGAAACAAAGGTTTTTAGTTTCAGCCTCTTCAATATGAATCATTTTTTGTGTTCTTTATAGTCTGAGCGCCTTGAATATGTTTGTGTTTTGGGTAAAACTGTTTGTTAGACAAAGAAATTTACAGGCTGTGTGAACTTTTCAAGGTGGCTTCTAACTGAAGCTCAGCTACCACTGATAGACCAGAGGCCTGTAAGCAAGTTTAATTGAGCCTGAAGTCAGAGTTTTCAGGTCTTTTTTCAGCTGCTGAGATCATTGAGCCTGAAAGATGTAACCTGCTCTGGAGTAGTTTCAGATTAAATTAGAAAAAACATCTGTTCACTGATCTTCTTCTGATGAATTCCCACAAAGCAAAATCAGACAACACTGAGAGCAGATGAATCTATGTCAATGCTAGAAAGTACTTGACTGATGTTAAATAAAAACGATTAAATAACTAAACAGCAACCCAAAATATGTATATATGTATTTATCAAGAACTCAACTGCCATCTAAATAACCACAATTTAATCAAAATACAATGTCATCCTTCAAGTAAATGTTGACTTTAACACTTTCAATGCTTAAGTGAGGAATTGTGTAATATACATAAAACCTGAGGGGTTGTACTTATGCCATCAAACAGATTTTGCAGTTGCCAAACATCACATTACTGTGGGAACTGTACATTGATAAGGCAAAGTAAAGTGGTAAAGTGGGCTACATGTGTATATTCTGTCATGATTTGCCGATAAGTCAGCTCTGTACAGCTTCAGTCAATGAAATGTGTTCACTTTGGTTTGGTTTGAGATGTAAATGATTCTCACGTGAGAACTTTAGAGTTTTGACTCCTCTTCATTTGCATGTTTTCTCTCAGAGTGAAAAGTCAGGTTTTTGGTGTACTCTGCTGTAGAGGAGTCATCAAATGATGTATAACCAAAGAGTGTGTAACACACCCATTTAAGTGAGAATGCACAGATCCTGAAAAGGAAAACCTTGGTTTAAATAAAAAGATCAAAGCCACAGTCATTGTACCCGTTAAAGTTGAGGTTTAGGCTTTGGTTGGAGACTTTTTTGTCAAGCCAGAAAACACAAAGAAAACCAGGCTGCGAGGAGCTTGCTTTGTATGAGAGACTTGCTCTGCAGAGACTGTGTATGATTTGGTGATTTCCACCTGTGGTTTTGGGCTGTTGGTGTGACCAGACGCAACTAAATGCAGTGATTTTTTTTTATTTATTTATTTATTTTTTTACATTTTATGGATTGCTTGATGAAGCATTTTTTTCATGAAACGATACACAGATAAATTAATAATGAAAATAATCACTAGTTTAGCCCTAACTGTTAAGTTGAACTTGTAATTATGTGATGAAGCTAGTTGCAAAGTTGACCTGATATCTCTTTTAACTTTTTGCTCATTTGTCATAAATGATATTATTTTTTTTAAAATTTTTATCTAGAAAAAAAATGTTTTTTTGCCTTAATGGAAAAAAAAGATAAGTTCTGTTTAAACGGTTAAATGTTTGGTTAATACAGCCCCATGCAGCAGGGTCTAATGTATAAAAGCTGTTTGGATTGCTCTTCCCTCTCCTCATCTTCCTCAGTGTAGAAGTGTGGAGCTCATAAAGTCTCACTGTGGGTCCTGTCAATCAACAACAGCTTTAGATTAAGATTAATGAATGATATGCTGTGTTTTCCAGTCCACATTCTTCACACACTGCTGTCCATTGAATACATGCTGGTGATGAATAACACATACTGAAACTATTTGAACTATTAAGATGTAATCAATAACAACAGTTGACAAAATGCACAATTTTTGGTTGTGAAATTCTGAATAACGCAGTAGTTTGTTCTCAGAGATGATATGCGTATGAAATACTGAACATGTTGAAGAGCCAAATTCCTTTCCACTAGCAAATGACCCCAGGCCTTCTGCCCAGTTCAGCTGCCAACTCCCCCGGTGCATATTTAATGTGGTGAAAATGTGTGTCAGTGTGAGTATACAGGCTCATGATGAAGTTTGGACTTCACATGCAGTAAAATGTTTTCTCCCTGAAATATCGTTCATGGTAAATGCTCCGTGATTACCAAATACGGACTGGATTTTTTTATATGCAAGTGTACCATTACTTCACAGTCCATTTCTACCATTTCTTAAAGCAAATCCGGGATCAGTGTCTCATGAGAATTTTTTTTTTCCCTCGGCTGAGGATGAGAAGAGTGAGTGTCAGGGCATGACGGATTTTCTTGCGATTCCAACAAAGCTTCCATTGTTCATCCTGAGCTGTGAGTGTAGACTTGGCCGTTTGGAGACTCATTCTTAATAGTCTTAATTGTCGACCAAAACTTTGCTTCTGAGTGATTGTAAAATGTATAGTGACCCTGAGGTGCAAAACACAAGAAAACAGGATAAAAGAAGAGGAATAAATAGAAAATGTATTCATGCAGATCAAATGGTGCATTTGAGAACCAGGCAGAGAGGTAGTAGACTGCTGCATCCTGGTCTACAAGAACTCACAAAATTCCCTCACACCATCTTGGTTATGACACCTGTGTTTCATGTCAGATGTTTACCTTGAGAGTTTCAGACTTGTGTGATCTGCGCTTTAGTCTTACCACAAATCCATAACAGACTGCAATGTTTAAAGACTTTTTAAGTGCTTTTAACTGGCACAGTTGAAGAATGAAGTGCCAGTGAATGATGTGTTTACAGGGTGATGAATCACACCCTGTGCAACGGTGACTTCTGTGATTCAACTGTCTGCCGTTTCTTCTGAATATATGTGAGCAACTATGACATCTGCATAAAAGGTGATTCAAAGATTCAACCTAGACGGCTACATGCAATTTGCCAACTCATTGGAGCAAACTATGCCAAAAACACTTGTGCATTTTCCCAGATTACGCCTTTGGTTATTTTCACGATGGTTTTTCAGTGCTGGTGGATGTTTTTATGAAGCTACAAGCTGTTTTTCTGCTCTACTTGTTTAACTTTAGTGCCACTATATTGTAGCTCTCCTCTTCATAGAGTTAGCTGATACAGACATTGTTGTGATGGTTCGTTCTGTGCCTCACCCTGCCCAGAGAGTCCATTGTGTACACAGAAATGTACAATCACAGTGTGCAGCTGAGGTGTGTCCTCTCCCTACATAATGCTGTGTGTCTGGGAGTGTGTCAAAGAGATCGCTGGATGTTTGTAATCAGAGGAGTAGATTAGTACCTTGCAGTACATAAGCAGCTATACAGACATATCATTTTCCCAGCAGGCTCTCATTACAGTATTGCTCCAGTTTAATGGGGTAGCAGCACAACGTGGGGCCGGACTCAGCCCTCTTATTCTGCTCCTCAGCTTTAACGATGCACAGAAAATGACTCCACTCAGCTAATTTACTGTGTGACACAACATTATGCTCTCAAGATCCTCTGGCAGTGTACATTGTCTGTATTTGTAATGCAAAGGTGTGTGTGGCAGGTTCAACGATTAGCCTAAAAATAGATTTGTTTAGAAAACTCTGGCTGTCTTTTGATTTTATATGTTTCAAAAACACGCACTCATTGTTTGATCTCATCAGGCCTTCCAGTAATGTACTCAGGAAGAAGGAACACACTTACCGAATGGATAACCTTTTTTTTTCTTTTTCCCTCAATCTCTACTGACGGACAACTGATTTTCTCTCTTTTAAAAGTTCCCTTCATGCATTTCAACACCATCTGGCTCTGTTTTTATTCTTCACTGTGGTTTCTCCTCGTTCTCACAACCTTTTTCAGACCCTGCCAAAAATTTATTCTCAGAGCACATGTCTGAATAGACACGGACTGCGGTGTTACACAAGTTCTCTCTTTATTGAGGTTGGGCTTCTGCCAGGTGACATCAGTGAGAGCTGTTCAATGCCCTGTAATGTTCATTTTCTTCCCTTTTCCGGCTTCATTTATTGCTTGTAGTGCATGTACAGAACAGTAGCAACATCTGTGCTTATTGCATCCCAAAGTTACTGACGATAGAGATTCTGGTTTGGGTGCCCAATCTGTTTCTTAAAGCTTAGTTCTTACTTTAAATTCAAAGGTATGATTAAATACGCAGACTTTATAAAACCATACCAATTTGTATTTTACAATATGTGAAAATATCCATGAGAAAGGTTATTATATATTTGAACTATAAGTCAATGCTTGTTTGAACAGTTTTGTTGCAAGAATCTCAAAGAAGAAGAAGATCCCCTTCTTCCTTTCTGTCTGCAGACAGTTTGCATGCCTGGACAATGACTCACCAGCAGTGTTGTGTCCAGAAGTTTCAGCTGGGCCCAAAGGGGCTTGTGGGGCTCAGAGCCAACAGCAACTGTTTAGAAAAAAACAAGGAGTTCATGTTAGCCAGCTGGGAATGGCCTTTGACTTACCTTCCATGACTCATCTCTTTTTGGACTATCTGAAGGGAGGTTCTTATGTGCTCTGTGACACCATTTTTGGCCCCTGATTACCTTCTGTGACCCCTTGACTTCATCTGTCTTCTGTCAGAAACAGCCTCCTTCCATGAGGAGCTGCTAGCTTTGGAGCTGACGCTGAATTTTTTCTTCATCTCCACAGAGAAGGAAAATCCGTACGAGGATGTTGACCTGAAGCGAAAGAGTTTGGGTCGGAAGCCTGGTCTGTTTGAGAGCAACAGATCCTGGAGCACCATGGACAGGAAGCTGAACTCTCCGCCTCAAGTAAGTCATACAACTGTTGGCATCAACAGCACTGATGTATTTAGCTGTAGTAAACATGACAGAGATGCTTCCCTGTGCTAACTAACATCCTTTTTCTGGGTGTCAGTGCTGAGTCCTGGATAAGATCTTGTAAAGAATTTTAGACCTCATTTGTGTCACTGCAGGAAACAGTTTGACATGTTTAGACCATGGTGAAGCTCACAGAAAAGCTCATCTGTTCATCTGCTTACCTCAGTGCAGACATTCTGGCCTCCTTGTATTCTGTTGCCAGTGATACAGCTGCTTGTTAGGAGCACACCAGAAAAGAAAATGTGCATCAGTCTAAAACACAACCAAACTTCACTGTTTTGATAAAGAAGTTCAGTCTAAATTTTATTTGTACTGTTCTTGTTCCACTTCAATCCAAAACGCTTTATTTTAGCCCTCTTCTTACACTCTCTTGAAAGGTCCAGTCTGCTTCGATGGGCCCGCCCATCAGTTAAAAAGGGTTTACTACAAGACAAAGTAGGGCTGGGCGATACGGCCTGAAAATAAAATCTCAGATTTTTTTCTTTTTAATTCGATTTACAATTTTTTTTTATCTACTCTCCTACACATTAGCTTTTAATTAAAAAAAAACAAGACAAATGTGAACCCCATTATTGGGATGAATAATAAATAAATGAACACCCTTTTGGAATCAAAGTCCCAGCTGTGTTTTAAAGGTGCCATGACATCAAATTTCACTTTTCTGGGGTTTTGGGTGTATAATATGATCTGTTGTGCACTGATGAGGCCATGTGAATGTCCAGAGTGAGAATCAAAGTTCCTGTTTATGGTCTGTCAGCTTTGTCTCTCTGTTCAGAAACAGTTGAATCAGACAGCAGTGTATCATTTTACGTGATTCATATGCTCCAATAAGAGCACACTATTAAGCAAACAGCCCCCCCCCCCCCTCCACTTTCTGCTTCGCTCTTCCCCCTCCCTGTCTGATTCAACTGCGTGAGTGGAGCTGAGTGACTGCTGAGCAGTCAGGTCTGGGTTTTCAAAAAAATGGATTTAAAGGTGAACTTCTGCCGTAACGCTGAGGAAGGCGACCACAACCTTGTCATTACCTGTAAGTTTATTTTCTAAATGCTGTCTTGTCTGATAAACAGTTCACTTTCTGAAATGCCCATGTTGCTAACAGATAGCCTTTAGCAAACTCTGACTGCTAGGGCAGCATGACCTACTTTCTCTAAATAAAGCTATAGCCAAATAAGGTGTGGCCAATCAAAATGAAGTCAACTTGGTCTCTGGGTAAAGCTGCATATCATTACTGCACCCAACTCTTTTACTGAGGAAGGGAGGTCTGGCGTTTCAAAACAGTAACCCACTGTAAAAAATGCCGTTTTTTTCTTTGGGGATTTGACATATGCAGTAATGCCAACGACATGAACTAGTTTTTACTGCTTTGTCATCACTCCTTTAAGTCACACTTTGTACTCTCGCTGGTAGCCATGTTGTGTCTTACTGCTCTATGTGTACAATGATGATGATGTTGCTTGTCATACTACAATGTAAAACCAGCGCTTTCGAAAGCTCCAGGGAGCCAAAAATGCACCTTTCCACAGTGAGGTGCATACTACAGTGCTGAATGGCTCCATGTCCAAAATACCAAGATGTGCATCACAACTGACCCAAAAGCACAATAAAAGTCTGTTTCAGCTTCAATTTGCTCTAAACTGCATTTAAAAAAATCAAAGAGGTTTTGGGAGTTTATTCTGTGGATGGACGAAACAAAAGTAGAACTTTTTGGACCTACAGATCTGTGGTATATGTGGAGGTGGATGAATGAAGCATATTTTGAAAAGGACATTTTGTCTGTAGGGAAGCATGGTGGTGGCTCAGATCTGCTTTGGTCCCTCTGGCAATAGAAACTTGCAGCAAATGGAGGGCATAATGGATTCAATCAAGTATCAGGAGATCCTGTGACAAAATGTTGTGCTGTCTGCGAGAAAGCTGAAGCTTGGGCATCGTTAAACCTTTCAGTAACACGATAGAATAGAATAGAATAGAATAGAATAGAATAGAATAGAATAGAACAGAATAGAATAGAACAGAATAGAATAGAATAGAATAGAATAGAATAGAATAGAATAGAATAGAATAGGCTTTTATGTCATTGTACAGTGTCACCTATAATAAAATTGTAGGTGCTACTGTGCACATTAGAAAGAGGAAGACCAAAGAACATTCATTCATTCATTTTCTGTACCACTTGTGCAATTCCGGGTCATGGGGGGTGCTGGAGCCTATCCCAACTATTATCAGGCGAGAGGAGAGGCAGGGTACACCTTGGACAGGTCGCCAGTCTGTCACAGGGCCAACACAAAGATACAGACAACCATGCGCAATCGCATGTGGGAGGATCACATGGAGCCCAAAGGGTTCCTCGTGGAGAGAGATGACCTAATCCTTAAAAACTAATATCTCTCTGATCTAGTCCTTGCCTCTTCAAGTGGCCTGTGACTAAAATCCCTGCAATTGAATTAATGAATTACTGCGTGATAACACATGATCATGGTTTTATTTCAGTTGGGGGATTAGCTAGGTTTGTTGCATTGAGGTTGAAAAAAACTAGAGAAGCTTAAATAGTTGAAGAAGACAAAGAGAATGGAAACAGAATTAGAAAGACGACAAGATGTGCGAAAGACGACATACTTCGAGAAACTATTCAAGCTAGTGCAGGTCACCCATCTTCTGCTGGATGAGGAGGAAAATATTTGCATCAGTCAGTGTTGATTGAATGATTAATAGTAAAATATATTAAAAGCCTCCATGTGTTTGGGAATGAGAATAATCTCAGCTATAAAACTACATATAAATATGTAATTCTGATAAAAAGCAGGCACATTTGGACCAAACCTTAGAGCTGTCTGAAAGTATTACAGTCTGGGAAGCCTCCCAAAAAACAACATTTCCTTAAGGACTATTTATCTGGATGCATTTTCGGCACCAAAAGAAGCGATGAAGCAGTAAAACAACAAGTCAAGATGATCCCATATTTCCTTCATTTCATATAGGCTTAGTATACCAGTTTGCTCTGGGCTTCACAATTGGTGCATTGGTTCTGCTGAATTTCTTTAGTCAACATTAAGAGCTGTTCTTGATGTATACATCATTTCACAGATGTATATGAACCTTTATCAGAATACTTTTCATATGATGTTGCCCTCATGCCTTCAACAAATCACTGTACTGTACAGTTTGGCACAACAGCCATGCAGTCATGTTACAGATGGTTCTCTTTATGTTGGTAAAACTTCTTCTCTGAAGAAGGAGGTAACAGACCTTCCATAAAAGCAGCTCTATAAACTAAAATGGGCTGCACTTCCTGTGGTGTGGACACAAAACAAAAAGGGAACTCCTTTCACTACTTAATGAGCTATAAAAATGCTCCTGCTGTCTGAAAGCACCTATGGGTACCTAATTCCAACTATTAACCTTATTCTTATTCAAACAGTAGTCCAATTATAGTGTTTACATCAGTCACAGAAAAAAAAACTTTGCTTATATTTTCCTACTTTTATCTTATAGCATGTAGCACGATTCATGAATTACATTTACGTACATTATGTAACCCAATCTACTGCAATGTTTGTTCATCATATGTTTATCCCTGAAAACATGGAAGTTACTCCAAAAATGTGTCTTTTTTTCGCACAGTAGTCAGTAGACTTTATGCTGCATTTGATAGACCTTGGATTTTGCAACTCCTTCATCATTTTCTGTACCGCTTATCCAGTTCAGGGCTACAGGGATTGCTGGAGCCTATTCTAGCTATTATCAGGCAAGAAGAAGGGTGCACCCTGGACAGGTCCCCAGTCTGTTGCAGGGCCAACACAGAGATACTGACAACCATTCACACTCACATTCACTCCTAGGGGCAATTTAGAGTAACCAATTAACCTAACATGCATGTCTGTGGACGGTGGAAGGAAACCAAAGTACCTGGAGAGAACCCATGTGTTCTCCCCGTATTTTTGCAACTTGTAACTAAGAAATGCAATTTTTTTTTTTTTTACGAGCAGCCATAATTCATTAAAGGTAGAGTCTGGAGTGTACCCCCGTTTCTGTTTGTAAACACTTTTCAAACTGAGAGCCCCTCCCCTCGGGCTAATGGTTACATCGCTCTTCAGCCCCAAGCCTCTCCTTCAAAGCTAGAACGTGGGTGAAAGCCAAACCAGTATTAACCCATGGTTTTTGGGTGTGCACTATCTCGATCGCTGCAAAATATTATATGTCCTTATAACCTAAGTCAGCTCAAATCCTTACTGACTTGCCAATTAAAGTGAAGTTGGGACGATGTGTAAAATGTAAATTTAAACAGAATACAATGATTTGCAAATCCTCTTCAAGCTACGTATATTCAGTTAAATACACTACAAAGACAAGGCAACACGTTCCAATAAAGCTGGGACAGGGGGATGTTTACCACTGTGTTACATCACCTTTCCTTCTAACAACACTCAATGAACGTTTGGGAACTAAGGGCCCCAATTTTTGAAGCTTTGTAAGTGGAAATCTTTCCCTTTCTTGCTTGATGTACGACTTTAGCTGTTCAACAGTCCGGGGTCTCTGTTGTCTTGTTTGGCGCTTCATAACATATTTATCAGCAGGCTACAGCTCTGAACTGCAGGCAGGCCAGTCTAGTACCTGCACTCTTTTACTACGAAGCCGTGCTGCTGGAACACCTGCAGGATGTAGCTCAGCATCGTCTTGCTGAAATAAGCAGGGACGTCCCTGAAAAAGATGTTGCTCGGATGGCAGCATGTGTTGCTCCAAAACCTGGATGCACCTTTTAGCATTGATGGTGCCATCAGAGATGTGTTAGCACCCATACCATGGGCACTAACACCCCCTCATGCCATCACAGATGCTGGCTTTTGAACTTTGCACTGGTAGCAATCTGGATGGTCTTTTTCCTCTTTTGCCTGGAGGACATGACATCCATGATTTCCAAAAACAATTGGAAATGTGGACTCTTCAGACCACAGCACACTTTTCCACTTTACATCTGTCCATTTCAAATGAGCTTGGGCCCAGAAAGGGCCGTGGCATTTATGGATGTTTTTGATGTTCTGCATGGCTTTGCATGGTAGATTTTTAACTTGCACTTATAGATGTAGTGGGGAATTGTGTTAACTGACAATAGTTTTCTTTAGTGTTCCTGATTCCAGGCGGTTAGATCCGTTACACAATGATGTCCGTTTTTAATGCAGTGCAGCCTGAGGTATAAGGACGCAGGCATTCCATGCTGGTTTTTAGCCTTGCTACTTGCATGTTGAAAGTTCTTCAAATTCTCTGAATCTTTTGATTATTTTATGGACTGTAGATGAAGTAATCCCCAAATTCCTGCAATTGAACATTGAAAAACATTGTTCTTAAACTGTTGGACTATTTTTTGCACACAGTTGTTCACAAAGTGGGGATCCTCGCCCCATCTTTGCTTGGGAACGGCTGATCCTTTTGGGGATGCTCCTTTTATACCCAATCATGACACTCACCTGTTTCCACTTAACCTTTTCACCTGTGGAATGTTCCAAACAGGTGTTCTTTGAGGATTCATCAACTTTCCCAGTCTTTTGTTGCCCCTGTCCCAGCTTTTTTGAAACGTTTTGCAGGCATCCATTTAAAAATAAGCAAAAATAGCTCAAAAACAATAAAGTTTAGCAGTTTGAACATTAAATATTTTGTCTTTGAAGTGTATTCAATTGAATAGAGATTGAAAAAGGATTTGCAAAACATCGCATGCTGATTTTATTTACATTTTACACAACATCCAAACTGTGGGTTTGTAAATGGAAAACTATTCACAGCTTCACACATCTAAACAAACCGGCACAAATGCAGAAGAACAGTGATGACTCATCAAGAAATACCACGGACAGGGAGCTTCTCATTTCTGTGTTTACCTTCAGTAACATAACAAACTGTCTGTCCATGGAAAAAACAAGAACATTTACTTTGACCTAGATCATCACCTTGTGGAATTTATTCCAGTCATTTCACATATGCCAGTTAAAGATTTCTTGTTCCATATTGCACCAATATCAAAGATTTCTATGAAGATTTATTTACAATTACACCCAAAATGATGTGAGGAGGACACAGATTTAAAGATGCTGGATGTGTATAGGTTAAACACTGTGGTTGATTTTGAATAATAAGCAATTTCACTAAGATAAGTAAGATGAAGGTGGATACTGAAGTAGATTTATCATACTTAGAGATGCTGTTGCTTATGCAGATTTCATGAACAAGAAAGCAGTATATGAGACAAAATCCATCAAAGGAAAAGTGAACCTCAGCTCTATATTGTGCACAGTGTATTAAACATAAAAGAAATAAAAGTATTTGACTTTAGTGATGTTTTTATTAATTATACCAAATTTCTTGTCTTCTCTTCTCTGTAACTAGTTACCTTCCAAACCCAGTAGCCAGTCTCTTCGCCTCCCTGGTCCCAGCGACAGGAAAAGCCACCGGATGTCACAGCTGTCCAAGCGCTACAGCCACGATGAAATGCTTCTCCTTCCCCAGATCGACGGATCAACTTCATCTTGCGGCCTGCTGGATGATAGCCTCAGCAGCACCAGCGATACTCTGTCCTCACACAGGCACTGGAGGATCCCCAAGGTACACCGTGCTAGATCCAACTCAAACAGCTACACTAAGTCTTTGCAGAGCTCCGACTGTGTTCTGTTTCCGTTCCTGCCTCACAGACTAGTTCAGGTTTCTGTTGGGACCAAGTCAGAGTAAAAGCAGCTCTGGATCATTTGCAACTCTTTATTTTCTAAGACACTGTGCCTCGATGCATGTAATTACTGTGTGAATTTCAGTCCTCGAGGTGCATTTTCTCCTGAACTTTCCCAAAGGTGCATTTCGCTTTAATTTTCTGCAGCGATTAACCAGTGTCAAGTTTTTTTTTGCTGTTACTTTTGGCCTGTGACCTGCTTACTGCCTTGAGATCAAAGGAAAAAAAACTGAGTTTCACTCAGAGAATTTCCTCTTGTCTCTGTTTACAGCTGGTCCAGAGGATCAACTCCATTTACTGCACTAAACGTGGGAAGAAGAGGCTAAAGAAGCTGTCCATGTCCAACGTTGAGACGGCATCTCTAAGAGGTAACGGTACTCCTTACTCCTTTGATCCACAGGCCAGATAAGTGAGTAAATATTTGTGTCTCAGCCCACATAGAGTTCTCTCTCTCATTACATAAACACATTTTTAAAACTCCCCTCTGACCCCTGGAAAACCTTGCTGTCTGTCTAATATTTGCCTCCAGATGACAACAGTGAGAGTGAGAGCGACTCTGATGACAGGTTCAAAGGTGAGTGACCCCCACTTTCATCCGCAGCGCTGAGGTGTGAAACTTTATTTAGCAAGTGACTGTAACTGAAACGTCTGCCACAAGATTTATCCCATCTAAAATCAATGAGAAGGAAGAATATAGGGGCTTGAGGGGTTCACATAAACATGTAAAGCATTATTACATTTCCTGAGTGGCTTCAAGTTAATATTCTGTACGCTGTAGGACGTCATAGTGTATGATGAAACGATAGCTACAGATTATGTGTGAATTATTTTTGCTTTACTCCTCAGCTCACACCCAGAGGTTATTGAAACTGCAGTCCATTCTTCGTCGAGCCCCGAGCTACCGTACACTAGAGCTGCAGCTGATTGAGTGGCAGGAGAGAGAGCTCTTTGAGTACTTTGTTGTGGTTTCTTTGAAAAAGAAACCCAGCAAGAACTCCTACTCTCCAGAGGTCACCTATCAGTTCCCAAAGGTAAAGCCTCAAATCAGAACTGAATTCTCCTGCTGTTTTTGTGAGACAGTTACGCTGTGACATAGCATCACTTTTTCGCTGTCCACCATTGAGCAGGCTTCCCCAAAAGTCCCTCAGCACCTGAACTCATCATAGCTAAACGTTCTGTTATCTGATTCCACTGTTAAATGGTAAATGGACTGTACTTATATAGCGCCTTTCCAGTCACACTAACCGCTCAAAGCGCTTTACACTACATATCACATTCACCCAGTCACACACACATTCATACCCCGATAGGCACATCGGGAGGCAACTTGGGGTTCAGTGTCTTGCCCAAGGACACTTCGGCATGTAGTCTGGGGAAGCCTGGAATCGATCCCACAACCCTCCGGTTGAAAGACGACTGCTCTTCCACCTGAGCTACAGCTACAGCAGCTGTTGTCGGATGTGTCTCTATAATTACCCTGAAAATGAAGCAGAGGGGAAGTGTGCTCAGGAGTGTGATGTCTAATGTAAAAGAGTTTATTTTAAACTGAAGCAGGATGTTTTGTAAGGCTACGTTCACATGACGACGATCAGAAGAGAAGACACAAAAGTGGCATCATGTCCTCATTATTTTATCCGCGTTTACACGAGCGTTGTCATGAAGACATCTGTGTGCATACGAGGACTCAAAAGTGTGTGGAATTCAATTGGATTTGCACGCCGGCCGTTAGGTGGTGCTGTGTTAGAACTCCACCATGTCCCTGCGCATGCGTAAAATCTATCTTAGATCAGCTGGGTTTATATAGTCCGACATTGTTTTTTCCTGTTTGCGTGTGACGTGAACATGCATGCGACATGAGCATGGCGTGAGCAGGTCCACCATCATTTTTGCATTTTGGGCCGTGCAGACGAGAACGCAGCAGTCTTTAAGAATTCCACTTTGGAATGAGTCTTCAGATTTTCAACCCAGAATAATACAGTTGCTGTGTGAATGAAAGGCACTTCTGATAAAATATTTTGTCATTTTTACCTGCATTGGTCCTCGTGTGAACGGCCCCTAAGTGTAAACAAGTAGTTTTGCCGGATCAGTTGAATTATACAGCACCTGGGAAAAACATAGCAATTCAATGTACAATCTAATTTCCAGACTTGACCCCAGCTCCCTGGATCAAATTCAAAAAGAGAAAACAGACATATATACATAGACAAAGTTAGTATTGAAATTTCAGAAGCTGTACTGATTAGAAAGATCTGTTTACAAACATACAATGTCTGTACAGATAGCAAAAGTAGCTTTTTATAAATTATAGATATGGGAATTGGGCTATGGGTAAAAATGCTTGTATATTTTTCCCCCGCTTTTTCTCTTGTACTAAATTTCTTTTGGTCATTATATATCTTAACCATGATGATACACATAGAACACTATGTTCACACTGAAAAGTGACACTAAGCGACACCAGTGTGTTCAAAGATGACCAGTGGTGAGAGGGTTCCTGGCCACTCTCATCTGAACAGAGGATTTAGGAAAGAAGTCCTCAATGACTGAATTGCTATTAAATGAAGCAAAAATCGAAAAAGTCAAGTCAAATATGTCATCACTTTTAAAGTGTTCTGTTGGGCCTGTAGAGCTTAAATGGGTCTAAACTGTGACATGACCAATGGCGAATGCTTTTTAAAACACCATTCATTGATATTATTTATAGTAACTGTACAAATAATAATAACCTCTCTTAAGCTTTCTCTACTGGGGTCTTCCAGCTATTGATTACTAAGGAAATGTGTGAGCCAGTAAGATCAAGAACTATTCTGTGGGTTTCTCACTTGTGAATATGTTGTTTGTTGACAGTTCTAAGCTTTGTGGGTAATCATAACTTACAGCTTAGAGCCCGGGAGCTGGTTTATTGTTAAAAATAACCAGAATCCATGGGACAGGGAAGTGTTTTTAGATGTTACCAAACAGATTTTAGAGCTGTTTGGTTCAGCCAATGTGTCCCTTGGGAGAGATACACTTCTACCAACCAGGGGGGGGCAAACACACTGTAGTTGAGTCAGTGAGGACTGCAGAGGCCACAGGAAGACATGTTTTACTAGCAATTCATAGGTCAGATGGACATCCTTTGGAAATTTCAAAAAGGATTACAGTCAACTGAAGGAGAAAGAGCTGCCTAAAACTCCTGTCCTTTTGTTTCCTTTCCTCTCCACTCACAGTTGGAGAGGCCCACCAAGCAGATGAGGGAAGCAGAGCAGCGGCTCAAAGCTATCCCTCAGTTCTGCTTCCCAGATGCAAAAGACTGGAGTCCTGTTTCTGAGTATACAAGGTGTGACCAAAAATATTCTGTCTCGTATTTGTCTCTTGGATCAATACACAACTACTTATTGTTATACTGTATGTGTGGAAAATTTGTGAGGTTTTCCATGTTACAACAAGCTGCTAATAGTAATGTAAATATAAATGAGAGTCGATTTTAGAGAAAAACTGCATCTCATCAAGATTAGGATCACTTTCTCTGTGTCTCTCCTTTTGTTGATCACCATTTGTTTTAATCTACAGTGAGACCTTCTCCTTCATGTTGACCGGGGAGGATGGCAGCAGGAGGTTCGGGTACTGCAGACGCCTGCTGGTAAGCCCCCCTTCTGCACCCTGTTCACACCCTGGCGAGCCCTGTTTGTTATGACAGACGCTTCTATTTGAACACGCAATGCCATTTTCCTGTGGGGATGTTGGCGTGTTGTGTGACCATCCTCTGTGGTAACAGGAAATAAATCATCAAAAAAGAAAAAGAAAGAAAAAACACTGAAAAACCGTAGGTATCAAACAGGATTTAGAGATTAAAATCAGAGGGGGAAAAAAATGGGTGCAGAAATAAACTATGATTGTAACTGCCATAGCAGCTGATCAGCATTAGTGTCAGCCCAGGAAATAGCTCTACATGCTGTCAAGAGGAGAATAATAAACATCCAAGCCACACAATTAAAGACACTGATTTTAGTTCATCACTGACTGTGATATTATATTTAATTACATTCATAAATCCATCATTATTAATGTATTTGGTAGAGCAAAAAATATCTCAAAAAGCAAGAGCTCAGTAATAGAAAATGCAATAAAAACCTAACCGAAGATAAAAAACCAAATTAGGGTTGACTCATTCAATTAACAAGACTTTCTCAGGAAAGGCAAGACAAAGAGAAACCATGAAAAATCCAAATGTTGTCATTCTGGAGCCTTTCCTCTCCATAATGAGACTATGGAGCGCTTTGAAGTGTTTTGCTGAGCCTCCCATTTAGCTTGTGGGTAGCGAGCATGACTATGTGGGATTTTCTGACTGTGCTGTTGATTTTGTTTGCCATTTGGTATTTTTTAGTGTGTTTATGCTACAGCAGCATGTATTTCCATGATAGAGTATATTTACTATTGTGCGTGTGCCGATTGGTAAGAGCTTGACGGTGACAGAAATCTTTTCAGCGTTCAGTTACGCTCGATGTGCTCTGTTGATCTGAGATTCACCTCGACAGAAGCAGATTTTAATGAAGCCAGAGAGAGGTGAGCTGCTCTCCTCCAGTAACTTTGTTTCCTCCCTGCTGTCCGTCCAGCAGCTGGCAGTTACCAAGCATTCCTGAGGACTTGAATCAAGCCCCACACAGTTGATTTAATCATCCATTTGGAAAAGCAGAGGAGAAACAAGAGGAGAAAATTGTATACCTAATATGGACAAGTGGATTGGCGCTTGTTGAAAGCTTGTATTCATTTGTGTCTTTGTGTCTAAGCGTGTGTGTCTGTGCCCCTGGTCTTTGGAAGCTTATAATGGTCCGTGAGAGTGCAGAGGACAGTAGATATGATCAGCAGGAGCAGATAAACCACCTGTGTTTAGGAAAGAGGCAACCACATGAAAGACTTTCACCTCAGATGACAGATTAAATGAAAGAGCTCTTGTTATGTTATAGTGGTGTTCTGTCCTGGTTGCTTTTTATGGCCCTTTATATATTCTTGTTTTTATATACACACATTTCACTCTCAATGTTCAATTTACTCTTTGCCGGTGAACAGAGGAGTCCTCTGTGACTCAGAAAAATAAGCTTCATGATGTCATTATCATAGCTAGGAGACCACAGACCTTTGGCATGGAGCCAGTGGCATTATAATAATGTGAACTGCCAGAGAAGCAGTCCCTGAATAAAGGGGATTCCAGTAAATGAAAAGAATACTGTAAAACCTCACCAGTTCTCTGCTGTATAATTGTTATAATGTGCCATATTGCAGTACATTTATAGCACTTCAAACAGAGGCCATCATTAACAGGAATGTATGATAAACTTTACTGTGAATGGCTGAACAGCTTATTAAAGTAAAATCAAATGTTTAGGAAATCTAAAAGTGAGCTGTAAAGAATAAATGAATATATGTTGTTGTCTGCTGCAGGGCGTCATTGCTTTGTATCAGCAGGTCTGCAATGTTCAAGCAGGCAAAATCTGCTTCAAACCTCACAGACTGTAAACAACAATACTGAGCACGACGGTCAATACATGAAGAATAATGAATCTGGTACCAGATGTGGTAACATTAAGCATAAAATTGCAGCTTCTCTTAAGATGTTGATTACTGCAACACCTGTTTGTCTTTTGTTTTTGGTCTACGTACGATGTATCCCACTAATCTGAACCCACTGGTTGACCTGGAACCTTCTGCATGTCGTTCTCCGTTCTATCTGTGCCTGTTTGAAATTTTTCTTGGTGCGCTGATTTAATTTGTTGATAAGTGATTCTAGTTTGGTAAAAGATGGAACAGTTTTCTGTCAGAGGTCAAACTCGTAATATCTGTATCAGATATATCAGTCGTAATACTGAAGTATTTTCTTTATAGTTATTAAATTAGTGAAATTCAAATATGAATGTCCATACTTATGTGTGTTGTTATAAATGCATTAAATCATCATAAAGTGGACCCCCCCCCCCGAAAAGAAACCAACAGTTTTGTGTTAAATGATCCAGTGATTTGGATGCTCTTGATTTTTGTGTTTTACTATTTTAATTTGACTATAAACCCCCACATTTAATGGAATTGTAATACTATAGCCCCCTTGAAATGTGTTTATAGCTGATTTTTACAAGCACCTGCAAATGTATCTTTTCATGTAAAGCCTTTGTTTTCTTTCTTGTCCAGCCAACTGGGAAAGGACCTCGACTTCCAGAGGTGTACTGTGTCATCAGCAGGCTTGGCTGCTTTGATTTGTTCTCCACAGTGAGTTCAGCCTTGTCCTCTAATCAAACATATATGTATATAACACACACATGCACACATGCTCACAAAAAGCCAGCCAAAGCCATCTAGCTGTATGCGGTGCTGTACTTGTGGTTAACAGTCTGACAGCTGACGGAAATTACTTTCAGCCATACCTCTGCTCAGTGGCAGACCTAGCTTCAGTCTTTCTGATTTCCCAAGGTAATGGTTTCCTTCACTTTTGTCTAACTAGAGCTAACACAGAGCAGAACAGTCCCTCTGTTTGACTTTTCCAGCCTTATTTGATTACTTTAATAATTCAAAGTGAGTGAATCCAGATCATTAAAACAAACATAAAAAACAGAGAATATTTCCAAGTAACTGGACAATGTTAATGAGGTATTTACACTCAGTCGTTGTAGTATGCAATTTCTGAGGAACCCGTTTACTTTTCTCTCTTGTCTAGTTTTGAATCATCTGATATTTTAGGAGCTTTTAGAACAGTACAGCAGGAAATCTTGGATGAACAGGAAGCTATTTAATAGTTTTACTCATGATAAAGGAGGACAGCAGTGTTTGATTTCAGAGGGATTTGTGTGTGAGAGAAAGAGACGGACAGTTGGAGAGATTGAGTGAGGTGATATCACATGACCTCGAAAATGAGCGATTCTCCCAATTAATTTTCCAGACAGGAGGCAGCTCGAATCAAAACAGCCAGACAGGCACACTGAGTGGAATTTTCCAATCACACGGGCATAGAAATAGATTCATTTGCTATTTTTCAAAACAGAAAATGAATGTGAAGTTGCAGACAGCTGCTAGTACTGAAAAACAATATGTTTACATTAACTGTCAGCGGTTTCAAAGAGCTTGATGGTTGTTGATGGTTGAAGCATGTGAAGGAAGACGTGCTCTTTACTCCCACATCCAGATCCTGGACGAGGTGGAGAGACGAAGAGGCATCTCTGCAGCGTTGGTGTATCCCTTCATGAGGAGTCTGATGGAGTCCCCCTTTCCTGCACCAGGGAAGATTATCAAAGTGAAGACCTTCCTGCCCGGAGCAGGAAATGAGGTCAGAGCTGCTGCCAAAGCAGAACGAAGCTGCTTTCAGTAATTTAATTTAGACCATTAACCCAAATAATGTCCAGAAACTCTGCAGGAAATGTGCTTAGCAAATGTTCTTTGACTTGCTGTTCTTTGTGGTCATTCAGGTCATTGAGCTGAGGCGGCCTACTGACTCCAGACTAGAACACGTGGACTTTGACAGTCTGTTCAAATGCCTCAGCGTACGGCAGGTGATTCGAGTCTTTGCCTCGCTGCTGCTGGAGCGCAGAGTAATCTTTGTGGCTGATAAACTCAGGTGAGTTTCCAACACTCCCAGTCTACTGAATCGTGAAGGTTTCACTGAAGTGGAGTTTTACCCTTAGTAGGAAAAAGGATGTGATTTCGCAATATAGGAACTTTCTTCAGCATTTACGACAACTTTCAGTGAATGGCTGGTTTCCTCCCTTGATGTGTTCACATTTTTAGCACGAGTCATTTGATCTTTGATTTTCCTTCTGTCAGCCCTCTGAACAAAGTCAGGGATCGTTTAAATTTATATAAAAATGTATGTTAATTTAAACATTGTGTTCTGTTCAAGAGATTAAATGGTTAAAACATTTTCAAGATCTGAAAACATAAAAAGATTAAACTGGAACTGGGAACTTTTTCCAAGGAAAATGGTTTCCCACTCTTTGTTGATATGTGTTGCTGCTCAAAAAAATAAAGGGAACAGTTGAGCAACACAATGTTATTCCAAAGCCCCTTTCAGACTTACACTGGATATATTAATATTGCGGACTCTGTCCTTTATAACGTTTGCATTCAGACATGCCTACTGATCTTTAACCTCTGAGATGTAGCGGACATGTACCGGCTGGTCACCATGTCACAAGAGCGGAAATGTTGCGGCACGTCGTTTTGGCTGAACGCACAAGAAAATGTTCTGGACAGAGTTGAAGGGAGAGTGGGGCTGTGCTGGCTTTTCTGCAACATTTCCTGATGCCTGAAAGCGCCCGGGACGCGATAAGTCCACAAGGAAGTGACGGAAGACGAGTCCGTTTAAAGAGCGGATGGACTTTTCTGCTCATGTTCCGCAATGCAAGTCTGAAAGCGGCTCAAGTGTTCCCTTTATTTATTTATTCATTTATTTATTCATTCATTTTTTTTGAGCAGTTTATTTATCTGCTCAAAAGATCAGGGCTGCATGTGACATTTTATAATGAGTCAGATTTTTCCAGTAACTGGCTAGTTTTGCACCTCTGTTCTTACTAAAGAGCCATGTCATTGTTATATGAGCAGAAAGGCGTTGTTACGAAATCAGCAAGATCTTCTCTGGAAAAGCTGGATGGCAGCATATGTTGCTCCAAAACCTGTAAATCTATTCAGTATCATTGGCCCTCATGAATGTGCCGGTTAGGCATCCCATGTGCTCATTTCACCACGACCCTATCATGGATCCTGGCTTTTAAAGTCTGAGCTAAACCAGATGATCCCTTTCCTTTTAGCCCAGATTACAAAGCATATGTAATTTTTTTTATATATATATTTTGACTTGTGAGACCACAGGGTAGTTCTCCACTTTACTTTAATCTGTCCTGAATGATTTTAGCTCAGACAAGGTGTTGATGTTTCCAGATCTTGTTTGTATATGTTTCCTCTGAGTTAGTGGACTGTCTTCACTGACTGTGGGTTTTCTGAGTGTTTCCGAGACCGTGCAGTGATTTCCATTACAGAATTGTTTGTTTTCATGCAGTCTGTCTGCAATGCCCTAAAACTGGCCAAAGATTTGCATGGAGATTTCTCTAGATTCTCTGAATGTTTCACTGTTTTACATTTTTCTTTATTAATAGCACTGTTTATCACAGTGGTTCCCAACCTGGGGTCTGGGATGCCCCCAAGGGGGTCCCCAAAGCTTTGGCTGGAGTAAGTGGCCCTCATTTATCAAACGAGCATAGAAATGAGCGCACATCTGATTGTGTAAAGGATCGTACGATTGGACCCACGTGTGATTTATTAAAACGTTCGTATCAGACCAAACTAGTCGTACGAACACAAGAATCTTGATAAATACCACGGCTGAAATCCATGAAGAACCATGGAGAGGAGAGATTCTGCCAAAAAATAAACTTTTGTGGAGGATCAAGGCAGAATTCCTCATTTGTGAGGCGGGAAAAATGAAAGAGTTGTTTTTTGGCAGCTTAAAAACTGGAGTCAGAGGCGTGCACAAAAACGCTACACGGAAGAGGAAGAGGATCAGTCAGCCTCGCTGGTGTTGAACGACCGGCTGAGATATTAATAAAAGTCTCAATCTAGGCCTGGCTTATATGGTTTTTTTGTTTTATTAGTTATGAAATTTAATAATAGCCCACATCTGATAGCAACGTCACAATTCTTTAGCCAATGGGTTCAGAAAAAGTGGTCCATGAAACTGGTCACCAAAACCTGTTTCACCAGCCCCCACCTGTCATGAGTCCGACTGCTGCACACTAACAGGTGGATGCCGGTCAGATTTGTTCCTGACCCAGACAAGGGCAGAAGAAAAGATAACTTGCTTTTAATAAGCTAAGAGACAGTCTAATGATTGAGCTTTAAGGTATAAAACTTTAAGGTATAGATTATTTATGAGAAACGTCAGATCAGCTCCCGTCTCCTCCGTATCTCCAGTGGAGGCTGCAGAGCGGCTCCTGGCGCATTAAAAAACTCCATCAGCTGTCAGAGCGATGTCGTGTAGCACTGCACAGGACAGGATTGTGTTGCAGACTTTCTCCGAGTCTAAAGCAGCTTTCAACCCGCTGCTCCGTCACATCTCCACCTGCCTTCCTGCAGCACGAAGCAGCGCTCCACCTTGCCACGTGCACGTGTGTGCGTACTGATGTCTACCTTCTCCTGCTCTGTGGCAGGTTTACCAGCGGGGTGATGAGATGCACGAAGAGTGTAAAACACTTGTCTCCTAGAACTATAACAAGTTAATGATTTTAACAATTTGTTGAGATAAATGGAGGAATTAAATTCAGTTACGGCTATTTTTGTAATTTTGGGAATCCATTCTACATTCCCTTTTTTCATTTTTCTTTTTCTTTGCAAATGGGTTCATTCTCAGTGCTGGATATGTGAATACTTATGATTAAGTGACGGTTTGCGGTTTGATTACTAAATATTTTCATGTTCTGTTGTGCTGCACTGCAAACCCTCACTGACTCAAACTTGCGTACACAAACTCAGAGCTGTCGTGAGATTTGATTGCATCCTACGATCACGTCCAAATTGATAAATGCGGAGTCTTGTGTGGAAATGGTCGTAAGCACAGATTTTCGTTGTACGATCGTTTGATAAATGAGGGCCAGTCTGTTTAAATAACGGTCCTGTTTACAAAGAGATGAATTGTGGTGTATCAGCTAAAGTTTTTTTTTTTAAATCTATTATTTTGGTTTAGTTGCAACACAGTTTTATTAAAGGACAGGAAAGGAATCAGTCAGAATGCATCATTTGTGGTGAGAAGCAGCTAATAAAGCAGAAAACATGGTTTCAGCAAAGGGGGCAGAGGGGTTCCATGGCTTTTTGGTAGTTACATGAAGAGGGTCTTCAGTGAAAATAGGTTGGGAACCAGTGGTTTATCGTACGCTCTCTGCCGATGGGGAGAATATATCCACATCTTTACTCACTGAAAGACTCATGCTAAGTTATGCAACAGAATTAACATCACTAGTTGTGATATAATCCACCAGGTGTTTGTATTTTCAGTTTAATGTTAGTGTAGATTAATTAAATTATGTCCTTTTTCGTTTTTCTTAGGCTTTACAGCCTCAGTAGTCCTGAGATGAACTGACACTTACCATTTAGTTCAAGCTGCAGCACACTGTATCAACAGTTTAGAGATGATATTGATGGTAAATGAAAGCGGTTTGTTCACAGGACGACAGTGGCTTGAATAGAATATTTTTCTGGTTTCTTTAAAGTAAAAAAACCTGGACAGTCAAGTTGTGTTAACCAACCTGCCTATTTGGACTGATCCAAGCTGATGGTAGAAGTGGAGTGACTTTTTTACATATTACTGTAATATACAGTAGCCTCACTCTGCAGTCATAAAACCTAACAGATGCACCACGTGGAACAGTTTGACTAAGATGTTTGGTAATGCAAATGGTCATTCAGTTGGTCATATCAGAGGTAAAGTGGGTCACACCAGTACGAGTCACTGCCAGGGGGAAACAGGGTGGGGTCTGATAAGATGTGAGGAATCTCTGAGGACTCTGTGTCCCAGTCTGTCCCCTTGTTATAGAAAAGAGAGGGGTGCTTTTACAGCATTGGAGGCGAGGGTGGAGTGGGAGGAGATTTTAGTAGAGAAGTAATCTCCCCACATATCAGAGCCCAGTTTAAACAAACATCAGTGGGGGCAGTGACTGTGAGGGGAAGGAATGCACTTCCTGTGTGTGCGACTCTGCCCTCTGTGATCTGTGGCTCAGCTGTCGCCGTTTGACTTACGATGCCACGTTCACTCCCTACGTATAGGCAACCTCTCCATCTGTGTCCCTGGAGAAACTTTTTTTCTTTGCTGCTTATTACAGAGGTGATAACATCAAGGAGTTATTGGAGAGGAATCCAGAAGTAACTCAAGAGTACAATATGGGGACAATATCTTGCCCAAAAGCAACTATTCTGTAACTCCATTATGATTGGTTCATAGAATTGTTGATATTTCTGCAGGATTACGACCTAAAATATAATCAAATTTTCTAAATTTAGATAAGTTAGTCTTGTATAATTTTCCTCAGTAAATGACCAAGAGCAATTCTGCAACCCCATGTACTGTAAAATGTGAAGTATTCACCTAAATGTAAGATCCCTGTACACAGACACTATTTTCACTGTTTTTCCATGAAACTGAACCTGAAAGGGACTATGTACAGATCTGGGCATGAAAAAGTTCCTCCTTTTTCTGCCAGAAGTGGTGCACTAATAGTGCACCATTACTGCACTATCACTGGCTGAACGACTTGTCCCGCAAATATGCCATCACTTATGGTGTCCAAACTTGGCGTGTAGAAACATCCTTGTTCCGGGCATTTATTTATGCTCTAAAATTGTTTCCCCTGGGCACACAGGTGTTTCTCTGTGCGATTGAATTAGCAGACAAGTCGCTGGTAAGTGGCTGGCAGTCGGCTGAAAGGGGAACTTTTTCATGCCCAGATATGTAGAGCAATATTGTCACAGTATTTTTTTTGAGATAGTCACTTTTTGATTGTTGCGTTATATTTAATAAGTGAAAAACTCCACATTTGGAGATCAGTTAGTGTTGGACGATGGAGCTAAGCACCTGGATCCAAGATCAAGTCCTGTGTTTCTTTGCTTTTTCATTTGACGTTTTATTGCTGTTTTGCACATTGCATACTAATTAGTTAAGGGCAGATCTGACAATTAGATACTTAAGATTAGGAAATCATAATGGATTGCTTTAATATTGATGCTGTGATGATTAGGGATGGGCAATATGTATCATGGTAATTTCTGTTTTTTTCATTGTAATGATAAATGATGATAAAAAAAAAAAAAAACATCAACCTAATCTTCTGTATTATAAGTCTATCACTACATTCTGTCTTGAGAGCCCTAAGAAATACTAAATACTACTACCTCTAAACTACATCAATTAAGTTCAAGTAGTACACCTGTATTGCAAAACTGTAGTGACACCAATCAAAAAGTCTGAAATATGAGAGCAAATTCAACATTTATTCAAACAGTGCAAACAGCAAAAACAAAAATCACCAAGTAGTGCGACTGCAAATATAAGCTGGTGAATTGAATTGATTATCTTTATCATGAGATGACAAATTATGACCGTGGAGAATTTCTTTGACAGTATATTACGCACAATAACATATCGCCCATCCCTAGTGATGATATATTGAATCAAAACATTCATTTCCTGGATTACTGGGTGCAGACTTGCTTTGCACATTAACCATGCTTACAATTGAAATACATTATTTTGAGAATCTTGCTGGATGGCACAACAAAAGGAATAAAAATAAGTCTGGTGTTGGTTGGCATAAATGAATAGTATTTAGCCTGTTTGACGATCTCACAATTTTCAATGAAACCGGGCTGAATACTTTTCTTCAAATTGTTTAATTTTATTATCTAGCTACTTTTAGGACTCATATGAAAGTCTGTTGATGCTTTAGATCATTTTTATGTAGAAACAGAAAACTCCAAAAGCACTCCAAACCTTTGGGCTAAATCTTATTTGTGTTTTTTGAAGTAACGATTAAAAAGCCACTGAATTTCATATGTTTTAGAATACCCACATTAGATTCGATGAGACAATTCAATATATGTCACGAGTGACTTTATTTATTTAGTGCCCACAGGATGAAATCTGTTTACTATGAGGTGGTTCTGGTCATTCTACTGCACATCTCAAGAGGATTTCAAGCCACTTTTGTGATTTTTTTTCTGTTCATACGTGTATAACATCATCATCTTTTCAAAGTTGAAATTTCCCTTAAATCATCATTAGCAGCTGCCTGGATTTTCATCCTGATTACAACCTGCTAGCATGCTAAAACATGACAATGAACACAGTTAACATCATTCCTGTTCATGTTATTGTGCAAGATAACTGTTTTTGCAAATCAATCTAAAGAAAACGGAAATAACTACAGTGAGGTGACAGTTTGTGGCTAATACATGCCGTTATGTGTCTCCATGTGTATGGCAGATATACATGTAGTGTGTTTTGGTTTCATTTTAAGGCAATGACAGGGCCTACCTGCAGCAACAGTGACTTCTATGATAAAAGAGCTTCTCCCTTAGGAGCTCTGGTACATAATCCTTTCCCTAAATACCTCAGCTGCAGTGGATGATATATGTTTCTGTCTTCTGAAATGTATATTCAACACATGCAAGAACACGAGAGGAAAAAGCCATTTTAGGCAATAGTTGCATCCACTAAACTCTTGTAATATTACTTTGTTGTTTTTCCAGAGAGGTTGCTGCTTCCACATGAAAGTCTGCAGAGACAGTTTCCTCCAAGTGATCATCCACCATCTGTTGCCTGTAATAACAAGTCTGATCTCTAATCAGATAAATTCATCATCAGCTATGTCACTCTGTAACTGCTTAACTCAAGTGACCTGTAGGTGCTGACTGAGTTTAGTCACTGATTTGGACTTAAATAAACAGTCTTGTCTGCCCTCAGGCTACAGATGACAACAGTTAACAGATTGTATGTGCAGGTCTGGGTTTATTTCTCAGCACAGAGAGTACTCTGACAGTTAAATGTGTTACGTCATTTTAGGTCTCAACGACTTTTCCTGACGTGGCTCTTTTGTTCCAATAAACAGCTGTTGCAATCTTTGCATCAAGGAAAACTAAATATTACACCCAGAGTTTGTAACTGGCAGTTTAACAGGCACATCTCTTGCACTACTTGAAGAAAAATCAGGAGAGGATATTAATATTCCATGCATCATTTTAAATAGATTTACCTCCATTGAATTGCTTATGTCTGTATTGTTACAAAAAGTGACTGTTGAGAAAAATGATTCTGGCGGCAAAGAAGTGGAGAGGAAGGTTTGATGAAATCTAAGAGGTGCATATTTGAGTGGAAAGATTAAAATGGAGGAGACTGCAGAGGGAAACTAAACAATGGCTGAGAGCCTTTTTCTCATAGTCATGGTGAATTAATCAAGCTCACTTTTCTGTGGTACAGAGTGCTGCTTGGGTTTCTGCATGAACACACTTTTGTCTCCCCTTGTGGTTACACTACATGACTAGAAGTACAATATATGATGTAGACAGAGTGTGTGGTGTCCTGCAATGTTTTTGTAGCAATCCATTACATAGAAGTGAGAATGTGGATCACCAGCATGCTATGCAACTAATGATCAAAGGTGAAACACAACAGAATTACTGGTGCTGTTGCAGGCATTTTCCGAAAAGGTTTGATAGTGTGTTCATGTAATTTTATCCTCCATTTATGTCAAAGTTTTATCTTACACACTCTGCAGAGCTGGTACAAATCCAAAACTATGTTTAACAACTCAACGGGTTTCCCACGTGATATTTTAATGTGAAGTAGAGCAAAACTGACTCACAGTAAACACTTGAAATGTTTATGCTCCTCACAGAGTCAAGCAAGATGTGGATATTATCAGAGGGCAGAGCTGGAGTCTTGGTACAAAGGGAATGAAGCATTCCCGTGGTGGATCAAGTATTCAGAGGCTTTCATAAATGCCCCATTGCATTATTGTGAATGCTCCTCAATTAGAAGAAAAAAATCCTCCAGTGAACGTGTTTCTAGAGTATAGCTTTAAAAGCTCTTTTAAAAGTGTGATTATTTCATTACAATGTGATGTGGAAATAACTAGCGACCTGCAACTGATGCAGAAAGATATGAAAGAGATCATTCAGACATTTCTAAGTTGTTCATAACCGTTGCAGTTGACCCTTCAGTTTTGAATTGATGAGAAATATCAGTTATAAAATAAACACAGGATTCAGTTAAGCTTTTCTTACTATTTTCTTTTTGTGTTGATTCACTTGATTTTTTTCCTTCTCTCCATTTGAATACCTAACCAGATTAAAAAACACATTAGTTAAAATCACAGTCACTCAGTGTGATGCTATGCTAAGGGGACCAGTGGTTTAACAGGCTGCCAGGAACAGACATCCTGTGTTTTGGTTCAGCCAAAAAGTAGCTCAGCAGGGCCAGCATGGGCCCTCGAGTGGTCACACCCTCTGCCCCCGCAGGCGCTCTGCTTATGGCTGTTACCACAGTCGTGGCCAGCTGATTTTTACATCAATCTCATTCTTATGAATGTTTAAACTCACATGTAGATGTTCAGATACTCGTGTAGACACTTCAAACACAAGCAGCTGCACACATTTGCTCTCCAGACAGCCTTGATCAAATTCAGACATTATTGCAGCCTTAATAGGAACATGAATAGTTTTCCGTCGGGAGGGAATTTCTCATTGTAAAATGGCTTCTGCTGTTAGAGTGAGGGCTGGTGGTTACAGATCCGTATGGACAGGAAGTGAGGGGAAACCATTTGGGGACTAAGGGAGCAAGTAGAGAACATTCTGCTAAAGGATAAAAATACACCATGTGCAGCTTTCCCTATAGGTCTGCATGCGCTCTTCCAGGTGTTATTTTGAGCCTGGAAAGACTGTGATGGTGAAGAATGATTCTGTGGAGTCTGAGCACAGATGTTATCTGACAGCATTGGTTTGGCTTGCTATTCTGTCTGTGGAATCAGTTTCATCCTTGCTAGGATTGGCCGATCGACATGTCCCTCCTCTTTTCTTAAACACTATGTTCCTTCCTCCTCCTCTGGGCTTCACAGACTAAGTCTTCTGGGGTATCTGCCAGTTCAGCCTTACACACATTAAGCCAGATCTGGCAAAGCTACGAGAGCTAATATGTCAGGATTAGCTTCCATCCCTCAAAACATAGCAGCTCTGCGCCGACCTCTGGGCTACAGAACTGGATTGTTTTTGTTTAGTGTGCTTGGTATCACAGGCTTTTAAATGTGTGATCAATTTTCAACTAATCAAAGAAATTTTTTGCCCATGCCTAAGAGGCACTTTTTTTTCTTCTTTTTTTTACAGTGTTTGGAAAATTTGGGCTCATGCTTCTGTTGCACAAACTTTTTTGTTTCACCAGGGAAGCAGTTTGCAGTAATGTATAAATCCACCCAAGAATCAGTTAAAGGTAGAGTCTCCCCACCGTTTCTATTTTCAGTATTCAAACTGAGCGCCCCTCCCTCTCAGGCTAATGGCCGCCTCGTTCTTCAGCTTCAAGCCTCTCCAGTGCTCAGAAGCGCGTAAAAGCCAAACCAATATTAACCCTTTACGCGAGTAAAGGCCTAAAGGCACGATTTGAGAAAGATTTCACTTGCACAAGTCTTACGTTTATTTTCAGGGGGAAAACTTTGGACTCTACCTTTAAAGGGATATTGTGTAAGTTCTCCTGTTATCTATTCACAAAAATTGATTATTTCGTTCAAAAGTGTTTTTCCATTAATCAGTTATCACTCCCATCAACAAACTGAAGTGCTCCTGTAAGCTCTGAATGTGCCGTTCGTATCATTCATATATACATCGAACGGGTCGTCTCGGTGGTGGCTACCATGTCGTGTTGCCATGTTTTTACGTTCAGTGGGAAACCATAGAAACTCACTGGAGACACCAGAGTTGTCGGCTCAGTTAGAGGTAATGCTTTGAAAAGTCACCACGGTGCTGTGAGGAAGAACCGAGTGTCTGCCTGGTTTTACGCGAAAGCAGCATGAAAAGTACTAGCGAGTTACTTGTGATATACAATTGTTACAGAATGTCCCTTTAAAGAAAATAACCATGATGAAACTGACATAGATCTTAAGCCACACATGTACTATTGCTGGCCAGTGTAGCAAATGACAATAATCTGTCCAAACTGGCCTCTTGGTGCGTAGGCTACTATTTCAACGGTTGGAATTTGTATACAATTTATGATTTGGAAAATCTGAAGAATCTCACAAATCCTGCTCTGCTTAAGCAATAACTGCTGCAGTAGTATTGCCAGTTTGTTTTTTGTTAAATCATTTGCATATAATGCTGTCCAAACTCTCAAAACATGTTGCTACGATGTGTGTATGGGCAAAATAAAGCATATCAAGTTTTTTTTTTAAATTTTTTAGCCAACTTGCAACATTAATAACAGCTAGCCTGGTCAGTGAGTGCAACAATGAGTAAAGCCCACAGAAAAGTACAGATCCAAAACCCAGCCAGTTATAACACCACTGAAGCAGTAGGGCTTGCTGAATGATTTTAGATTTGAGTAATTTAAGACTGATGCTGTTAAACTGAAAAGCATGTTCATTTTCTCTCCTGTTGGATCTGTATCTGGCAGCCACAGCAAGCAAGTATACAGTAAAACTGAAAACTGCGTGCAGTATGTTCACATAATATTGCTTTATTAGTATTACAGAAATGTCATCATGCTGCTAGCACAGACAATGCTAATGTTGTTAACTAAATCTACCTTATAGTTTTGCATGCTCCTACTTGCTACAGTGACTAATACGATTTGAATTTCCTGCATGCCTCAGCTCTGAGTCTCATGGAAATAACAGTAGTTTTGCAGGTGCCTGCACAAAACAAGGAATTTCAATATTTCAGTAGTTTCTCTTATGCCAAAACACTAAATTAAAAAAAAAAAAAACATAACAAAGCCATAAAAATGAAAAAAGAATCTAAATACAAAAACCACAGTGAGAGCAATTATCCACAAATGGCAAAATCATGGAACAGTGGTGAACCTTCCCGAGAGTGGCCAGCCAACCAAAATTACCCCAAGAGTACAGCGACGACTCATCCAAGAGGTCACAAAAGACCCCAGAACAACATCAAAAGAACTGCAGGCTTCACTTGCCTCAGATAAGGTCAGTGTTCATGACTCCACCATCAGAAAGAGACTGGACAAAAATGGCCTGCATGGCAGAGTTCCAAGTCGAAAACCACTGCTGAGCAAAAAGAACATAAAGGCTCGTTTCAGTTTAGCCAGAAAGCATCTTGATGATCCCCAAGACTTTTGGAAAAATACTCTGTGGACTGACGAGACAAAAGTTGAACTTTTTTGAAGGTGGAGGTCCCATTACATCTGGCGTAAAAGTAACACGGCATTTCAGAAAAGGAACACCATACCCAAAGCAAAATATGGTGGTGGTAGTGTGATGGTCTGGGGCTGTTTTGCTGCTTCAGGACCTGGAAGACTTGCTGTGGTGAATGGAACCATGAATTCTGCTGTCTACCAAAAAATCCTGAAGGAGAATGTTCGGCCGTCTGTTGGTGACCTCAAGCTGAAGCGCATTTGGGTTCTGCAGCAGGACAATAATCCAAAACACACCAGCAAGTCCACCTCTGAATGGCTTAAGAAAAACAAAATGAAGACTTTGGAGTGGCCTAGTCATGCCAGAAGACTCATTGCCAGTTATCGCAAATGCTTGATTACAGCTGTTGCTGCTAAGGGTGGCCAAACCAGTTATTAGGTTTTGGGAGCAATCACTTTTTCACACAGGGCCATGTGGGTTTGGATTTTTTTCCCTCTTAAAAATAAAAACCTTAATTTAAAAACTGCATTTTGTGTTTACTTGTGTTATCTTTGTCTCATATTTAAATTTGTTTGATTATTTGAAACATGTAAGTGTGACAAACATGCAAAAATAAGAAATCAGGAAGGGGGCAAACACTTTTTACACAACTATATTTGTGGGGGAAAAAAAAGCTTTTATACTTTTTGTTTGTTGTTTTAATCACTGCTGACCAGTAAATGGAGGATGAGGAGGCCAATAAGCATGTTCTTCCTTTTTTATGACCCATGCCTTTCTAAAGTTTTGGTCTGGATTCAGCGGGAATGTCCCTCTTTCTTTCCAAAGTTGAGTGGCAACCTCTGGTAGTGCAGAGTGTTTTCATTGCAAGTTCATTTTCTCCCAGGAGTGTGTGGTAAGGGAAAGAGTGTAATTGATCCTTTTGGTATCAGTGGTGTGTTGGGCCGCGTGTAGCCTGTGGCGAAGGTTTTTCTGAGATCTGTACCCCATCACTCCCTGTTGGAACTCGTCAAACCCAGGAGACGGGATCTGTTAGGAATTATCAAGCACTCCTCAGGCAAATGGAAATCAGACTGGCCAAAGTAAAGCTGCAAGTGCTTCATGTTATGAGTGAACTGGAGGAGGCCTAAAGAAGTCTGAATGCTGTGGTTATTGTAGCCTTTGGGCTGTGCTGGTGTAATTCTGTTTTGCCTTGTCAAGAAAACACTTTTTAATCTTGGCAATTTGACTCATGGGAAGTCAAGATGAAAAAGGCCTGTGGCAAACATGTAGCCTGAATGAATACTGTGGAAAAGGGAGAGGGAGGTACTTTTCTCAGCATGCTGATTATGCTACTGATCCCAGTTCTCTGTATGTTGCTCCAAAAGTGTAGTCAGTAACGATTCTCTGGACTGAAAGGGAATGAGGGTCACATAAAAGGCAGTAACTTCAATGTTCTCACTGCTTGATGACAGAAAACATTCCTCATTAAAAGTGTATATATCTCAAAAGGGTGCACTTGCATACCATGTTTGATCCCTGGTCTTGTTCCTGATCCATACTGGTTTAGTGGTCTTGTTTTTGTGTGTGTGGGTGTATATGTGTGTGTGAGCGAGAGAGATTGGACCCACAGTTTATTTTCACTCTTTTTGTGTACATGGACTGGACAGTATGTGGAAGACAGAGAGGAGGAGGGTCAGCCTCTGTCAACAAGCGATAGATCGTGAGAAAGACAGGCTGCTATTTGTGATCTTGATGTTAAACCACAGCTGTCGACGTTAAACTGAACTCTCGCTTTTTGATATAGCAACGACAAGCCATCACCTAAACTATAGCAACAAGTCAGAGTCACACACCCCCTCATACACTGTACAGTAATGTCACATTGAAGCATTTTACTGGAGTCAACCTTCGTCATTGTGGTTTGTAGTAGTTGAACTAGTGGGAGAAGTGTAATAGATCAAGGCTGTCATTTGTCTAAAAACTGCTTAAGTCCTTTACAAAATCCTTACATAGAAATGTGAAAGAACGGTATTTTAGATCCTTCTGCACATCAACAACTGCAGCTGAGCTGCTTTAAGATTAAAGAGTAAAAGTACAGTGTGATGCTACGTCTCATAAAATAGGACTGTTTCTGGGAAAAGAGGACCAAACAGTAATTTTTACCATGGTGAAAAGCTTAGTTTTGGAAAAGCACCACTTAGACCCCAAAAATCATTACACAGCCCTGTTTGTGATTGGATCATGATCATTCAAGCATTTTTTGGGGGAAAAAAACACATTTAATTACAGTAGTTATTGATTGCAGTATTATTTTGGAAAATGCTAGGAGAAAATATACTATTTTAAATATATTAGCCTCAATACAGGGCTGGATTCTGACTATTTTTTGAAGAAGTGTGTCAAAGGTTTTTTTTTTTTTTTTTTACAATGTTAACCAGCTTAACTTGGACATGTGACCCTTGTTTTTAATTATTTAATACCCAATGAAACACTAGGAGGGACTGAGAATTTGTGTTTGTCAACCAATTAACTTGAATCAGCCTGCAGCTTAGTGTTTTCATCATTAATTACATCATCACATTACATACAGTATTAGTGCATCACTGACAAATGCTTTCTTAAATAATATGCAATTTAGCATTGTAGCCAACTGTTTTCTCATGAAGGATGGGACTGATATTCAGGCTTTCACTTATTCAGCCATTGTGTGTTACAAAAAACTGCTCAATGTTGTGTAATTTTTTGGTTTATAACCAAGTAATATTTTAGTGATAAAGATGAAAAGAGTGTGTTTCATTAAAATGAATTCTTGCAGTGTTCCTGTTTTATTTTGTTGATGCTCTTAGCATTTTTAGTTTGCATCACCAGTGTGATTGGTGGAAATACTACTGCCTGATACCTGCTTTAACCTTCTGTGGCCTCTGCAGAGTGTCGCTGTATGAGTCTGAACAGGATATATGTGTCCTTGTTTTTGTCCCCCATCATCAGTACCCTGTCCAGCTGCATGCATGCAGTGGTGGCACTGCTCTACCCCTTCTCTTGGCAACACACCTTCATCCCCGTGCTGCCAGGGTCTATGTTGGATATCGTCTGCTGTCCCACTCCCTTCCTGGTGGGGCTGCTGTCCAGCTCATTGCCTAAACTTAAAGAGCTGCCCGTGGAGGAGGTTTGTACAGCGTCTTCCATCGTCCTTTGTTTGCATATGATTAACCAGAGTCTAAACTTATGCCTGTTTTATTCCTGATCTCTCTAATTGCTCTGTTTCTGTTTCTCTCTCTAATCTTGCTTTTCTCCGATTAAAGTCTGTCTGTTGGAATACTGGGTATGTGAGTAGGGACTGATATGCTAAAACAATTCATAGTAATCCCATTATTAACTAGAGATTGTTACTATGACTGTTTGACCTGCTCTGGCTCTAATCTCATTATGTGATTTATTTAATTTAGAACCAGCCAGGTGACTTGAGATAAAACTTGAAAAAAATGTAATCAAACTGAGGCCATTTTTTTTTTTTTTATTTTTTTTATGACATTCATCGAAAATTATTTTTATGTACTTTAAGTTGTTGTTTTTTTTGTTTGTTTTTTCCATCCTTTATAAAAACTGAAAAAAACATGCCTATTCTGTACTCATCCATAACGAGAAACTGATTCTGGGTTATACAATGCAGTGCAGTGACTGCATGATTTGAAAACATTTCACGTGCCAAAATAATGAATGTATTAATCAAGAAAATAACTGGTTGATTAAATAATGGATGAAGGCCTATTATAAAACATAGTTCAGGACAAGTTTACATCCATCTCTGCTTCATTACAAGCCCATAAAATCATTAATCTCCTGCATAACTATTGTGTGTAACCACAGACACACAGATAGAGGATCTAATCAGTTCTTGGAAAATCAGCCGTGTGATCAGTGTCTGAATGGTACCAGACAAAAACCTTTGCCCTCCTGCTAGTCCTGCTTTTAACTCACTGTGGATATTCAGGCAAATCTAGCCAAATAAGAATAAGTATCAGGTTTTCCAAAAGGAATCTCTGTCTAAAAAAGTTGCTGTTTCTACATTTCAGACTGTCAGGCTGAACAGAATGTGCAGGTCATAGTTAACAATGTCCTGTTAACTATGTTTCCATCCCTCCTCCTGCTGTTGACTGGCTTCTTTATGTGTTTAATATTCAGTGTTGCTTATTTAATTCATTATTTCTTTTATGGAAATAGTTCATGACGAGATAAAAAGTTGTGTCATAATTCATTATAATAGAATGACGTGCTATTCTCTCCTTTCCCCAGGCTTTAATGGTTGACCTGGGAACTGATCGCTTCATCCGACAGGTTGGTGCTCTCGCTTTAAGAGCAACGACAAATCTGAATTTAGACCAATACCATCTAAGTTTGACTGAACACCATCGTCTCATCATGTGGCAATAATAAGATACTACTGAATCATACCTATCAGACAAAATAATGCTCAAGCTTTAAAGTCCTACTGTATGTGTATCAGGCTGGGATGAAGAGGGAGATTTTTTCTCATCTTTCCCCCAAGTTTCACCTTCTTACTTCAAGCAAGTTGTAAAACATGTTGGTGTCTGTAAGGCTGAGCCTTTGAAACCGATCCTCCAGTCGCTGCTGTTCATCACTGGTGCTTTCATTTGTTTGTAGATGGATGACGAGGCCTCACTGTTGCCGCGGAAACTTCAGGCAGCTCTTGAGCAAGCGCTAGAGCAAAGGAATGATATCATCAACCAGGACTCTGACAGCGAGTCAGATGAAGGTGACTAAGTGACACATCATCTCTCTCTATCAGGACTTTCATGGTTAATTAGAGCAACAGTGCATGTGGTAATGGGAGAGGAAAACCTCTGTACAGACTTTTCATGACTGTGACTTAAGGAGGCTGATGTTGGTGGTGAGATCATGGTCTTACTGATGACGACAGTGGGCGTTATGACCTGACTGGTGGCAAGTTGTGATTATGTTAATCATTTATGTTGAAACTTTTGTCAGGTTTGTTGAAAATAAGTCCTAAAGTGTTACAGAACAAATACTTGTTGAAGATGTAAGGTAACAGATCTTTAAAACTTAGATACTGATTAAGTATTGATGATTGATTAGGTTATTAAATGCATTTCTAATCACCCCTATGCCAAATCTTTAACTTTGTAACCACAACTTCTGATTGAATTACTTCTATTCTGTCTGACTTGTGGAAGTGAGATTATATTATTACATGATTTTTGTGGTGTTTGAGGTGACTGAGCATATTTGTCTTGCCAAAGCTGAATTAGAAACCATGTGGTACAAAATTTGACATGTTTAGAGGAACGCACTGAGGATGAAAACTAAATAAATGTTAAAAGATTTGAGGTACCACTTAGAGACAATCGTCTGATAAATACAGTATATTGGATCCAGCCAAAGGAAAATTAATTCCTGATAATAATCAGCATGATATCTGATTTCCCACATTTATAGCAAACGTTATTTGACAAAAATCCCTTCAGAACTGTACGAGTTACGGTTGAAAATAGAGAGCAGATGCCTGGCAGAGGTATATCAGGAGCCAGAGAAGCATTTAGGTTTTCTGTAGCCATATGCAGGGTATGATGGGATATGGAGAGGGTTAGTTTACCGTAGTGTTACAGTGCATACCAACTTTCGGCTCTGCGTTGTGTATAATATCATTTTAAATGGTCTCAAACTTTCGATGAATGCCAGTTTTCATCAGCAATAAATGAAGGAACTGAAATATGTCATATTATTTCATCATTTCTAAATTGTACTTGTTACTGGCTGTGAAACTATTAAGCTGTTTATTTATATAAGACTTTGAACCATGTTAAATTATCTCTACATTTATTGTTTATTATTTGTCTGTTATTGAATATTTAGGATGAAAAAGTGGTCAGGTTTTCATGGTTGCTCAAGAAAAAGTAAAAACTAGAAGAAATCTAATTGAAAATTTGACATAAATGTCAGCTGGAAGGGGTTGGTGATTTAGTAGCGGATCACATTTCAGTCTGACTTTTATCACCTGTAATGTATACCGTTGGAGTTATGCCTTGTAAAGTCCTGTCTGTGAGGGGTGATGATGAGAGACTCCCATATGGTCTAGCGGTTAGGATTCCTGGTTTTCACCCAGGCGGCCCGGGTTCAACTCCCGATGTGGGAATGTGGACTTTTGAAGCTTTCCAGGTGTTTGTAGTGATGTTAACTTGTTCCCAATTCCAAAGTGACTTTAATGACAAAACCGAGAACAGAAGATAAAGATGTGGAAAAGTACCTAAAGTCTTACTGTCTGTGTGGTTACATAGCATCTGCTGCATGTCAATCACGGCCTGTAATTGAAGTCAGTCTGTCAGGTGAAAAGAAAAATTAACCTGGAAGACCAAATTAACAATAATACTGTTTATCAAAAGATTGTCGAAAATTAATAAAGGCCGTAAGTCTTCAGAGTAATTCCCATTTTGACTTTTCTCTTGCTGTGGAGGTCTGGGTCTGTGTCTTTGTATGCTTGCTCACATTTTCCAGTCTCTAGTTCTTGTCTTTTCACATGCATAGACAAAAACCAGTGGAAGATGATATTTAAAAAAAAACAAAAAAACAGAAAAAAACACCAATTATGTGCTTATCTATCTGTTCTCAAGTTTGAGAATGATTTGATCAATCATGATGGGTTCTCTGTTTTATCTGATAGAGTGCAACATGTCTGTTTATCAACCCATCAGTTTCCAGTTTAAATAGCACTGATTAGTGATTGATCCCTTCTTTTTAATGTCTACAGAATATAACTCCTTGAACAGCCTGGTGTCTGAGGCTTTCATCCGCTTCTTCCTCGAGACTATTGGACACTACTCCCTGTTCATCACTCAAAATGATCGTGGAGAGCGTGTTTTCCAAAGAGAGGCTTTCCGAAAATCTGTGGCATCAAAGAGCATCCGTCGTTTCCTGGGAGTCTTCATGGAGTCTCAGATGTTTGCAGGATTCATTCAAGATCGGGAGCTGAGGAAAACACGAGCTAAAGGTAGACCGATGTTGGCTGGTAATAAATATCCCATCTTCCTTATAAGACTGTTTACGTAAGGGCTGTGAACTGTTCTCGGGATTTCCATCCATGCCCTCTGACCATTGTGCAAAAGAAAGCATTGCACTTATACTGACCTCTGGTGGCTGAGAGTTTTCACCAGCACGTTTTCTCACCACATCACTAAATGCTTCCTTGCAGTCAAAGAGCTTGTCACTTCCTAGAATATTGGGATATGTCATGAGCTTTTTTCCTTATGTCTGTTGTCCCGTTGACAGGGCTATTTGAACAGAGGGTGGATCAGTACCTGGAGGAGCTGCCAGACACGGAGCAGAGTGGAGTTAACAAGTTCCTGAAAGGCCTTGGTGAGTTATGTAGCAGGTCAGCTAAACAATGCACGAATGTTACCAGTTTTAAAGTTTTGAAGTTTGAAATATTCCTTCTGTAACTTTGTTTTGCTGTATAAATGGTGCTGCTTGTTGACAGCGATGAGTAGAAATCAGAGTAAACAAGCAGCACTTGTTTATCACTTTTGTCAGTTCATAAACTTCTGTTAGCTCTCTCGGCTTCATGAAGTTAAATGTTGCTGCAAAAGGCTGTTTTAAAATTCATATTCAGAGGAATTTTGTAGAATATTATAATATATCTGAGAAGGTTTGAAGCTATTTTTAGCCCACACATATCCCAAAATCCAGCAGAGTGCAAACACTGATATACCATTCAGTTTATTTGTTTATCTGTAAGGGACAATACAAATTTATGAACCTACTTCACAGACCTTTAGTAAATAAGCCGGATTTAACAAGATGCTAATTTCAATCTGCAGTCCCATAGAGGAAACACATAACATCAACAGTTATACAATACTGTGAATAAGAATACAATCACACTAAAATGGTTTAAGAGACTAAGACAGTGTACAATACATAAAACCCGCTTTAAGGTCCCTGTCATAAAGTGCTAGTTGACTAAGCTCTATTAAAAAAAAAAAAAAAAAAAAAAAAAAAAGGAAATGTGCACACAATCGTGCTCAAAATTATTCATACCCTCTCCAATAAAAAAAATAAATAAATAAATAAAATCAGCTGTCAGTGAAATAAGTTGAAATTGACAAAAGTGATAATACATAAAAATTCTATAAAAAACATTTCTGTGATGTTGAATTGTGGTTCGAAAGAAATATTAAAAACAAATATACAAAAAATAAAACAAGTAAACAAGCATGCTGGGGCTTCGAAGCTAAAATTTTGTTGAGCAACACTTTGAGGCAATCACATGTTTTCTCTAATCTTCAAAAAGACATGTTGGCAGGTTTCTTTTGGTCCACTGTTCATGGGAAAGGTGCTCTAATGTTTCTGGGAGATTTGTGCTTGTTTGCTTTAAAAAAAAAAAAAAAAAAAAAAATTCAACCACAATTCAAAAGCAATATTTTGATTTCACTATTATAATTTTGTAAAATTTTATTTATTAGTTTTTTTTAGTTTCTTGTTATCACAATTGCTATAGAGAATTTAGCCTTTTCTTTAAATGGAAGAAATGAATAATTTTGACAAGTGTACGTATTCATATAAATACTTGTATATACATACATACACACACATATATACCCCTAAATTCACACACACATATAATTACAGACATGTATACATATACACGTATCCACATAAACACACATTCATACTTTATACCCATACACAGGCACGTACTCACTCATACAGTACCTACCTGTACTATTAAGGATCACATCAAAAATACATCCATAAGTTTTTAATATCCATGATTAAAGAGCTATACTAATCCAGAGTTTACAATGCTGGTTGCAGATCAGCATGCTTTAAGCTGTTTCTTAAAAGAGATATAAATGGAGCTAACTCCAACTGTGACAAGTAAAAATTCCAAACTAGAGCTTCCTTACAACATTTTGTGCAAAAAGATCTTCTAAACTGAAACAATAAAGTCTGATATCTTCTAGGGAGAAAAACAATGTCACACAGGAACTCATTACGTAAATTAAGGTACTTTGAGGGCGCTTGAACATTTCTGGAGATGATCTCATCAGTAAGCCACACATATTAGCAAATATTTCAATTTCTACAAAGACTCCAGATGGATAAATCTGCCTTAGAAGAGAATTCTGGCTCATTTCAACTTTGCATATTTCCCATCAGTGTGTTTCAAAGCATCAAACCTACTTCACCTTCAGATTTTTTAATGCAGTTTCAAGAAAAACAATTCAGTGTGCAATCTGTTTATTGGAGCCATCAACATGAGTTTTGCAGCTTTCCAAGATATGCAGATTGTCACAAATCATATTGCATGTTTGTTTTTGAGTATAATCAAAGGTAAACACAGAAATGATCCAAGTAGATGCCATATTTAGCTTTGGGGGTGTCCATCCAGATTACTTGCCAAAGTTGTAAACTATTCATATTCTACTGGTTCGTTTTTGTTTGCTTGCACTTTATTTTGTGTTAATGAGTTTTCCTAAAACTCTACAATGGAGGAGGAGAGTATAAACCTTCTGTATTCAGGATTATTTTACACAGTTTAATGTGTTTGTTTATTTCATCTGTTTCCAGGAAGTAAAATGAAGTTTCTCCACAAAAAGAACTGAGAGAAGGGAACTGAAGGCCCACAAGTCTCTGCTTCAAGAGGACTCTCAGATGTTTGTCTTGTCTTGATTATTTTTAAAACAAAAATATGTACATATTTTTTCACTGTAAGCTGTGATACTTATCAGTGTATGTTTATAGTACCTTATGAGGCAGCGATCGTGGGACGGTACACAGCAAGTGAGTCGTAGAGTAACCACTGATGTCCAGGAGTGTTTGTGTTATCAGAGTATATGCGTATATGTGACTTGATATGGGCATAGATGTAAAGTTCATGTGTTTTCATTCTGTATTATTTTACAACAGTGTTGTCCTCTGTTTAAGGAGTGTATTCGAAAACTGAACATGCAACAAGATAATGAAGACAAAATCAGTTTACTCTTCATAGTCTTTGGCATCTGTTAATAAATATAGACAATTAAGTGCTTTCAATGCCTGTGTGTTTTTTTCTAATAATATTTTCAGTATTTATTTTGATTCTGTCTTACAAATACAAAGCGTGAAGCTGGCAGATATCAATTATTGCAATGTAATGTACTGTAATGTAGCTAGTCCCCCCCCCCCCCCCCCCCCCCCCCCCACCACCACCACCACCTTAAACTGACATATTCATGACAACTTCCCTCAAAGCTCTGCATTAGAGGAAGGTAAGATCCCAAAAGGCGTTGCAGTCTAGCACCGGCTACCACATGCTGCCAGTAACCTAATTACGTCTGTGCACATCACTCTGGTGGTTGTCACTGCCATGCTGTTATTAGCTCTCCTTACTGGGAGGCTCACTGTGGGTGCCAGGTGCCATGTTACTGTCCCTCTGCCTACATCCTTTTTGGCAGTTAAGAGTAATCGTGTTTTAGGATAAAGCTGCACAACCAGCTGTTCAGTAAAAGTAGTGCTGTAACTGTATCCTTAGCTGTATGATTTGTGTGAGGTGTGATATTGAGATAGATAACTGAGGGTGAGTCAAGTCAAATGGCCATTTGTTGACAGTTGTGACTCACCTGTGGTCCTGCTGGAGTGACTATTATCTATAGTTACACTTAAGGCTTAGTGTGAATAGTCGCTGTCAATCTCCGTGGGATAGCTTAAGGATGCTATTGTAGGTGGGGGGAGAGGTGATGTCTCCGTCCTCCTCTAAGGGAAAATTTCTCTACTTTGACATAAATACTCTTTCACTCTCAACTCAGCTTATTGATACTGAGACTTAAAATATTTGAAAATACCAGAGTATAGAAGACATTCAGCTCAATTTTCAAAAATAAAAATGGCAGTGTATATATATATTTACAGTATTTTATTTATTATGTAGGCCTATAGTTCTCCCATTATGGTTTATGTATTTATTTTTACTAGATTTGAATGCTTTTTATCACTGCAGTCCAAGTATGAATAAACTTGCCATAGTTATTTAAACTTCTCACTTTTTCTGCTGATCTTTATAAATTGCGTGGTCTGGAAGTGAAGTAAAAATATATATTTTAAAATCCCTCCTTTTTTCTAACTGTAGCCAAGTGTTTTTGCCAAGTTAGTGCCACACTAAAGCTTTTAGAGACGTCAGAAGTATTGCACGAGAAAATCTCACGATTAACTGCGAGACTTTGAGTCTCTAAAATTTTGTCCGGGCCAAAGAGCGACATCCGATGGGGGGCATCGACACTCGGAGGATTCTCGGGTCAAGGTAACTAAAAACTCCCGCTTTGTGCAGACACTTAACTGCAGCACGCGCACAGCATGACTGACGGGCAGAGAGGAGCTTGAGTTTCTCGGCATGCAGCCTCGTTTCTTGTGGACCGACAACAACACTCTGACATCCTCACACACGCACACTCACGCATGCTTGGCTGACAGGATGTTTTGCATGAACTGTGCGCTTCAGGAGTGGAATTCATTTGTGCACAGATACAGTTTCTGGATGCTCGGTATACGCGAAACTATCTGCGCGCTGACTTTGTGTTTGCAGGCTGTGCTGTTGTGTTGTGGATGGTTCCGTGATGCCATGATAGGGGCGTAATCTCATGCGCACTTTCTAAAAAATAATATCAGGCTCAGTGATGCGCTGTAGGTGAGGCTACTGATGCAGAGGCAGGCTGTGGATGCGGGGGCTGATACCCCGCCATCTGACTGACATGCTGGTTATTAATCGAGGAGGCTTTAATAAAGTGCTGTCAAAGTGACACATTCATGAAGAGATGGAACAGGTAGCCAAACGTGTAACATGCCAGATGGAAAATCACTGGAAACCCCCAATTCCCAAAGCATCAGAGTAAATAATGTCACAAAACTACTGTGATTTATTCATACTTAATGCTAGTTTCCCCTTAAACTAGAGGCATGCTGTTTAAATATGCTTACACTAATGCAGTTAACAATAGACACAGATTATGTGTTTGTGTGTAAACAAAAGATTTAAAACATGAAAAAAAAGATCAGTGTTAAAAAAAAAAATCTCATAAAGTCAAAATTCCTTCTTTCTGTCCCCCCACCCTTCTCCTCTCTGTTTTGTGGTGTGTTTTTATCAGTCTTGCAGGGGAGTTTTCATTTATTTAAATAGAAATTTTGAGTCTGATTTATAAATTACAGGCCAGCTTGGATGCCGTTTGTATGGATTGCACTTAATGTGTTTAAAATTAGATGAAGTGTTAGATAATGTGGTATTCCTTATAGAGCTTTTAATCCTCCATGCTGTGCAACTGAATGCTGTTAAATAGAATAGAACAGAATCATCTTTATTGTGATTGTGACATGCACAATTAAATTTAAATTTAAAGTTCTGTCCAATCAGTGCATAAAAGGGATGAAAAGAGATGAATATAAATACAAACACAGATCATTCTTGCATTAAGCTCTTAGAGCATGTATTAAAAGATTTCAACATCCTTTCAGCAACATTCTTAAAAAAAATTCAAATTCAACTTCATGAATAAAGAAAAAATCCTACAATTTATATGTTAACATACATGTCCACATAAAATGCTTAAAAAATCTTTATTTAAAAAACACCTGCTTGTTCAACTAATTGATCAGCTTTTGATTCCACTAGTTAGTGAACACATCTCTTTTTAAGTCTGAGGTTCTCAGATTTTAGATGGTACAACATCCTCAGTTCTACGATAGTAACATCACCCTGTGCTACACTAAGATTTAGATTTAAATAATAATAAAAAAAAAGTCAAAATATTGCTTGTAAAACTCAAAATTTAAAGCAACAGTTATTTGGTATTCTTAAGACTGAATAGTAATTATTTATTCATAGAGAATTATTAAATGTGGGTTGGATGTTTTTCAGGAGCATTTTAAACTATATAGCTAAAAATCCCATTCACACACGATTGCAGCCAACTAACTAAATGCTCTAATACAAAAAATTTTAGATCACCTGTGGAATGGCAAGGACTAAAAACACACCATCCAGTCATTTTGACCAGCCCGTTGTAAATGATTAAATGGTGACATGTTGATCAAACTCAACATCCATTCATTCCTCCCCTTTCCCCACTCCACGCATAACGCTCTGCGCATGAATCATGTGCCCTCAGAAGCTTGGAGCACTTGTAAAGATAACAAAGTGAAGCTGGGGACACACTATGCAACTTTCACAGTCTTTGCTGATGTTAGAAAAAACTACCGTAGAAGCACACACTGCCCAAACATGCCCAAAGTTTGACGCTGGTTCACATAAAATCAGACGCTGACATTCAGAGACCAAAAAGCTGTTGACGCGTGTGACAGTCAGTAAGCTTAACAAAACTACAGCATTTTCATTTTAAGCCGGCTGCATTTGACATATTAAAAAAGTGGTCCAAAGTCTTGCTCACCATGAAGGTAAGTGGAAAATAAAGTTAAATCATTCTGAGGGTGAACTATTCCTTTAAATGTTATTCCCCCCCCCCCCCCCTCCCCCCCCCCCCCCCCCCCCCCCCCCCCCCCCCCCCCCCCCCCCCCCCCCTTATCTTGAAATTACACATAATTAGGGGCTTGTCCTTTTGATTGACATGCAGCAGACCGGAAGCCCGGCCTGCCGACCGGTGGCTCCTGGTTAGCTCCTTGTTTGCTCTCAGTTTGTAGCAGAGTAGCACAACGGCGGTTTTTCGTGAGATAATAGAAAGCCTAAGCGTGTCTTACCTTTACCCTGCCGCTTAGGGGGCTAATCTTCATTAGCTCCTGTTAGTTTTGAGTTAGCTCGGTTAGCATTTAGCCCAGAGTACGGCAGCTGTCAAATATTTGCCCTGCGGCTCGGAGTGGCCTTGCCTTTGCCCATTTTAGCATTTTCCGGGAATTACGACACACGTGACACGGCAAGATGGCGACGGTGGGACACGCCCAACTGGCTTCACTTTTACCTCTTCATAAACTAATGGGTCACGTGAGCGGAAGGTTTGTCCCTCTCTATTAACGGTCTATAGTTTGTACTATGGTGGATGAAACTGAGCAGCCATTTGGCTTTATTTGCTCCACAAAGCAAGAGAACGACAAGCATCTCTGCACCATGTCTGGATTCAGCAGACTGTTCAGAGGTGTTCTGACTTTAGTTAGTTTCACCATTTACTGCAGGAACGGCACGCCGACAGTCGGCACTTTCAGCTTTTCTTTGACCCGGCAGCCCAGTTTAACGACCTGCAGTCCCGCATCGGGAGAGTAGCACCTAGCTGCAGCTGGAGCCGATACAAACCACGCACACCCTATGAATGAGAGGAACCTAACCCTAATCCCTTCCCAAACCCTAACGAAAATCCTCCAATGTCAATACAAAATACGCCCATTTTCACAACAAAACAACGCCCAGTTTCGCAACACGCCTCTGGGTCTGTGGCTGCAGTTGGGTATACTTGCATCGGGACGGCATTATGAGCTCATTAATTCGATCGGGACAGTATCAACCCGCTGTTTGAAAACCCTGGACCGGACTCAGATCACAGTTTATCCTCCACTGTTTCCGTGGAGTGAAGAGATTGCCCGTGTCTCCTCTGTATTTCCTGTCCTGTCAGAAAATTTGTTTGCGTCATGGCTCTGAGACATGCTGAATCTCTCTGATTGGCCATGTGTCAAAGCAGCAAAAGTTCAGATTTCCCAACTCTGGCATTGCCTAAATGCATATCAAGGAGTGTCGAACCTTCTTGCAGTGTGTGCTAAGCGTCAGGCGCGGTGAATACCAAAACGTGCCGTGGCAGACGCCTTAAACATGCCGCAAGAAGGTTCGGCGCTCCTTGACGCGCGTTTAGAATTTGCATATAAACCTGCCGCCCCTGCCGCGGTCGGTCTGAACGCACCATCACAGAGTGGCCTACTGGCCTTTGCAGATTTTTTTTTTATGACAGCTGAAGACTGGATATCCCACATTTAACAACGGCACCAGATCAAGAATCAGAGACCAGCTGGCTGCATCAAACTCACTCAAAAACTCTTGTGGGACTCACAGTGTACACAGACATGGCTGGCAGTTGCCAAAAATGGATAAAACCTCTGATAACTTAAAAGGTATAAATGATCAGCTCAAGCAATTTAACAACCCCTTCATTACCTCCTGATTTAACTAATAAATAAATAAATAAATATGAGTAACACTTTGGGACAGTGCTGTGTTGTACTATTTATTTATTTATTTTTAACGCTAATGGTTTCAATCAGATGCTTGTGTTCGTGTAACAGCTGTGTTTGATAATTACTGTGAAGGAGATGCTATTCTCTGTCAGATGGGTCAACTGATTGGTCTGCATCTAGTCACCATAACAACTAAGGAGGGAGACTGGTGAAACTACTAAGATTAGGTTTAGAACGCCTCTAGTTGGGAAGATAGTGATGAACCATCATAATGTGGTTGGAAGAAAATCTTAAATAGCTTTGGGTTTAAACATTTAGTGAAAACAAACTGATAAAAATCAACAGTCCAGCTCAGGGTGCAAAAAAGTTAACAACTCTTGTCAAACATAAACGTGACAGTCAGTAAGCTTAACAAAACTACAGCATTTTCATTTTAATCGCTGCAACTAAAGCTTATCTGTTAATCCACAGAAACTCCTTCAACATGGCTATCCCCGACTTTCTTACATGATTTACATGACAGATATTTTTAAAGGCTTTGCTTTTTTTTTTTTTTTTTAAGTTTTTGGTAAACATAAAGTGGTGTGTGTCTCCTGTTGATGCAGTGCAGAGAAAGAGAACTAAGTTGGTTTGGGGGGGGGGGGTAAGCTAAACGATACAATATCTTTAGACTGGTTAAAGATAATCCTGCCTTCTCTGTGACCTTATCACCTTAGTGTTAATAGATGTTAAGAAGAAGGTGCTTTCAAGGGAGAGATCACAGCTCAGGTTTCTATTATTGCCACGTCTCTCGAGATGACAGGCATATCTGGTGCCAGCTTAACAGAGCAGTCAAGCTGGCGGGAGGTTTCAGTGTGAAAGATAAATGCTGTGAAGGTGCAGAGAAAGAAAGTGCACAGGTTGAAAATACTACGGCACTGAGCAGAGTGCACTACAACTGACTAATTGTGTTTCAAATTGGGTCTTTGAGCGCACAATGGGGAATGGGATTCCTCTGAGCTCCCCACTGAAGCATCCAAGGATGAGAAAGTTGTCGGATTTGTAGGTCAGGCTGTTGGGGTTGTTGTTAGGCAGACTTGCACATAAGTCAGATATCACATTGGCTTAATTCTGGACTGCTTTTCATGGTGAGCATTTGCTAAGTTGTGATTAGGTTCTGCATTACTTTGTCCCTCGATTTCCCTTTCAGCTCAGAAGTCATCATGAAACTGACAGATACAGTACAGTCACAGGGTTATGAATATCCCCTTTCCTTCCTCTGAGTCAACAGTGAACTTCTTTTAATTTGCGTTACACTGTGCTGCACTTTTTATCTGCTTTGTTGTGTTAAAATTATAACTGATTTCACAGTTTTAAAAGGAGCTGCAAGAGTGTGTCCTCGTCCCATCTGGAGCTTATCCAAGCCTGACCCGGTTTTGGTGTTCCACGTTAGAGTGGAGCTCCTCTGGGATCTGTCCCCTCCTCATGCTGACAAAGGGAAGAAGGCCACAGCTCACCCATCTTAGCCCAGCCCAACACAGCCTGACACAACCAGAGCCTAACATCACCTTCCTGCCACATGCTGCCTGCTCTAATGAAACTAGAGGTGCATTTGTTACACTTTCACACTCCTTCCACATTGTAGATCGTCCTTCCTCCATTTTGGAGAGTGCTTCCGGGGATATTTTGCCCTACAAAAAATAATTATGTTATCTCCCTAATTCCCAATTATTATGCACAGGCTTATTTAAGAAAAAAAGGATTAGATTTTCTCTCGTCTTTGGTGGCAGAGCCAGCGAGCAGAGAATGAATTTGAACATGACACTCCTCTACTCCTCTGCAGCGAGGGGTCCTACACTTGGATGAACTGGGGGAGGAGAGAGCACAGTGAGGCTGTCATGTAAGCCGTCTCCTCTGGGGCCACCTTTTGGTGCGCGCTGCTTCCTGCTTTAGGTAGACGCCTCAGTGTTTCTGCTGCTGAGGCATCAGGCTGCTTTTCCTCCTCTCGGCTCCCTCCAGCGAAGCAGGCTGCACGTCATCTCTTCAACGCACTGAAATGGACAAGGTAAGATGTCTCTTTAGCCTTCTTTTCTGTCCTCAATTAAACTTTCTTTTCTGTTACAGCAGATTACTTTGATTTGTGCAGCAGCTTCTAAGTTTGCACTGCTGTGTCTTTCTGGGTAAAATCAATATGCTTATATGCTTGTTTTGCTTTCAAAATGAATGTTTTGTAGAGGGAACAGGTTTTTTAAGTGGATTTGGTCCCAGGTGATGCTCTTTCTTATTAATCGGGTAGAAAACCTTCACTGCAAGTCATGAATATTTCCACAGGAGCAGATTATTAAAGTCTAACTAAGTCAAAAAGCTTTGCATCATCCTTTCATTTTTCTCTGCCAACAGCTTTAATGCTCTTTTAGTAGCTCATATGTGAAATACAAAGTCACTCAAACTCAAGAGGAAAAAAGGGCTTTTTGATGTTTTTAATGACTTTCAAAATCATTTTCATGTGTATTGTATTTTTAGATGTTTTTTTTTTAGAAAATTAAATCAGGTGAGGTAATCAATATCTAACAAGGATGCACAGGTTTAGGTTCATCCTCAAAAGAAGCTCAGTAGTAATCCACCGAAAGACTAAAGCATGATGATATTATAACAAGTCTTTGAAGTGTGATATAGCCCAAAGTAAAGCAGCAACACTTTTTTTTTTTTTACATCTGCCACCTCATCTTTTTTATCGCCTACTGCCATGTGTGTGATTGTCCTCACTGTATATGTTAAACAGAAGAGTTTCTTTTTTTTTTTTAGATCTGCTCAGAGTGCACGCAGCCAACACTTGCACAGAGTCTGTGTACGCTGTGCAACAAGTGGTTGTGTTACCAGTGCACAGATGTGCACCAGCATCAGAGAGCCCCCACTGCTTCTCAGTGTGCAGACTCATACCAGCAACAGAGGCCCAGTGCCACCCAGTGTCCTGACCTGCACCAGAGAGGCTCCAGCACCCTGCCTCCTACTGGACAAGGCAAGATATTTGTGTATATATAAAAACTGCGTTTCATACACTTTTCTGGCGGGTATGACAAATTCTTAGTTAGGCTACACTATCTTTCATTTGGAGGCCTTTCTGCTCTGTGCTCTGGTTGTTTGTTACTCTTAAAAATATTCCAGTAATCCAGTCGGAGCCATTGCGATGAATAATACATGACAGTGGCAGTGGTTGATAATAGTTCCTGGAGATCCATGTGTTTTATTACACCTATCTTTAACACATGCCCTAGATTCTGAGGTGCTTGGATGATTTCATTTTTCTAATATTAGTGTGTTGCTATTTAAAGCCCCTCACGTATGCCCAGTAGCTGTACTGCTTGCATTTTGCAGGTCTACCCTGCACAAGTTATCAAATCATAATGAGCTGTTCCTATGCATTTTAATTTTGATACAAGAGTGTTACTGTTTGGTTTGTGTACTTGTGAGAAAAGCTGTGTGACTGCGCTGACAGACAGGATGTGGTCAGTCAGATCAAGTTGATGCACCCGAGGTGATGCTCAGCTCTCTACCACAGAGATCTGTGATGATCTGCAGGGGGGAGCAGGGGGGGCACCTGGTCGAGATGAGTTGGCCTGCAAAGAGCAGCAGGGCTGCGCTCTTTGACCCCATCAAGTTATTGTTAGACAGACATTCTGTGAGCCAAAAGTTTGCTCGCTGACTTATTTAGAAATGCAGTAGAAATATTTGAGTGTCTGTCATTGGATGTGCACCATTGATGACACTTTAAAGGCTTCCACTGAGAGACTGTTTACCTACTTTCTTGTGACTTGACTCCCACTGTAACCTCAATTTCCTTCTGTTCAACCTATTTCCCACAAGTGTGCTGATATTTTGTATCAAAATGAAGAGGAATGTTACATAACTTGTCAAAATATTTTTTTAAGACGCTCATTTATTTAACTGTAGCACCATATAAAAGTTTAATATACTGACTGTGAACATATGTATTAATCATTTGTGTATGGCAGATTACACTAGCTTATGTCATTGTGAACATTTAGAAAAACATCATGTTTAAAGGGATATTGTGTAACTTCTCCTGTTATCTATTCACAAAAATTGATTATTTTGTTCAAAAGTGTTATTCCATTAATCAGTAATCACTCCCATCAACAAACTGAGGTGCTCCTGTAAGCTCTGAATTTGCCGTTCGTATCATTCATATATACATCGAACGGGTCGTCTTAGGGTGAATCCCATTTCACCCCTTAGCCCTTCCCCTCCGTTTTGCGCGTTCATGTGTAGGGGTAGGGGTGTCCCAATACCTGTAGGATGGAGGGGAAGGACTAAGGGGTAGGGCTATATACCCCTTCAAACGAAGATTTTTCGAGAGCACACTTCAAACGAAGGGGTATGAAAATCCAAAAACATCCACAAATGTAAATATTTCTCTATAAATAAAGTTTAAAAAGTGTGAAAACCATTATATAGTCTAGTTTAATGCTGTTTAAATGTTTAACGGTAATTTTTTTTGCAAAATGCACATGAAAAAAAATCGCGAGTACTACATTGACGCTTCAGTTATATAAACGCTACCAGGCTGAAAACCAGCGGTGCTCTGCAGCCCTGATAATCCAGATGATCAATAAGAAATTCGGCAGCATCGCTGCTGGTCTTCATGGGATAAAACACAGGCAGGGATGTCATGCAAAAATCGAATTTGCTTGTTAACGTTAATCCACAGCTGTAGACGGCTTGATTTCTCCAGATTTGCGCCAACAGCTCAGCGCACATCTGCTTACACACAAGCTGGCGGAATCACTGATGACGTATGTGATTCTTGAAGGGGTGTCCCAATTTGAAGGGGTTGACTTTCACCCCTACCACTTGTAGCTTCGTTTTAAGTGCAAGGGCCAAGGGGAAGGGGTAAGGGGTAGGGGTAAAAAAGAGAATTGGGATTGGGCCTTAGTGGTGGCTACTGTGTCGTGTCGCCATGTTTTTACGTTCAGTAAAAGTGTAACAGTAGGAAACCACAGAAACTCACCGGAGACACCGGAGTTGTCAGCTCAGTTCGAGGTAGTGCCTTTAAAAAGTCACATCGGGTGCAGTGGGGAGGAACCGAGCGTTACACTGATGCTGGGTTCATGTGCAGTCGGGCAGATGGCCGTCAGTAACCAACCCGATGTAATTTTAAACACAGAAGCCGAGAGAAAGAGGGTTAAAACATGGGTCAGGCAAAACAATACGACATTGCCATGACAACATATCAGATGTGGACTGAAGTCACTGTAACTGACGTCTTCACATAGAGGCTTGTTTATGCCTTTACATGCAGCAGCTGTTATCCGCCTGCCCGGTTTCACGTGAACGCAGCATGAAAAGTACTAGCGAGTTGCTTGCGATATACAATTGTTCCACAATGTCCCTTTAAAACAAACAAACAAACAAACAAACAAAAAAAAGAACAGCAGTGAGAGGCAGAAAACAGCTGAAACCACAAGATATCTTATTTTCTGATTAGTCAGTCTACTATACAATTTCATGAGCAAGAAAAAAAACCCCCAAAGAAACCAAAACTCATTAGTAAGGTCTATTAGAGATGCAGTGATCCAGTTTTTTTTTATCCAATCTGATACAGAGGCTGAGTGTATCGGCCAATACCCAATACTGATCCGATACTACTGTTGAATGAATGAATCGTAAAACTTGCCATGCAAGTGAATGCATCAGGCTTGACATAAACATTTAGCCTTGTTAAAAAAATGGTAAAAAAAAAATTAACACAGACATACTTGTACTGTTAAAGGTTGAATATGGAATACGGACAGAACAGCGACATCACGTGTATCTAGGTTGTAGTTGCAACGGGAGAAAAACAACTCCAGCCGCTGGGATGCCAGGCTCACTGCCGATATGCAAGTGACCAACAGTCTGCAGCATGTCCAACAAGTAACACAGAGGAGTTTATAACTGACAGCTAACGTTAGCCATGTTAGCAAACAAGCTAGCTTACTGATCCAGGAGAAAAGTCGCCATTTCCATGTTTTGACTCCGTGGAAAACGTTTATGTGGGTCCATTTAGTGAAGTCTTCACCTAAATTTACTCCAGGTTTTGCTCTTCTCAGGTCACTCCTCCTCAGAAACAGATAACAACATCTCCAGGGCTCTGAAGCAGCTGCTTCACTCGTCGTCTCCACGGTTTTCCCCTGTACAAGCCTGACTATGACCAAAATATTGTTTCCACACAGAGATCGTATTTGGCAACCTGCAATGGCGGCGTGTATTGGCTTATAGACGTAAATAAAATGCCATTATCGAACCCTTCAAAATTTATTTTATAATTATTTTTAGGCTAAATATAATTTTTCTGAGGAAATGTTGTACTTTCATTCTGTTCACCCTGAAATGACCTGTGGAGGTATTATTATTATTTTTTAAATATAGCTTTTAATAAAAATGTTCCATATTCAACCTTTAATTATTAGCAAATAAAGTGTGAATAAATAACACTACCATGTAAAGTGCACTGCAAACAGAAATTTTAAAATGTAATATAAGATATTACATATTATGGCGCTGCAAACACAGAATTGAAGTGACTAGATGGCTGTAACGGTATTGCTATATGTGATATTCATAAAAACAAAAATGACTAGATCCAAATGCTGGGGCATCCTCAGTCATCGGATATCCGATCAAGCTAATTAGTCAATATTGAAGTGATATCCGATCTGGATATCGGATCGATGCATCTCTCAAGTCTATTGACAAAAATTGTCCATTTGTTTAAATTTAAGAAACCATATTTAGAATATAGACTACTGTGATAAAGAATATTTTTCTTTAACTTTTTGTGAATGGAACATTTAAAGAACCTTGATCACTTGAGATCATATTTGCCTCTCTCATTTTAAAGGCTTAAAGTTCTGAAGGTGTTCTAATTTGCATAAATTGTATAACTGCCATGGTTGAATAATAGTAATTATAAAAAAAATTCTGGATCAAGGTCCTGCAAATCCATCCGTAGCCTTTACACTAATCCTCCTGACAAGTAGACAAACAAGCTAAGTAGCACCGTTATAACCTCTGTGGTGGAGGTGAACAATGACAATCTGTTGTTTCTGCAGTAGGAGTTACAGTATGTGGCTCAGACTGACCTAAACACAGTATAGATACTGTAACACATGATGCTCCAACCCATATACAGACGCATTGTAGCCTGTGCTAATGCTATGGTGTAGATTCCTGCTCTCCGAAGGGGGCACAATTGAAGTGTTGTGAACGGAGGAAAGTAGATTAGGACGTGCGTCACGCGCTGCAAGGCAAAGCAACGTATGTTCTGCTTTTGCGTTTGTATTACATGAAGGTGCTAAAATAATCTTTTGGCACAGTGAAAGCTAACTCCTTTAACTGTCTGTAGGCATTTTGTTAGTATTTAATCACTTGGTTTGGTATGGTGGCATAGAATGTTTTTGTCTTAAGTGGATGTGGTTTCAGAGTATGTCACATTTCACTACTTCACTGTATGGGTCACAGGAAATAACCTACATCACCTTGTTTGTTTCAACACACTGCCTGACCAGTCAGAGTAAATGGGGAATTAATGAAGTGACAAAAACCTAGATGGTTTTTCAGAGAAATGACAAACAATCGTTTCGGCTGTAATTAACAATATGATGAAACAAAACACTCTTGAAAACTTTTTTTCAATGAAAGACATAAGTACCTTCATCCCTAAAACGCAATGAGCCTCAGTTGTCCATGTGAGCATAAAAAGGTCTTTTGAATATTTAACTTCATACCTTTTGTCCTATTCTGACGTCAGTGCCCAGATTTTAACAGTGATATGAATGAATGTTTTAGCAACATGAACAGACCATGATGCAATGCTACATTTATGGACTTTAAACTTGGTTTCTAAAGAAATGGCCAACTTTCAACACAAACTGGTTCTCTTGGTGTGAACTGCCTATCGACTGTAGCTGATGCTTCACGTCCTTTCTCCCTCCTCCCTCTATGTGTCTTTCAGGCCCAGGGTCGTATCCTTGCTCCTTCCTCATGTGCCACTCTCACAGACAGGAGCCCTTGGAGCTTTTTTGTGAGTCATGTGACCTTCTGTGCTGCAGCAGCTGTCACCTGTCCTCCCACAAAAACCACAGGTCAGTTCTCAAAAACGCAGCACAAGGACACTGCAGAGAGGGGCTAACCGCAGGTTAAACACCTCTAAACTGAAGTGCTCTTTAACTATCCTGTCACTTTTATCTTGCGTATCTGCATACACTACCCTTGGCCGGCCTAACTTTCATTAAGTATTCATACCTTTTTGTTTTCTGTGACGATACTGTGCAGTTGCTGTCTCAAAGGTCACCTGCATAATGTCTTGTCCTCAGGGGAAACAAATTTAATTCTGTTGTTCTTCCTGCCCAAAGAATAAATTAGTGAACTTTCTGTGTAGTTTATACTGTGATCTCTCATGTGTTTAGGGTGATGCAGATTGGGAAGGCCCTGCAGGATCAGCAATGGCTGTTTGAGAGCCTGATGGTGCAAGTGGAAGAGAAGAGGTCTACAGTGGAAAACAATGCTAAACAGATAGAAGACAGGTTGGTTTAATCTCTGACAGAGTCATAATCATAGTTCTATCAGTACAGCTACTATCACAAATGACCAGTAATCAAATAGCATGAAACATGTCATGTTGATGAATAACTAATTCATCAAATGTTGCTTTTTGCATGTTTTTGATAGACTGAAACCTTTTCCCTTCCTTTCTGTCTGTGTAGACTGCATGGAGTAAAGATTGCTCACAGGAAGGCAGAAAACCAGATTAAAATGGCGAAGATGATTATGATGAACGAGCTTAACAAACGAGCCAACCTATTAATAGAGCAACTGGAGGTAATTACTCTCTCTTTATTTCTTACTTCTTATCATTCAGCCAGCTGTGAAAGTTCATACAGATAATCCACAACTACTGTAGCAAAATCTGCCCTGAAAGCAAGCAAACAAAACCCCATAATAATTTGTCTGAGTCACTTAAACAAACAACTCAGGTGCTACATCTTTTCCAACAAAAATGCTGTTGATCAGACTGCAGTCTACTCACAATACTTTCTGTCTTCCAGTAATCATACGTATTTCTGGATTTTTCTGCAGAAGATTTCAGAGGACTTTCAGCAGCGCTTGGAGGACCAGCTGCAAGGGGTAATAGAGCTCTGTGGCCAGCTGGACCACATTCAGAAGTTCGTCACCTGGGCCACAACCCGCCACTGCAGAGGTCCGGTGCTCTTCAGCAGGGCTCTGGTGAGACAGTCAACAGACGTCCACTGTCCTATTATTATACAAACATGCACACTCAGTTCGGTGTGGGGACTAATTAATTTCTTAGGGGGAACAGAACAAGTGTTGTCTTGTTCTAGAAAAATGAAAACCCACTTATATTTGAAGAGTACTGTGATTATACTTGTAAGGTTTTCTGTTCATAGAGGTTGTTCAGCTGGAGTGTCCTCTGTGTAAATGAAGGATCTGGGTTACACTAAGCCTGAGAAAAATAGCTGAAGTTGTATCAGTGACTTTAGTTCAACCCATGCTCTTATACTGCAGAACCTGTGTTAACGGGAGCATGGATTTTGAAAGACGGAAACATTTATCAGGCAGCTAGAGCTTAAAAATAAGCAAGAGGCAGTGTAGGAGGTGTAAGATGTCGTATTTTTGGCGCTTCACCCAAACAGAAGACAAAAAGTCAGGATATCTTGGTTATTTGTACAAGTTTTGATAATACTCTTAGTAATGAGTGTCTTGAGATGAGACACATTAAAACCCACCACAAGATTTGGGCGCATCAGTTTACTAATATACAAGGTTCCTTAGATTTGACTGGGTATAAGTTAAGTTCATACTAGATCAGTAGAATAATCTTTTCACATAAATTTAGATACAGCATCATTAAGTGGATGTTTTATTAAAAAAATTTTTTTGGGGGGGGGGGTGGGGGGGTGTATGTGTGATATCAACACCACCTGTTTTTATGTGATGTTCTTCCTGCAGATTTCACTTCAGATGCAGCAGCTGCTTGAGGCGTCTTTCCTCTCAGACTCTTGGAGTCCCATTAAGATCAAATTCAACTGGGATGCAAGTTACTGGACAAAGCAGATTTCTTCTCTAGGTAGATTGAATTAAACCAAGATGACTGTAGTAAAATATTGTATGTTTCAATTTAAGTTTATAATGCTAAATGTGGAAATAAGCTCTCGGTAAAACATACATTCGAATTGAAATTAATCTTTCAGCACATACACATGCTCATCAGTGAAGTCGTCACTGGCATTTCTATGCATGACATATGATGTATTATTTTTGTTAACAGAGCTTTTACCATCTGTTGCTCTGCAGGCCAGCTGACTGTTGAGGGGGGAAACTGTACTTTTCCTTCATCCTTGGCTTGTTCCAGTATTATGAGGCCCCAGCCCATCACCTGCTTGTCTCTGCCAACCATGTTTCACAGAGGCCGAGAGCCAGGCTGTGGGTTCCAGGCCTGCTGTGAGCCCCAGATGTGTTGCCTGCATGGCATTCCCCCTCAGTCAGATCTCGCCAGTCCGGACAAAAGCCAGATGGAAACCACACTTTACAACTCCAACTGCACTCAACCGGGTCTTATCTCAGTCTCCCTGCACCAGAACCAGCAACTCCAGAAGTGCTGGGACGGAGAAGCCACCCTGCAATGTCCTCGTCCTACATCTCCTGTCCCAACCGTACGGCCCATTCAGCTCAACTGCAACCGTGGATCTGCAGCGCAACCACAAGCTGCTGATTCCCTACCCCACTCACAGTCTATAACCTACCTCTCTTGTCAACAACACCAGAGAGAAGTACTTCCAGACAGCCAGACTCAGCTCAGTGCAGACCGCTCCAGCCACGGCCAGTGTAAGGGCAAGCTGTTGAGTGGCATGGCTCTGCTTCAGGACGTGAGCCACACAGTGATGAACAGAGATGTGGGGACTGAGGAGGACTGGGAGGCGAGGTGCAGGAAAGAGGAGACTTGCAGACAAGCAGCAGTGGCTGAAAGCAGAGAGGTGCTGGACGAAGAGCTGCAGACAGACAGGAGGGAGCAGAGTCCTGTCCAACAGCAGCTGCAGCAGCAGCTTCACACTTCTTCAGCAGCAGAGCAGCAGAAAACCAGACCTGCACTGACACTGAGAAACCACAGAGATGGCAAGGTGAGAGAATAAGCCATACAATGATAGTGCTTACAATCAAGAATTGAAACATAGATAAGGTATGATAACATCTAAAAAGCCCACAAAGAGCTGATTCCTGACCTTGAGCAAACATAAACATGGTGCACTCTACAGCTCCTACAGAAATCTTCAATACCAAGTACATGTTCAGTCAGAATACATCCAGGATGTCAGTTTAATAATGACAAATCTCTACCTGGAAAAACCTTGATAAGGTTCTGTGTAAAAGCAACAGAGCTACAAAAACCGTTTGAATGTTTTTACAGCATAAGATCAAAGCAAAATGTGTGGTGGGATTTTTTTTTTTTGCTCCTCAGTCCCCAGTTTTTTTGTTTCACATGTGGTTTCTGCAGTTTCTATGGGCTCAAATGAGTTATTGACCAAACTCGCAGCTCATTATATGGTAAACCACACAAAGCTGTTAATACACACCTCTCACAAGCCACTACTTGTCAAGAACATTTCCTCTTAAAAGACAGATGTTCAAACACTCTTTCACTTGAGTATTTATAATTGTTTAGTGCAGTCACATTTAAGCCATGTGAAAAGAAGGGAAGAGAGCTTTTCATGTGAGAAAGAAATTGAAGGTAGTATTTAGTTTTAAAAAAACAAAAAACAAACAGAAAAACAAAAAAATGACTGAAAACTAAAAGAAACTCTTTATTTTAAAGCCAGAATATTGACTTCCAAAAGTTGACAGCTTGCCTGAAAACAGATGGTGTGAAAGAAACCTGCTCCTGCTTTCATAAAGAAAGGATGATGGGAAAACAAAGAGCTACTCTGACAATTAAAGCTGAGCAGTTCATAGCAGTCTCTTCATCATAATCATACTTGATGCCAGAGGTTTTAGCAGCTGCATAATCACCTCTCAAAGAAATTCTCAAGATGGATGATAACAAGCACAAAGACATGTTATTTTTACATTTTCAAGTCACTGCATCTGAAAATGATATAAAGCCACTTGGGCACACTCATTTATGTACTTAACCTGTCATTAATGAGCCACTAAGGGAATAGTGGGAGCTGCCAGTTTGATTTTAGCCCTGGTTTGCACCAAGATAAATTCCTGCTCCCCATCGTTCCAGAGAGAGGGATTAGAGTCTATTTTCCTCTACAGTCTGAATCCTGCGTTTCCTCCCAGGGGCACAGATCAGGTAAGTGTTATAATCGCATGATACTTAGGAGCGTGTGCTTAGTGCAAGTATGGCCTGAATATGTATGATGGTGTTCAAGTGAAACAAAAAAAGAGAAGCTGGTGCTGGTTGAAGGAAAAAAAAAAAAAAAGCTGGTGTGAAATGATTCCTCAGTCTTCCCCCTTGCTTTAGCTGAAGACTCATTCAAGGTGATTAAAGAAGATTTGTGTATTTGTTAAACTGCAATGTGAGCAAAAGATGCAGTGGTTTGCAAGTCTGGCTTAATAATCAAAGGGCTACTCTGAACCCCTGAGGCTGAATTTGCATTCGATAATTGGTGTGGTAGCCAAACCTTTTATTGCTTCTACAATAAGATTAATAAATGCAGCGTGTTTGTAAGGATTGTTTTGAATTTTTAATAGAATGAGCAATGGTTTTATTCATCCATCCACCACACACATCCCACTTCTTTTCCCTCACCTTATAGTTGTTAATGGAATAAACAGGTGCATCTGTGTATTTGATGGAACCTGAAATCATGTTCAGGTCTGTGTTTATGTTTCTGTCAGAGATCCACATCCCTGGAGGTGTCTGCAACGGTCCACGAGTGTGTATCTGATGTGCAGAGCAGCAGGCTTAGCCCTAGTTCAGCATGCTCAAGGGGAAAAGACGCTCTCGGAGCATCCCAACAGAGCTGGCAGCCCCATCCACAAGCCCCTACACAGAGAGGCCTCCAGGATGCAATAACAGTCAAGATGCAGAAGCTTTAAAGCAGGTAACCCCACGTCAGAATATAATCACAGATGGGGATTAGCTGAGGCTGCGCTGTTACAGAGATAAAACTGGTCACAGTTGAGATGTGCACTTAACACATAAGAACTCTAGCACCACAAAGCTAAACTTGTTACACAGAATTCTGCAGCAATGAACAAATGACTGTAGAAATATCCTGGAACAGAGTGTCAAATGAAAATATTTGAGTACTGGCAGGAGAGAAGAAAAAAGCAAGATAGCAGTTCCGAAGCTTTCCATCAAATGATATTTAGAAAAGGAGATGCTCGGTTGTCATGGTAAAATATGATAATCGGGAGTAAGAAAAAAAACAACACATTTTACTAGAGCAATGAGCCCACTCATCATCCTGCTCGAGGCTAGATGCTTGGGGCCACTCCAGCCACAGCTGGAAAAACACAACATCTATTGTTTTGTAGGTGAGAAATGAGAGAAATTGGTTGAAAAAAGAAAGAAGAGATGCATCTCTGTTTAAACAATCTGAGTTTACATTGTGTCTCTACTTACAGTTTTAAAGAAGGCAGTTTAAGGCATGTTCCACATGCTGAAACAGTCTTGTTGGAAGACAACGTACAATCTTTTATTTGTCTAAAGCTCAGACTGTATTTGAAATGTGGATTCACAATAATGTCACATCAGTTTGAGGACTACTGTTTTAAAGCCCAAAGATCACTTGATTTTTTTTTAACTACAGGAGATTAGATTTGGAAAGTTGGGTGTAGCTGTATATTTAGACTTTTTTTTTTCTTAAACTTGATTGTAATTATGAGTGAATTACAACACTGAAGTCGTGAAAAAAGGACAATATTTTATCAGAGAAGTTGCCTTAATTTAATATTTATGGGGAATCTATTGAAGCCAGAGATGTTTTGAAGTGGAGTAAATGTTTCAGAACCAGTGTTCATCTATGTTCATGTCACAGTTAACGGGCAAGCACGCTATGTACTGTATTTATAGGTTCAACAGATCCTTTTCTATTTATATTTAGATTAAAAGCCTCCAGGTCATGTTACATAGAAATAGCTGTTTTTCTTGTTATAGAAGTGTCTTGGTTTATTATTATGTGTATATTGGTTTAACATCATGTCTGTGTTGTTCTCAGTATGACATTATGGATCCCAGACAGAGGAGAGCCTCAGATGGGGTGCTTTGCGTTGTTAAGGAAACCGTATCTGACAACGGCCCATCCAGAGGACGCCTGTCTCCTTCACTGTCTTATAAGATGGAGCCAGGTACTGGTATATTCCATTAGATTCATTCCTTTATCCTAAAAATGAACACGATATACACTACTGGTCAAAACTATCTTTCCGGTTCTTTATGGTAAGATAGATGAAGTTGTAAGTAATTGCAAAAAGTTGGGAGAGCTCTGGGAAATGGTTGCATCGTTTTTCAAGGCTTCAGCAACTTTTGTTGTTCCAAGACTTTTTCAAATTGTTGACTCATTTTTGCTGCCTGAAAAAGGCTCCTTGTATAATTCTAATTCATAAAATATTTTTCAGTGCAGGGATACCTAATCCTGTTTTTTAACCTCTGGCAGCTTATCATTTACCTTTGTAACATCATTGGGCTTGAACTGCTTGAACTGTAACAACATAAAAAAAAAAATTCTAAGAATTTTGACCAATTGTGTAAAAACTTAATACATAACCGTCTTAATCACATTTTTTTTAACCATCCCTCCACAATAGTGGGTGGAGAGGTTGATTATGGAACAAAGGAGAAACGCAGAGTCACAAGGAACAGCTTTAACAGGTGAGTGATCTCTGAATCAGCCTAACATCCTCTCGCAAACTGTGAGAACAAAGTCTGGTTGTCATCTCTAATTCTCTGCTTCCCTCTAAAGTCACGAAGACATCCTGAAGGACTCAGGCAGATCCAGGGTGCCAGTAGTTTGCTTAGAGCGCCTTAAGATACTTGTCTCGCAACTCCCACCACATGGGCGAAGACAGAGTGACCCTTTGCCTGCCAGTGGGATGGACAGCATTGAAAATATCCCTCAGCAGAAAACCAGGCATGATCTAACACCTGAGGTATGTCTGATTGCATTTATGTAGTTCAAGATATTCAGTAAAACCTAAAGCCTCCAGGGAGTTAATCAAGAAAAAAAAAAAAAAATGGCAGGTTCTCTGTTTTCAGGTTGTTAATATATTATTTTATCTTTAAATAGACCCAGTCAAATGCTTTTTTCTCTGTTTTGGGTCTTTGTGCTAAGCTAAGCTAAGCTAAGCTAAGCTAAGCGGTATTGGTAGCAATAACTTAATGCACTCAAATCCAATAGAGAACTATATAGACTATATAGATTTTATATATACTGTATAACATTTAGGGATGTCCGATATTATCGTCCGATATTGGCATTTAAATGTGATATCGGGAAATGACGGTATCGTTTTTTGCTTTTTTTTTACCGTTATTTTTATCAACAGAATCTTGCGAGATTTCACAATGAAACAATGAGATCTCACGAGATCTTGTTCCATTAGCAGCAGTCCAGCATGTAGAAAAGTCGCTGTTATTGTGGAAGAACTTCATATCCCAGCATTCCTTTTAGGATGCGTTCACACTACAGGTAAATGTGACCTGAATCCGATCTTTTCGCTCAAATGTAACCCATATCCGATCTGCTTCTGACCGTGTGAACAGCGCAAGTCGGATTGAATCCGACACTTTTGGATTGGATTCAGGCCACTTTCAAATGTGGTGTTGAATGTAAACAATGGACGAAGCAGTTAAATCATATTTTTCTGGCTCTGGTTGCACATCAACCTGGAAACTGAGTGTTGTGGGATAACTTTCATGTGGGGGCCTGGCAGCTCAGTGTCTGAACGTGAGTGAGTGTGTGCACGAGCGAACGGTGGAGGATGCGCCGCTGTGGACGAGGCCAGAAGAGGAAAAAGTGTGTGAAATGCATCCGGTACAGAGAGAGACGTTGACCGCAGCAGGTAGAGAGAAGAATAGCTGGTGATAAATGTGCAGCAGTTGGCTAAAATAAAGCCGCTTCTGTTCAGCATAACGGCTGCAACAGGTGCAGAGTTTAGTCTGGGAGTTGGAGCCAAACAAAACCCACTTCGGCCGTGGACAAGATGGAGAAACACTTGTGTTTCCCAGGATTTGCAAGACAAAAAACCGCCGTTGTAACAGCTCTGCTACAGGCTGAGACTTTACCGAGAGCAAACAAGGAGCTAACTAGGCGCCACCAGTTGGCAAGCCCACATCCGATCTGTCAGTCAGTCAAAAGGACACGCCCTTAATTGTGTGTAATTTCAAGATTAAATTACATCTCAATGGATGAGTTATAAAAAAAATTCACCCCCCTCGCAGTTGACATGAAGGTAAACTTTATAATTTTATAATTAAACATGTTTATTTCTGCTGTGAAGTTGGCCTTCTTAACATGGGACTCTATGGGGATTTGCAATGTTTTGCTATTAGCAGCGGATGAAGAAAAAAATACAAATATTTCCTTCTTCCGGGTCGCTTCATAGTTGGCCATCGAAGATTGCTGCTTGTCAGAAACATTATATCGATATAACAATATCAGTATCGGTTAATATTGTGTATTGGAATTTAAAAGACACTATCGGATATCGGATACTGGTAAAAAAGCCAGTATCAAACATCCCTAATAGCTTTATATATACATAATTTAATATATATACATTATTGCTTTTGTTTGAGTGTGTGTCTTGATCTGGACTAGTCAGGATGTACTGTATGTATATGATTGATAAGACTGACTGCTTATGAAGAGTGACTATATCTGCTGAGTTACGCACAGTTTGCAAATAAGGTGTAATGAGCTGAAGTGTGTGATGCCGTGTTTCTGTTCTGCATATTTTTTGTTTCTTTGTTGATATTTGGAAAAAAAATGTGCAGGAGCTCTCGTTTATTAATCATACTACTGTACTGTCATGATCCTGCAAATAAAAAGATATTTATAAAACAAAGATGTGTATAGTCTGTAAGATAAAAGATGCTTTTCAGTCAGTAACCTGTTTTTAAACATAAGATGTTTAAATCAGTGTACTGATTTCCTCTGGCAACCTGGTCCACAAGGTGCTCAGGTACTTTGACTGCAAATGCTTTGTCTTCTCCAGTCTTTCATCCTACATCTGGAACAAATAGCGTTTCTTTTTGCCAGAGGATCTGAGTATACAGAGAAGCTTGTGTATGTCAGATAAACAAGAGGGTCTGAGGCAATGAAAACCTTTAAAAACAAATAATGAGGTCTTCAAATCAATTTTAAAACCTACTGTTAGCCAATATAAGGAGGCTAAAACAGTTTTTAATTGTATTTTTGAACAAAATGGAGCCATTTTTTCTCTTCTCTTCTCTTGCAGATGGAGGACAAAGCAGCAGGCCCTGGAACCAGAAGAACCACTCGCTCACTCACAGGGCCACCATGTGCAGAGCGTCAGACTCGAAGTCACTCCACCAAACTGTCAACCAACTGTGATTTTGACAGCCTAACTATCAGAGGGAGACTGAGGTCTCACCAAACATCCACACTGCTTCCCACTGACTCAGTATATGCGCCACAGAGCTACTCAACACTTGATCTGGATTCAGACTCTGATCCCAGGTCAGCCTCTGAGGATGCTGTTGTTTCTCCAAATGATCCAGACCCACAGCTAGACTCAGATGCGTCACCGGACTCTGATCCGAATGCTGCGTCTTCATCTGAGGCTGAGCTCGAATGTTTGGCTGAGAGGAAGTCGGCAGCTGCAGGAGAGGTGAGACTTTGTGAGGATTCTGAGCCAAGTCTGGAATTTGAGGCAGATCCAGAATCAGATGGAGGAGGGGGATCAGAAGATGGCCAAGAGCTGGATGTGTATACAGAGTCGGGTGATGCTCAGACAGAGTCTGACACCCAGCCTGAATATGATCCTACTTTTCAGGCTGAGACTGATTCAGATGCTGTATCCGATCAGCCTCCAGATTCCCAGGGCTCTGTGGAGTCTGAGCTGGATGTAGAATCAGAGACTGAACTTACCACAGATGATCCACTGCCGCTTCGCTCTGACCTGGAGGAGGAGTGCCATGTTGGTCCCGGTCAGAGGCCACTTCTGATAGCAAACCCTGTTGGTCAGAGAGACACCGAGGATGTCCTTTCTGAGCAGGAAAGTGCTGAAATGGAAAGTGAGGATTTCTGTGCAGTGTGTCTGATTGGAGGGGAGCTGCTGTGCTGTGACCGCTGTCCTAAAGTCTTCCACCTGTCTTGCCATATCCCGCCTCTGCTGAGCTTCCCCTCGTAAGCTTTTTATTCTGTAACCTGAAATTTATTCATTCAGCATCTCACACCTTCTGATAAACAGTTCATTCAAAGCTGTTCTAACTAATCTGATGTGATGTGATGGTGTTTAGAGGTGACTGGGTGTGCAGCCTGTGCAGAGATCTTGTACAGCCAGAGGTCGAATACAACTGTGAGAATGAGAGAACAGCTGGAGTACACACAGCGAATGGGTTGTCAGCACAGGACCAGAGGGTAGGTCGATGTATCAGCTGCATTCCAGTGACAGTAACAATGTCTAGCAGTCTCTGGCTTGTTTGGTGTGTTTTTTTTTTGCCCTTCAATTTCTACAGTTTTGTTTTATATTTGCAGAAATGTGAGAGACTGACTCTTCTGGTCCTCAGCAACATTTTAAGCGCTCCCTTCCATGAGCCCGTCAGTCCACTTGTAAGTGATTATCATGTCTATTTATGTGGGGATGAATAAATCCTCCCCCCCCCCCCCCATATCCCCCCCCCCACCACCATCATCCCCATCCATCCATCCATCCATCCATCCATCCATCCATCCATCCATCCATCCATCCATCCATCCATCCATCCATCCATCCATCCATCCATCCATCCATCCATCCATCCATCCATCCATCCATCCATCCATCCATCCATCCATCCATCCATCAGGTTTTATTTTAATTTCAGTCATTCATAAGTGACCTCAAGTGTTTTCCTCTTTTTGTTTCTTTTTCTTCTTCTTCTTCTTCTTCTTTTTTTTTAGCTAAACAAGAAAACTTCAAGTGTTGCTGTATTTTCCAGTGTTTTGGGGCCTAAAAGTTTCCCCCATGGATGTTTTCCTTTAATCAAAGTTACTTTCATATATATATATATATTTTTTTTTTTTTCATTAAAGCATAGTGAGCACATCCTCAGGGCCACACAGCTGTGATGAATGCATTTTCATCTTAATAAGGCATCCACAAAGCAGATTTTGAAAAAGAATGTTATGCATTGGTTTTTTCACACTCTCTTTCTCATTCGCTCCTTTTTTGCTACATTTCTTTGTGAGTTACCTCTGTTGTTGACTGTTGTCTAGGGATGTAACGATTACTGATGTATTAATATTGTTTCAAACTGATTCCTGTACTTTGAAAAACTCACAGTGATGCTGCTCATTGGCTGGGAAAGCAGTAGTAGTCCCAGTTTACAATGTTTACTTCATGAAAATATGGCGGAAGGCAACGAAGGCTCCCACATAGACAGTTTAGACCCATTTTGGATATTTTTAAAGATGCTGGGAGGTATTTCTAAAATACCGCGATAAAAGTTATTACTGTGATCATTTTGGTCACAATTACAGTACTGTGGTACGAAATTTTCATATCTTTACATCCATACTGTTGTCTAGTTTAAATTCATCTAGGTTTTTTTTTTAAGGATTTTTGGGCACTAGTGGCCTTTATACAACAGTATACAGCGACAGGAAAGGGGCAGAGAGAGTGGGGAGTGACATGCAGCAAGGGGACCTGGACCGGGAATCGAACCGGGGCCGACTGCGCTGAGGAGCTGTGGCCTCTGTTCATGGGGTGGCTGCTCAACCAACTGAGCTAATCACCGCCCCATCATCTAGGTTTTTTACATGATCATGTGCATATTTTAAAATGACATAACCACTTGGAAAAAAAATGTTTTATTTCGTCTTAAAATCTAGTTGAATCTTGTTTTTAGTATAAATATATTATGTGGTGCATTTTAAATTTCATGTGCTTGCCTTGTATTGATAGATTACAAAGTAAAGGCATGTTTTAGAGGCCATTTTGCTTCCTGTATTAAATGAAATGAAAAATACTTTATTTATCCCAGAAGGGAAATTCAATAAATAAATAAAAGAATAAAATAAATAATCAAATAAATAATAATAAAGAAATAAATGAACAATAATAAATAAAATAAAATAAATAAGTATATGCTATCAGATTGCTGAAATTGGCTTACTGGGTTATATTTAATTAATTTATTGATATCAAAGTCTGAGAAAAGCAGAAATAAATATATTTCATGAGTTTGTTACATGACAGCTAAAACCATTGCTGAATAGTTAAATGAGGTTTCAACACATCTCTCTGACTGACGGATGCCAGGTCATCCCAAGTGAAACACACAGATGAACAAGGTGGAGCTCAAATTAAACAAAGCAAACTGTTAAAATGAAAAATCTCAAATTCACACTTCAGGTATTAAATATCTCTGTTTAACCTTTCATCTGTTAGCAATAGGGTTAAAAAGTGAAACTTTGATTCTAAAGCCTAACTAGCTGCTAGTCTGATACACTATGGCTGATCTATTTATAACAGTCCAGTGGTTGGGGAGGGGTTGCTTTGCTCACTTTACATTTACATTTTCACAGCATCATAGAATCTTTAGATCTGTCTTTTAGATCTGTCATAAATGCAGAAAGCAGAAACAGCTTTTTGTCTGATACAGTTGTGCTTGAAAGTTTACATACCCTCCAATTAAAGACGAAAAAAAATCTGCTGCCATTGAAATAAGTTGAAACTGTCAAAAGCAATAATAAGAATAATTTTTTTAAATGAAAATCATGATTTTGAATTGTGGTTCAACAGAAATACTGTATATATATATATATATATATATATATATATATATATATATAAAAACACACAATTCAAAATCAGTATTTTATGTTACTGAATTATAATTTACTGAAATTTGACTTATCATTACTTTTTCAGTTTTTTGTTGTTTGAATTACTTTTGTGAATTTACCCTTTTCTTTAATGGAAGGGTATGTAAACCTTCAAGCACAACTGTACATATAACTTGTATCCATGGAAATATCCGAATTTGTTTTTCTTGGATGGCATCGCTTGACAGTGAAGTTAAAGCATAGTTAGAAAAAAAAAAAAAAAAAAAACATGCAGGGTAACTCTTCTATACTCAAGTTTACATCCTCTGGTGAGCATCATCGTTTCAGCACATGCTGCCATGAGTAGCAAGCTTACAGGCAGGTACAATTACACATAATGCTTTGAGGTAATGAAAAAGATCATTTAAATGAGTGAATGTGGACAGTGAAAAAGTCTTAAGTGTCACTGCTTCGCCATGCAGGCACGCCACTACTACCAGATCATCAAGAGGCCAATGGATCTGTCTGTGATCAGAGCCAGACTCAGTAAGGGGACTTCCAGGCATTACAGCTCACCAGATCAGTTTGTGGCTGATGTCTATCTCATGTTCCGCAACTGTGCTAAGTTCAATTATGTAAGTAAAATACATAAAAGTCAACATGTTTGTTCATTGTCACAATTATTTATACAGTAGTTTGAAGTAACATACTCATCATTTACCGGTACTGCAGTTACTCAGACTGTAAAGGCAGTTTTTCTTTCTGTGTGCAGCCCGACTCTGAGGTGGCTCAAGCAGGTCGCAGCCTCGAGGCTTTCTTTGCCTCCAAGCTGAAAGAAGTTTTCCCAGACAGAGTTTTTCCTGTGGCTGAGGCGGACTCTGACAGCGATGAGTACGATGAGGCCTACAGGACAGCTGAAAATGGTTTCCTCTGGCCAGAGAGGAGGGAGCAGTGCCACAGGAAGAGGAAGAGGAGACAGTCTCTTCGGTCAAGGCGACATCACTTCTAATCCCATACCGCTGTACTGCACTGTGGCTGCAAACAAGTTTTTTTTATTGTTTTTTGTGTGTGTGTGTGTGTGTGTGTGTGTGTGTGTGTGCGTGTGTGTGTGTGTGTTTTCGAGTGTATAATTACAATGTTTTCATGAAGAAGCCTGTGAGATGACAACTGTGTTTTTGAGTTCTGTCTTAAAATTGCAGTAATATGACTTTGCTGCCATCTGATGGCAGCTGAACACATCTGAAGTATGAACAGATGTAGAAGTGATTATTATTCTTGCAGGCAGCTGAGTAAAGGAGCAGAAAGTTATTTTAGGTTGCAGCAGTTGGATTGTATGCTGCCAGTTGAAATTGCACCTTCTTGGATGTCAGAGTATGTTGAGTTGCTCCAGCAGCCACAATGCATTTTGAATTAGGCAACTATTGCAGCTAATCGCATTTTGATTATTCCTAATGTACTGCTATGCTTAACATTCTACGTATTTACATGAAAAAGTACTATGCTTTATGTTACTTGCTGTATTATACACAGAGGATGCAGCAGTTCGATGTTTTTGCTTTTGTTTTGAGTGGACTTTTTAAGAGGAACATATCACTGATTATACACAGAACTCTGAATCTTTAACGTCTCAACATTTCATGTCCATAATTAAAGGAGTCCGGAGTCCCCCCACCATTTCTGTTTGCAAACAACAGTATTCAAACTGAGCGCCCCTCCCTCTCAGGGTAATGGCCGCCTTGTTCTTCAGCTTTAAGCCTCTCCTTCAGAGCTCAGAAGCGGGTAAAAGCCAAACCAATATTAACCCTGGTTTTCCAATGTGCACTATCTAAAGCTCTTTCCTTCGGTGCATTTGCCGTTTTTCTTTCTTTTTTCCTCTGAGAGTTCGAGTGACTGGCATGTGCTCCAATCATGAGCTTGTTCCCACACAGCGTCATGCCCTTAGTTCTGTCATTGGCTGGCGATATAAACAGAAATCTCCACCCAGAAACGTCCCGATCAGACAAAGGTCGGGACGTTAACAAAGAGAAAGAGCGAATTTCAGACGGGGGGAGGGAGCTGCATTCAAACTCACCACTGCATGCGAGTAGAGGCCCAAAGGCACAGTTTGAGACAGATTTCACTTGCACAAGTCTAACATTTATTTTCAGGGGGGAAGCTCCGGACTCTACCTTTAACATATAATCCATTTGATGTAAGAACTTAATTTAAATTTTTTTGTTAGTTATTAAAGAATTGCAAGTAATTATCTTAGATTTTATTCTTGATGTAATTTTCCATTTCAGTAACTTTTCTTCTTACATACAGCAGCAAATGGTTTTGTCTTTCTGAAAACAAGTTATTTTGTCTTTTGGATCAGATTAAAAAAGATGTGCTATAACCACTGTTAGAGCTCATCAGGAAAATATGTTGTGGTATAACTTTATGTCCTCATAAAATAGGACTAAAGAAAATGTTAATTTGATGTCTGACCACAAAATAAGCCTGTGTGTATATTATGTAACTTGTCAGTGTCGCCTTTATGACATCAAAAACTTGTACTCCTTATTATCTAAATATCTCAGGCTTGATAAAAGTGTAAGGTCTTGATATCATTCAGTATTGATTATTATAAAATGTCTCGCTTTTTAGAGAACCATATTGTTAAAACGTAAATATGTGTCACTTTATGGTAACACTGTAGAGCATTCCTGTTTTAAAAGAAACGTCTTTGCTCCCTGCATCTTAAAGTAGACACTGTTTGACTTTTAATTACTGTAGTGAATGTACAGTATATGTACGTAATGTTAATGGTTTGGAAACAGTAGAACAGTAGATGTAATCATATTTCCTCTAAGTCAGGTAAGACTGAACACCTACTGTATATTTACTGTCATTGTTTCAGGATTTTTTTTTACTGTTTTTTTTTTTTTTTTTTTTACTGTAACAGCTGACAATATATGCACACCACAGTATATTAATATCAATAAAATACTTAAACAGAAATAAAAGTAATACATGTCCTCTTAATATTTTACTATAATTTATTTAATCGTAGTTTCAATCCCAAAACTAATTTTATATGGTCAGTCTTTATAGAAATGGACAAATTTAAGTACTGATGTATAATTTAGAGCAGCAATCAGTCAATACTTATAAATTAGATCTCAGATGTTAACAGTTTTTTTTCCCATTGGTTTGCCTCATTTCTTGAAAGAGAAATTACACACTTAAAAAAATACATGCACAAACCTCCAAACCACTTGGCAATTGTTCACATAGAGACCCCATAGACTCCCATGTTAAAAAGGCCAACTTTACAATAGAAATAAACATGTGTACAGCCTGGTTCATAAAATCACTTTAGGTTTAATAGGTCAAGTTTACCATCATGTCAACTGTGAGGGGGATGAATTTTTTTTTTTTTATAATTTAATCTATTTAGATGTTATTCAACCTTGAAATTACACATAATTAAGGGTGTGTCCTTATGATTGACAGGCTGAAGACCAGATACCAGCCTGCCAACCAGCGGCACCTTGTTGGCTCTTTGTTTGCTCTCAGCTAGGTCTCAGTCTGCAGCAGCGTAGTACAACGGCGGTTTTTAGTCAGCTAATAGCAAGCCTAAGCATGTCTTACCTATACTCTGCCAGTTAGGGGGCTAATCTTCGTTAGCTCCTGTTAGTTTCGAGTTAGCTCGAGTAGCGTTTAGCCCAGAGTCAGCTGTCAATCATTTGCCCTGAGGCCGTGCTTTACCCATTTTAGTATTTTTGAGTGACGATTTTTGAGTGGAGTGACGATACATGTGACACGGCAAGATGGCGACAGTTGGAAACGCCCAACTGGCTTCACTTTCCCCTACTCAGACGTGACTGGATACTACGTCCATATTTTTTATGCGCTTTGCTGCGGACCAGTGACTTTAGCTGCTCAGTCATTCTGAGCAACTGTTATAAATAGGCTACCTGGTATTGGTCACTGGATGTTTTTTTTCCTGAATGAAAATTGTTTCTCATTTCATCCAACCCAAGACAAAGTTATTTTGTGGGTGAGGAAGAGTACAGACCACTTTTACAGCACTTTCATCATTGTGTAGCTGGTCTTGTCCTTGCTACACATGAAGGACTTTTCTATGTCTAAATCAGGGAACGTGAAATAGCTCTGATCCCTTCTGTGGAATTGTATGAGTGCTGTTAAAATGAAGTTTCAAGGCACTACAAAACTTCGGCACGCAATGTTTGAGTGGTGCACAGAGTTTTCTGCATTCTCAGTGCTGGTTGGCTTACCTCTGCTTGTGGAGGAGCGATGGAAGTTGGCGGAGTGGTGCTAGCCACTTGATGGCCGTTTTTAGATTCCATGTGGGACTTTACAGTGTTCACTCCCACAGTGATATTGATTTTTTTCTTGCAGACTTGACAATACGCCTCCCGACTATTACTGAGCCTTTGAATTGTAGGAACTCCAACCAAACACCCAAAAAAATTACACTTCCCCATTTTGGCAGCAAGTCTGTCGCAAATTCGACCCATTTGTAGCTAACAGGCAAACAGTTTTTTAAACAAAAATCTTCATTGAGGCTTTTTTTACCAGCAGTGCACGTCGATGGCGTCATATCTTTGATCTTGCTGAGATCCCACTCGTACATATAATTAAACTAAATAAAGTAAATAAATACATGTGATTTTTAGGATTCGCCTACACCTACCACATACGGAAAAAAATCTAAATTTGATAGTGGTTCAAAAAATGTAATACCTCACTAATCATTTATTACTTTTTAATACTTTTTAAAGGCCTTAATTTTTTGCCAGTTTCATTTAATACTTTTTACAACCCTCACCCTGTGAGACCACCTTATTAAATTACTGCATCAACTAAATGTAACAAGTGGCCAGTGTGTATCTCTTCCCTGGAAACGGTCTTGTGGCTGTCATATTGCATACCATTGCAATATTATGCATCCTTATTTCCTTTACACATCACATTTACCTTGTTAGCAAGAAGAAAGCCAACTGCAGGGCCCATTTTATTCCCAGAGTGGATCCAAATCCCTCAAATAAAAAAAAGAAAGAAAAAAGGCTGCTCGGTTGTTTACTCCCATCTAACTCCGGTACCGTTCAGACTCCAGTTTGGTTCTCTTCTTCTCACAAGACAAAACACTTCTTCTTTGGCTTACTGGAGTCTGAGTTGGGGTTTGAGAGGCACTTGTTTTTTAGCAGCAGTTGTCAGTGTTGTCTTGACATGCGCTAATGGAGGCGGTCAGCGCAGCCAGAAGAACGAGTACACGCAGCTCGTCTCCCCCCACACGCTCCCTCTTGAGGATTCTTACCCCAAAACTGTCGCATTGAGCATGCAGAAACAGTATTGGACACAACCGCAGTGAAGAAAGATCAGCTCATTCTGCACATCAGTCAAATCGATGTTGTCAACTCTTCAGGGAGAGAAGACTCTATTGGCTGGCCCAAAAGTCGCCAGAAGTCGCTAAATTACATCATTGCAGCAGACAATCAATTCTGTGCATGCAAAGAACCATATGATGGCATTCAGTTGAACTGTATTGTTTGACATGCTATGTTGCCAATTTACAAGGGTACTGAAGAAGAGACATACATACTGTATGTGAGTCATGGTGCAAAGAAGACCCAGGTGTGCCACAAGGCATCATGGTAAATAAGCAGAAACTGTTACATTAGGCTATAGACAAGTTTCATGGCCAAAACCATTGGAGCCGCCATGTTTGCTAGTTTCTGCTAAGGATTTCCGGTAACCACGGTTACAGTGTATTTTACACTAAGGACATATGCAAGCTAACAACACGAGAAAAATCCTAACTTCCTGGTTTGAGACCTCATTTTGAGTCGCTGTTTTCTGGTAGCTTTATTTTGCAGTCAACATTGCAAGGATAGATTAGAAAGTACAAAAACAAAAAGATCGTTTTACTTTTCAAAGACAGTGGTAACAACCATCATTACTGTGTCCCACTATGGACTGGGGGGAGATGTAACAAAATGTCAAGTTTTACTGTTTCCCCAAGGATCCTAAATTGCGTGCTCAATGGCTGGTGAAAATAAGGAGAATAAGGAAGGAAAGCTTCACTGTCAAGACCAACTCCAGAGTGTGCAGTCGGCACTTTGAGACTGAAAAGATCTTCATGTCTTCCTCTGGAAAGTGGTGTCTTTAACTGAAAGCAGTTCCATCCTTATTCCACTGGAATAATTTTTCAAAAAAGACCCCGTGACCCGGAGTCTGGGAGCGCTGCCCACTGTGGACCGGGCAACAGAGGAAGATGATAACTCCACAATGGATATGGCAACTGAGGATGAGAACACCGATGCATCTGTCACACCCTTCTCTGGTTGTGAGTTGGCTGCTGCCTCGACACCCTTGATGGAAGACCACGATTATTTCAGTTCTTTCATCGTGGTAGACCGCAAGCTCAGACAGGAGCGAGTCACATCACTTGACTCAGAGTTTTGGATTTCAGTGGTTTGCCACATCACCTGATGACATTTGGTACTATACAAGGTAAGAAAACTGGGCATTTTCAGCAATAGACAAAGGGCATTGCCTACTGTTACCCGGGGTGGATTTGCCTGTTAGCGTGGAATATGCAAGGGACAGGTTTTCCTATCAATATTAAGTTTCTTTGGTGTCACACACATAAGAAATTGCAACATACCTGACATGTTTTGACAGAATTTCTTTCCGTCTTCATCGGAGGTGTCACAAGATGGTCAGCAATGTAATTATCAGCTGACATTATCAACTGATGTTCCACGGAGGCGTGGTGGTCCTGTGTCTCAGGATGTCGCTCCTGGTGTGGGAAAGCAAAAATGCCCCATCATCCCAGTTCATGGCTGTTAAGCCCAGACAGCTCTGATCCAGCATGAGCGACATCCTGAGACAGTAGGTGGGCAGCAGGAGGAGTGGTGGACCTGTCAAACCTGGCAGGTCCATCACGCCTCCATGGAACATCAGCTGATAACGTCATGATGATTACGTTGCTGACCATCCAGTGACACCACCAATGAAGACGGAAATAAATACCGTCCATTTCCTTCACCTTTTAAGATGCGTTCAACTAGTAGCTCTTCAGAGGCTTTGCCCACATGACAGATCTCTCTAAAACAAGATGCAGTCACCCGTGGTCTCCGTACATTATACCAATCAGCACACAAACTCTGCTCTTGTGTAGCACATTCTATCTTCTGGAACAATTCCAGGGTAACCTCGAGACTTTTCATGTGCAGCTGTTGCTTCCTGGAACAGACAAACATGCACTCGGATGGTTCCAGTCTGTAGTCTTGCAGTGGCAATGATGGAGGAGGTGGAGCATTATGGAGAGTCTGCGCTTTCTCCGTGATGAGTGGAGTGATGTCCATGTGTTGATTGGCTAAATGGTAAGCTGCAACCGCCCCAGGAGATGTTCAGACAGGAAGACGAGCGAGATTCAAAACCAAAACAGCACGAAGGAGAAGAACATCATTCAGTCAGTCATTTTCTGTACTGCTTATCCAGTTCAGGGTCACGGGGGTTGCTGGAGCCTATCCCAGCTATTATCAGGCGAGAGGTGGGGTACACCCTGGACAGATTGCCAGTCTGTCGCAGGGCCAACACAGAGAAGGACATATTAGTATAAATAATAAATGAGTAGAAGCCGGATTTACTGATGGAGCACGAGAAACGTGGCCACCATCTTGGACCGGTCACAGCTCAGTTAATAACTACTACGGACGATAGATGCCAGAGCAGCACAGCATCTTCTGCTGTAATCAGCAGAGCATTGAAATCAGCAAACTGGGAGTTACTTTTCACAAGCAAGAATGAACATCAATATTAGTTGTATTTAGTGGTTAAAATACAGTATGTACCAGCCTGTAATAATCTAGTCTGCCTGTGACATCGTGCCCAGCTAGTCAGGCTCACTCATGTTTAGTGCTCATTGTTAAAGTTATGTCTTGAAAATAAATCTATGAAACTTCATAAATCCCACATACACATCAGCTGTGTAGATTACAGCTGATATTATGATGCTGCTGTAGAAACAAGCCTGGTGTGACTGGTATTACACTATTTGAGAGTATTTTACTCAGGACAGGAGACATCACACAGAAAATAATTGCATCCAAGATATTTCTTGTTTCATACCCTCCATCTATTTTCATTCACATAATCACAATACTGATTTCACACTTGAGTTAATAAACTCCAGTATGTTGTTGAACAGACACTGATACACACTCAGAGCCAAAGTGCTAGCAGTGACTGATGATAAGTCACTGCTAGCATTGGAGCAGTTGAACTACAGAATGATAGGCTGCTGTCTGATTCAACCGTTTCTGAGCAGAGAGACAAAGCTGACTGACTATGAACAGGAACTTTGATATTCACTCTGGATATTCACATGACCTCATCAGTGCACAACAGATCATATTATACCCCCAAAACCCCAGAAAAGTGAAATTTGATGTCATGGCACCTTTAAAGGAGTCATCACCCGGAAATCCCACTTTTTCACATTAAAACGTGTACTGGAACGGGACCTCAGTTATAACGTGCCAGAAATTCCGGAAAGTGAAAGTGACTTCGTCTTTGAGTGCGGGCTCTCTCTTCTCATCAGAATCGGCCACAAGCACGCGCTCTCCACAGTACGCGAATTGAATTTCTTTCTCCGAATGACGTGAACGAGAGAGGCTGCAAGCTGCTAAGCTAGCCTCTTTAGCGCCACCTAAAAGCAGCTGATTACCTGCCACGGAGGAGTTATGATCAGCCGTTTTGATGTGAACTACAGAGGCTGCAAGCGAGCTGCTAAGCTAGCGTCTTTAGCACCACCTGAAGGCAGCTGATTACCTGCCACAGAGTAGACCGTGGCAGGTAACTCCAACGAGGAGGAGGAGGAGGGGGGAGATAGCTGTGCAGAAATTCAGCAGTTTTCGATGCTCTAACAGGAGGGACAGCACTACCAGGCACCAGTGGATTATACTTATCAGTGAGGATGTGCAGTCGTTAAGTGTTGCTGCTTGTGTAACTTATTATCTTTGTGTAAGAGACCAGTAAACGGTGGTTGACGAGCGGACAAGCTGCTAATGTAGATACAAAAGCTAACACTGTTTGGTTAACTTCACGTCACACGTCCGCTTCTTATATTCATCACAGTCCAGCCCTTTTACTCTGTGGATTCTCTCCATCTTCCGTGCGGTTACGTTTTTATCACATTTTTTTCTGTTGGGACATCATTTCCTTCACTTGGTCTGTCCTGATAAAACTTTGTTTTGGCTTTGTCGTTCGCCTCGTGAACGCGCTTACAGACAGGTCTAACTCTCGTGCGTATTCTCACGACAAATGAAAGTTGGGAATAATAAGAGTGTAGCCCTGGGAAATTAACGGAATTAATTAAGTTTGAGTCCCTTTACTAAGTGGAGCTATAATAAAAAGAAACATTATAGATCAAAAGAAAACAGGTTGCAATTGAAAAATACAAATATGAAACAGAATGTTTCTTCAACTTTAATCAAAAATACATGTTTGAAATTAAAAAAAACTATTTTGTTTATGAATCAGTCCTTTTTTATTTCAAGTTTTTAAAAATTTGGTTGCAAATCAGTCTTCTTTTGCTTTCAAGTTAAAAACTTTTGGTTGCAAATCCTAAAGTTTTGGTTGCAAATCCTAAAGCTTAGGTTGCAAATCCTAAAGTTTTGTTTACGAAGTCAAGTGCACTTGATGGGCGGGGCCTACGCTGGTGGATGAGAGGCGTGTTTCTATTGGTTGGTGTGACCTGGCTCCAGCCTTCCACATCGCAGTCTTTTCTAGTAAGACAGCTGCTTGAGCTAAGTTGTTAGCCTGTAGCTCTGCAACGTTTCCCATAAATAATGAATTGCGCTAAATATCGTTGGCTACAGCTGCTGTACATTCACATTTTCAATTCAATTCAATTCAATTCAATTCAATTCAACTTTATTTGTATAGCGTCCATTCATGACAATGTCACCTCAGGGCGCTTAAACAGACAGAAAAATTCAGGTCAGATTCATAATAGCCTAGTTAAGGAAACCAACAGATTGGATCGAATCTTTGACTGACCTGGTACCAATCCCCCATCCCTGAGGCAAGCACGGAGGGGTGGCGACAGTGGGAAGGAAAACACCCTTTAACAGGGAGGGAAAAACCTCCGGCAGAACCCGGCTCAGGTAGGGCGGCCATCTGCCTCGACCGGCTGGGGGGAGAAGACAGAAAGGGAGACCAACAAACACTGCAACATTATCCAGCCAGATCTGCTGAGAGAGGAGAACACAGTTAATGATGCAATACTGTCACAGGTTTCTACATGGAGAGACAGAGATGGTGGGAGAGGAAGAGCCCAGTGCATCATGGATGTCCCGCAGCAGTCTAAACCTATAGCAGCCTTAACCAAGGGAAGGCTAGCCATCCTTAACTATAAGACTTATCAAAAAGGAAGGTTTTAAGCCTGATCTTAAAGGTAGAGAGGGTGGCTGCCTCCCGAACCTGAAGTGGTAACTGATTCCATAATAGGGGGGCTTGATAGCCAAACGCTCTGCCTCCCATTCTACTCTTAGAGACCCTTGGAACTACCAAAAGGCCTGCAGTCTGAGAGCGAAGTGCCCTGTTTGGAATATATGGAACTATGAGATCTCTAATATATAATGGAGCTTGGTCAGGGAGAGAGCTTTATATGTGAGAAGAAGGATTTTAAATTCTATCCTGGATTTAACAGGAGCCAATGAAGAGAAGCTAGAACTGAGAAATATGATCTCTCCTGCTGGTTCTAGTCAGAACCCTGGGCTGCAGCATTCTGGATCAGCTGAGACTTTTCAAGGCATATTTGGGGCAGCCCAATAATAAGGAATTACAATAATCCAATCTGGAAGTAACAAAAGCATGGACTAGTTTTTCTGCATCGTCCTGAGATAAGATGTTCCTAATTAGCAATATTACGTAGGTGAAAAAGAAGGGGTTCTAGAAACCTGTTTTATATGGGAGTTGAAAGACAAAATCCTGGTCAAAAATGACTCCAAGATTCTTCACTGTGGTGCTGGAAGCCAAATTAATGCCATCCAGATCAACTATAAAGCCAGATAATTTAGTCCTGAGTTTTTCGGGTCCAAAGACTATAACCTCGGTCTTGTCTGACTTTAGAAGCAGAAAGTTCAGGGTCAACCAGGTCTTTTATGTCACCAAGACATCTTTGTAATCTAACAAACTGATTGGTTTCATCAGGCTTCCTAGATAAGTATATCTGAGTGTCAGTCTGAAATAACAATGAAAATTTATGCCATGTTAGTCTGATGAGATATACCCAAAGGAAGTATATATAATGTGAAGAGAATTGGTCCGAGCACAGAACCCCTGGGGAACTCCATGAGTTACTCTGGTGTGATGAAGACTAAGTTGTTGACATTAACAAACTGAAATCTATCAGATAAGTATGACTTGAACCAATCGTAATGCAGTTCCCTCTAATTCCAATAACATGTTCAAGTCTCTGTAGCAGAATATTGCGACCGATGGTGTCGAATGCAGCACTGAGATCTAACAGGACAAGCATGGACAGGAGTCCTTTATCTGAAGCCATGAGAAGATCGTTAGTAACCTTCACCAGTGCCGTCTCTAAGCTAGTGATGAGCTCTAAAACCAGACTGAAACTTTTCAAACAGATTATTTCTGCTCAGATGGGCACAAAGTTGAGCTAAAACCGTTTTCTCAAGAATTTTAGACATAAAGGGGAGAGTTGAGCACTGGCTATAACTAACTAATTCTCCTGAGTCAAGAGAAGGTTTTTAGGTAAAGGTTTTATTTACCGTGGCTCCCAAAGACTGAGGCACATATCCTGCCAACAGCGATGAATTAATTAGATCTAGAAGGTAAGTGTTAACCAAAAGGAAAAGACTTCCTTTAGCAACTTGGTTGGGATAGGATCCAGAATGCAGGTAGAAGGGTTTGGATGCCACTATTAGTTTTGGTTAACTCAAGATATCTGTATAGGACAGAAATGATCCAGACATATTTCAGCATCTGACAGATGTCTCTAAACCTGCAGGGGGTAAGAAGTCGTTAGGGGGGTAGCTGGGAGGGATGTCATGGATTTTCCCTCTAATAGAAACAATTTTGTTTGTAAAAGAAACTCATGAACTCGCCACAGCTGAGAGTCAAGGGGAATGCATGGCCCAAAAGTACCTACGCTGGCTCTCGGCCAGCCTGGCTACAGAGCTGAAAAGGAACCTGGGATTATTCTATTTTCCTCTATCAATGATGAATAGTAAGCTGTTCTAGTCTGACGTAGGAATTTTTTATAAACAATTAGACTCTTTCCAGATTAAGCGAGACCTCTAAGCCAGATGCGCCATTTCCTCATAACGCCCAGATGTCTGTTTTAAAGCTCGTAGCTGGGAATTAAACCAAGGAGCTCTTCTGACCGATGATCTTCTTTTTAACGGAGCCACATTATTCAGTACTGTGCGTGTTGAAACTGCTATTTTATCAGCAAGCTGATCAATGTGAACTGAGTAAAGCTTGAAGGTAGGACGTTCTTGGTGACGTTAACATTCAGCATTGTGAAATAGTGATGAAATAGATTCTTTAAACTTGGTAACGGCACTATCTGATAAACATCTACTGTAATGGAATTTATTCTCAGCCATCGTGTAGTGTCAAGTAAAGTAAACTCAAAAGTTATTAAGAAGTATCGTTGACAACAGGATTATGGGGAAAACCTTCAGTTCCTCACTGTCAACACGGCACGTCAGACAAGATCCAGAGTATGATTATGAGAATGAGTGGTTCAGGAACATTTTGTGAAAAACCGATTTATCTAGCATAGATTTAAAAGCAATATTTAAGCTAAGCGTGTTATCGTCAACATGAACATTAAGGTCGCCCAAAACGACAACTTTATCAGTATTCAACACTAAATCTGATAAAAAGTCTGAAAATTCAGTCAGAAACTCTGAGTAAGGTCCAGGTGGACGATACACTAAACAGCTGGCCAAAAGTGGTTTCTCTGATTTCCAGTTAGGATGAGAAAGGCTTAGAATTAGATGTTCAAAGGAATTATGACTAATCGCAGGTCTGGGATTAATAAATAGCCCTGATTGAAAGATACAGCCACACCTCTCCTCGGCCTGCGGCTCTAGGAACATGAAAATTTAAGTAATCGGGTGGAGTAGATTCATTAATAGTAACATGATCATCCTGCTGCAGCCAGGCTCTGAGAGACAAAATAAATCAACATGATGATCGCCAATCAGATCATTAACTAACAGAGATTTTGAAGAAAGGGATCTGATATTTAATAATCCACATTTTAATAGTTTTATTTTTCTGTTTTGTTATGTTTATTGTTTTAATTTTTATTAGGTTATTGTGATTTACCTTAGAGGTGTTTTTGGATTTTTTATTCTAAGGGCCCGGGGGACAGATACAGTCACTATGGGGGTGTGGGAGGGCGGCAGGTGGGAAACCTCAGAGAGGTGTGTAAGACTACAACTCTGCGTCCTGGTCTCAACCCTGGATTGTCAATGGTTTGACTGACTAACAAAATCGTCCAGATTCCTAGAAATGAGAGCTGCTCCGTCCAAAGTAGGACGGATGCCGTCTCTCCTAATAATAAGACCAGGTTTCTCCAGAAGAGTTTTCCAGTTATCTACAAAGCCCACGTTGTTTTCTGACACCACCCAGACAACTAGCGATTAAATGACGACATGCGGCTAAACATGTAACATCATTGATCAGATTTGGCAGGGGGCCAGAGAAAAATTATGGAGTCCCACATGGTTTTAGCAAAAGCAAAATACACCGAAGCAACATTAACTTTTGTGACCTCCGATTGGCGTAACCGGGTGTCGTT